>OY757908.1:39295303-39876329 GCA_963585895.1 Sepioteuthis lessoniana | reverse complement strand
TATGGCATGTCAACCCTTGTAGATTATTTAATGCCAAATTTTGTTTATATATATATATATATATATATATATATAAGGTTGATTGGTTTGGTTTATGACATATCAACCCTTGCAGGTTATTTAATTCCAAAGACTCTTTATACATGTATATTAAATATATAAAATTTGGTTGGGTTTGGTTTTATGGTATATCAACCATTACAGGTAATTTAATGCCAAAGTCTCTTTATACATGTATATTAAATATATAAAATTTGGTTGGGTTTGGTTTTATGGCATATCAACCATTGCAGGTAATTTAATGCCAAAGTCTCTTTATACATATATATCAAATATATAAAATTTGGTTGGGTTTGGTGTTATGGCATATCAACCATTGCAGGTAATTTAATGCCAAAGTCTCTTTATACATGTATATTAAATATATAAGATTTGGTTGGGTTGGGTTTTATGGCATCTCAACCACTGTAGGTAATTTAATCCCAAATTGTTTATATATATATATATATATATATATATATATATATATATGATTTGTAGACACATTATGTTGATGATATTTTAAAATGAGCTTGAGCTCTTTTTTTGCACACTCTTAGATGGTTTTAAGTATTCCTGTCTAATATGAATAATTCTATTGACTATTAATCATTTGTTTTTACACAGTTAAAAGGTTTCAAGTATTACAATGTAGCAGTAACAATTTAACATCAGTCATTTGTTTGCAAACATTTCAATGGATATAATTTCCAAGTGAATAGTTTGTAGGCAATTTCCTTTTTAAATGAGTTACAACTAATTTGTTTGCATAGAAGTTTTGATATTCTTTCTACAGTTAAATGGTTTCAATTTTTAACACAGCTAGTTTTATTCTAATACTAATGATTTGTATACAGGAAGTAAAGTCATTACAAGAATTGTTATTTAGTAGTATTATTTTATTGAATACTATTCATTTATTCACACACAGTTAAATGGTTCCAAGTATTGCTATAGACCTCCAACAATTCAATTAAACTTCTGTTATTTGTTTACACACAGTTAAATGATAAAACATTTCTATTTCTAACAATTCAATTCAGTATATGTCAATTGTTTGCACACAGTTTAAAAGTCAAACAGTTCTATTTGACACAGTGATAGGGCCCTATCAGATGCAACCAGTCTGTCTCAGGGTGGACCTGGAAGCAATGGTAATGAAGGGGTATTCCACATTCTCCAAATCTCCAAACCTGGAGTCTTGCCAACAGATGGTTTAATGTCATATCCAGGATGCTCGTTGCGTGGGATCTTACACCAGTGTATTTTACTGCCCCAACTATCTAGCATTTGACAAAACTACACAGTATGTCATAATTAAGGATTGTTTAGTTTGGTTTGGTTGGTTGGGTTTTATGGCATATCAACCTTTGTAGGTTTTATAATGCCAAAGTCAGTTCTATTTCAAACAATTCAGCTTAGCACAAGTACACAATTTAATTGACAAAGACATTTAATTTCAAGCTGTTCATTTTAGTCAAACAATTCTAATTCAAACAATTCAGTTTGATATAAGTATAGATTTTCTCTACACCATTAAATGTCAAAACAGTTCTATATTAAACAATTCAGTTTAGCATAAGTACAGTTTCAATGTTAAAAACAGTTCTATTTCAAGCAGTTCAGTTTAGCATAGTTTTTAGTACAGTTTGTCAAAATATTTCTATTTCAAGCTATTCAGTTTAGTCAAACAGTTCTAATTCACACAATTCAGTTTAGTATAAGCATATATTTTGTTTAAACACAGGTAAATGTCAAAACAATTCTATATTAAACAATTCAGTTTAGCATAAGTGCACAGTTTAAATGTCAAATCAGTTCTATTTTAAACAATTCAATCAAGTTTAAATGCCAAAACCAGTAAACTCAAACCATGGTTTAGTTCTTTTTAACCCATATACTACCGCTCTGGGCCAGAGTGGACCTGGGAGTGATGGCAATGAAGAGGGTACTCTGCATTCCCCAAAGCTCTAACATTACTGGAGGCTCATCATCAGATTGTTTAGTGTCATATACAGGACACTCCTTGAGGAGGGGTCTTACCCCTCTGCAGAGAAGCAGTGGGTGTATTCTACAGCCCAGCTAACTAGGCAAATTAAGGAAAAAAAGTTCATTAGATTGTGTTGGTTGGTTTGGTTTTATGGCATATCAACCTTGTAGGTTATTTAATGCCAAATCCTGTTTTCTATATATATCAAATATATAATTTTTAAACAAATAGTTTTTAGTTAACATTTTTAAATGAGCCAGAGCTTAATTGTTTGCACAGTTAAATGGTTACAAATTATGTTATTAAACACTAGTACTTCAGTTTGACAAAATTATTTTCTTGCAGACAGTGAAGTGGTTTCAAGTATTTTACAAGAATAAAATTTCCTTTAAAAAAAGGAGAAAAAATTATTCTCTCTTTTTTTGCTTTTGACTGACTGGTTTTATTGTAAGGTTGAGCGATTGATTGCTTTTAACGGTATGTCAATCCATCAAGGGTTGTTTTATGCCTAGATGTTAGGGAATTGTTTTCATTGTATGTTCAGTAATATTTTCTTTATAAAGTCTACATTTATTTTGTCTTGGGTTAACATTTGTTTTGTAATGTTGGGGTCTGCGATCTTTTGGTCATTTGAATTCTGCTTTGTAATTGGGTTAGGCGTTCTTGCTTTTTGGTAGTTACTGTTTCACTTCAAGTCAGGGAATCTACGCTATTTATTCACGCCTGTATTTTTTAATGAATCTTCACAATTTATTTGTGCCTACATCTCTAGTGAATCTTCATAATTTATTTGTGCTTATATTTCTAGTCAATCTTCATAATTTATTTGTGCCTATATAAAATATTTTGCATAAGATATATTTATTGCAAGAAAAAAACTAGGTTTCTTTCTTATATAATATAGGTTTAGTGACCTATTCAAGCTTAATACACCGTGAGTGGCATTTTTTTTTAAGTTTCTGTTGTTGATGTAGATATTTGTTAGCAGGAGAATCTCAGTGAATTGCATTCATAAAATATTTTAAACGAGATTTAAAAATAGGAGGCATTAATCTGGGAGAAAGAATTGTTGAATGATACAGCTTTTCCTTCATCTTAGCTTATTAAATGTGGTTTTAGCCATATCTTTAAGTAACAGTAAAAATGATGTAATTGACTTGACATTGTACAAAGAGGCATTTGTGGCGTAATGGATACTATTGTAGGAAATGGACACAGTGACACAAGTTCAAAACCTGGGTAAGACTGCATTTCACATAGCACTAATATTCTTGGGAATGGTATGAATCCAACTGTTCTCCCTCCTGCTATGGGTAAATAGTAGGGCAGACTAGGCTCTTCAACCTTGGTATGACAAGTGATCGAGAAGGACAACTCTGAATTCAAACCTGTCAAAATCAGCTTAAAAATTGACCTTGTGTCGCATCCTACTCATGTGGAGGGGTAGGTAAATATATACAAAGTGGTGATCTTGATAGTTTTGGAGCTGAATATTGGAAATCTGGCAGAGTAGCATCAAACACAACACTTGTATTGAATGAAGTATGTTTTTGAACAAATATGACCTTCATTGTTATATTCACAACATGACATCACAGATATAGGCATTTGGTTAAACAGCTTCTAAGTGATATCATCAGGTTCAATACCAACTATTGGTAAATTACAAAGAATACATCTTCATCATCAAGTCGCACTGCAAGCATGGATTTCCCTGACTCTCTTTCTCTCTCTCTCTCTCGCCATCCATCCCTATCATCTATTGCTCCTAGAATGTTTTCCAAACTATATCCTGTGTTCACATAGAGCTTATGTAGCTAAGTTCTAGCTGGTTGGCTAACACAGGCATGAGCATGTGATGGGGTCCAGAGAAGAAGGTCACTAATGAGTTCATTCTTGCTCCTCCAGCAGTGTGCCGCATGTCTTGTTTGTCTTATTCGGATGGTTTTACAGAGGGGAGGTGAGTGGCCGTACAGTTATTGTTTCAATGAATCCAAAGATGGGTCAACAGCAAGACTCACCGGATGTTGAGCAAAAGAATTTCACTGATCAACTGCCAAGGTCAAATAGTTCAGGCAGGAAACTACTGCTACTCATCAATAAGAGTGGAGACTATTGGCCCAGCGGTTAGAGTGTTCGCCAATGGCCCGGGAGACCTGGGTTCAATCCCAGGTCGAGTCATACCAAAGACTTTAAAAATGGTACTTGATACCACCTTGCTTAACACTCAGCATTATAAGGTACGGTTCAAGGGTAAAGTGGAGCAATCCTGGGAATGGAGTAGCGCCCTCCCCTCACCTTGGTGTAGTAGCTATCGAAAAGGGAGCCTTCGGGTCACCCTCGACTATGGTCGCTAACTTTACTTACTTACTTTCTATAGCTTAACACTTGTACCCCTATATAGTTAATGAAACTATAGCAATCTACCCCAGTAGATTAAATAAAGGGTTTGGTTTGAAGTTCTGTGTAGGGGTTGTTGTTTTTTTCAGGTTAAAAATATTATTCATTCAAAAAGAAAACGCAATTGAACATTGCTGTTAAAATTTGATATCATTCGAAATGATATAAATGTTTCTGAAACACCCTGTACATCTCAAATGATATAAAAATTTTGAAACACTCGATACTTCTACAAGGCATTAAATATTTTAACAATTTTTCATACAATTCCTCATAATATTTAATTATAAAAATATAGAAGTATGTCTAAAACATCGAATGTCTAGAGTAAAATTGGAATCAAAGGGGTCCTCAGATAGGAAAGATTGAGAACCACTGGTATAGATACTGAAATATTAGTGAATATTTCAAATAAAAATCCTCATATTTCGTGTCAGGTTACGGATTTAATGATCCACCCTCGTAAGTTGAATTTAAACAAAATATGAACGCGACTTTTGGTCAAGTTACGCTGAAAAACCAGATCCTATCAGATCACCGCAATTAAGTGGCGACGAGCTTGTTCCGAAATGGATGACAACTTAGAAATAGCAGTCTTGAGTCTGTATGCCAGAAAAAAGATTGGTAAATAATAATAAAATGAGAAGGCAACACATTTTTGAGTATTTTATCATCATCGGCGATAGTTTTCTTTTTACCGACCTTTAAATAGAAAGGGTTTTCGAATTTTTTTGTTTTTCTTTGTTTTAAATATTTTCCAAATTTGTTTAGTTAACAATTCTTCGTTCAGTTGTTATTGTTAAAGTTAAAAATAAAAAACACAAAGAAAATTAAAAAGAAACAGAAAAATTCCGATATGTAGATCAAATTCTGACCGGAAATCGCAAAACGGTGATGAGTAATAATTGGTCCCTTCACATAGTGTGCCGGTTAGCACACTAAACTAAGTTAAGTTGGTTACCGTAGACGAGGGCGACCCGAAGGCTCCTTTTCAATAGCTTCTTAAATGTAGGAGAGAGCACTACCCCTTTCCCTGGATTACTCCACTTTATCCTTGATACGTACCTTATAATGTTGAGTGTTAAACAAGGAGACATCAAGTACCATTTTGATCAGAGATTGAGCCCCTGGTCTCCTGAGTCATTGGCGAATACTCTAACCACTTGACCAATGGCCTGGTAAATTAAACTAGCAAACCATTACTAGTGAGTTCGAGTTTCACTGGACCCCCATCCATGTGACCCAGTGAAAGCCGAGTAAATAATAATATTTAAAGTTTGTTACCTAGTGACTGCTTTTTTATTGGTTAATAATAATTGATTTTAATGGCATGTCAAGCTATCAGGTGTTATTTTGTGTCTAGTGGTTAGAGAACTGCGTTCATGGCATGTTCTTATTCACATTTTTTTATGTAGTTATTTCTTAAGATTTTTTTGTGAACAGGTACATGATATCAAGTTTTCCTATCAAATGCAAATAATTTGCACATAGTTGCATGATTTCAAGTATTCCTATTTAATAGCAATAATTCTATGGTTTCAAGGTTGGTTAGTTGCGTTTTACGGCATATTAACCCTGGCAGGTTATTCAATACCAAATTCTGTAAAAACATACAAAACAAATGCACACACACACACACACACATATATATTAAAATAGGTGGTTCCACGAAGAGATTTGTATTTTTTGAATTTATTCATTTATTCATTTTGTTCTTACATACGTGTATGTTTCCAGCTTGTTGCTTTCGTCAGAGAACATATATGCCACAAAGCCTTGTTAATGGGGTACTCAATGTAACTTGAACTCACTTGTGTTTGCAGTTTGAATGATTTTCAGTAGAGTGTTCACCAATGGCCCGGAAGACCGGGGTTCAATCTCAGGTCGAGTTAAACCAAAGACTCAAAAAGTGGTACTTGATACCTCCTTGCTTAACACTCAGCATTATAAGGTACGTTTCAAGGGTAAAATGGAGCAATCCAAGGAAAGGAGTAGCGCCCTCCCCCACACCTTGGTGTAGTAGCTATTCAAAAGGGAGCTTTCGGGTAGCCCTTGACTACAGTTGCTAAATTTACTTAGGAGTTTATATAGAGGACATCCTGCCTTTTTCTTGGAGTGTGTTTATCTTAGTCTGCTTTACTTCTATTTGATATTTCAGATGTTTTTGTCGTTGTGTGTGTGTGTGTGTGCGCGCGCGCGCGTTGGAGTGGTTTGGGATTTCACTAACAGTTATTTTCCCTCTGTATGTGTGTTTGAGTGTGTGCTTTGGGGATTTTTTATGTGTGTATGTGTGGTAGTGGGGTTTGAAATATATATATATATATATATATATATATATATATTTGTGATTTATAAACGAATAGTTTGCAAGTAACAATTTCTAAACGAGCCAGAAATCAATTGTTCGCCCCATGTAAAAATGGTTTGAAGTATTGCTATATGACACTAGTAATTCTATTCAACATTATTCATTTGTTTGCACACAGTTGGTCCCAAGTATTTCTAAAATTTGATTTCCTCTGAGGACCAGCCTACAGAATTGTCAAGAGAAGGTAATATTCAACACCAGATACAGGTTGTTTTTCCTGGCCGGTGGCAGACTATCTGTAGTTTGAAACTGTTATATCAGCGTATGGTTGCAAAGAAAGTACAAAAATACACAGTTGCAAAAACAAAGAACACGAAGGCACATAATTTTTTTTACAATTTTATTGGAAACAAATTAGTAAAAAGTCCAAATAGCTGGGTTTGTAAAAACGTATTGACATGGAATTATAAAGAAGAAAAAATGCCCTATGCTTAATAGTGGTAGGATTGTTGGACTTACGCGTACGCGGTCAATCAGGTGCGGAGAGGAGAGGGGTGTTCGGTAATTTACAAGTTAGTCACTTCCTTCAAAGCGGAGTAAAAGAAGGTCAACGTGGGTGATGCGTGGTTTCGAGTCCCCGCCCCCTCTCTAGTTGGAGTTCTGAGTCTATTGGTGTCGTTTGACTTCTTTTGATCTGTTTCGCTGTCGGGAAATTTGTCTTTTATATCGTTTTTCTCTTCTGATCGGATCAGATTGGGTTTTCTTTGTTTTTTTTTACCGCGAAGGTCACGGATTGGCCTGTAGCAGAAAGAACTTCGAATTTTTGTTTGGCGCATAAATTAATTTGACCGTTATAGTCGTCGCATATTTTCACCCTATGAGGATGACTTATCCTATTAAGCCCGGACTATTTTCCCGGACAACATAAAAATGGTGAAAGCCCGCCAAACTATCTCTTCTTCAGAACCTTTCGAGCCGGACGGACGTACTTTCTGTCCGCTCCCTTCATAGTAGCAGAATCACAACACCATGAGGAAATCCGTCTAATTTATGGACCCTTTGAGTCCAACCTCTTAGACCAAGGGTTCCCAGTTGAACATGAATTAGATGCATGTAACCCGCCACTTACAGGAACACCTTTATGTCGCCTCTAAGTTTTGCTATGTCTAAAGCGACACGTAATTACGTTCAGACATCCAGCTACCTCATCCCTGGGCAACCTTTTCTGGAGACCTTCATGCCTCTCTTCCACAGCAACCAGGACCACGCATTCATGGGTGACTACATCATTCCTCTCCTTAAACAACAAACACAACTTTTGCTATGTCTATAGCGACGCATGTTCCGCTCAGATATTCAGCATTACCTTGACATTAGCGACGCACATTCCGCTCTGGCATTTAGCTGTTATAATTCCTTCTCAGCTCAATAACTATATCCTTCCTCCCTTCCTACGAGACTTGCAGCATAAAGGTACACTTTATTCTGGCTGCCATTAAACGTTCTTGAAAACCTTATGGCATCTTCGTTCTTCTCCTTTATTTTCCTTCGAATATAGTGAGAAGGTAACGTAACAATTTTCTTCGCGAAAGGCCGAAAAATTACTTTCAATTATTTTTTTATTTTTTGACAAATTTCATCGAGATTTCGCTATGTGCCGATCTTATGCGCAGAAACCCCTTTTCTCCATTTTGAAGGAAGTCTCAGCACCGATAACATCCGGTGAATGCTCTCGTGGGCGCTAGTTGCAATCATTATTTTGTGTGTACGATAGATTAAAGACAGACAGACAGAGACAGAGAGATCTCTTTCGGTCATATAACATTTGTGTCCCTCATTATTTTGTGTGTACGATAAATTAGAGAGAGAGAGAGAGAGAGAGAGAGAGAGAGAGAGAGAGAGAGAGAGATCTTTCGGTCATATAACATTTGTGTCCCTCATTATTTTGTGTGTACGATAAATTAAAGAGAGATCTTTTTCAGTTATATAACAAAACGAACCAGAAAAGAAAAAGAAAATAATTTGGAACTCAAATACCAAACGTGAGTATTTCATTGATAAACTGTTTCATATCGCTTCTTGCTTTGTCATCATCCAACGGCGAGTAAGTCTTTTACTTGTCCCACTTCTACCCTTCATATACTTTATTTTATATTATTTCATTCTATTTTATTTTTTCTATTTTATGTTTATTTTTCATTTGTGTTATATTTTATAAGAGTTGAGTGTATAACTCTATCTGCATAGCAAAATATATGCAATGCGGTCTTAGAATTGTTTGGAAAATTTATTTCTTTGGGAATAAATTCATTATAGTGAGAAGAAAGTTGTTTTGTCTCAAGAAATATATTCGTCGCCTCTTTTTTGCATTTTAATGGTAGAGTAACTACTCCCCTTCCCTTGTTTCCATACCGCCCTTTTTTTTTTTTTTTTACTATTCTTTCTCTCCCCTTCCAATTCTTACCTCACTTCTATCTCGGTTTATTACAACTGTCGGGACTAAGTTAACTTCCAATATCTTACTTTTCGTACCCCTGTATTACAAGCTTGGGGTAATTCGAAAATTGTGCATATAATAGCCCTTTACAATATGTCTTTTTGACTGATACATGGAACCCTAACAGGTACTCCCACTCTCCAGGTCAGAGTGGACCAATACACAATACAATGAAGGAGTAGTCCATAATCGTCAAAGTTCCGGGATTGCCACTTCACCATCAGGACACTCAACAAGCAGTCGGCGTAGTCTACAGCTCCAGCTGACTGGGCTTCTGTAAGATAGGATCCTATCAGATACTTCCACTCCGAGCCAGAGTGGACCTGGGAGCAATGGCATTCCACAAAGCTCCAACATTACTGAAGCCTCACCATCAAATTGTTCACTGACATATCCAGGATACTCGTTGGGGAAGTCTTACCTATCTGCAGAGATGCAGTCGGTATATTCTACAGCCCCAGCTTACTGGGCAAGATAGATAGATAGAGAGAGAGAGAGAGAGAGAGAGAGAGAGAGAGAGAGAGAGAGAGAGAGAGAGAGAGAACGGAGACAGAGACAGAGAGACGGAGAGAGAGAAACTATTTGGATCCAAGTTTCAATGACAAGAGCACCATTTCAACAAAACAAAAAAAAAAAAAAAATGAAGAAATAACTAGTGTCCCCCCACTCTCAAGCAGTAGACCTTCCCCAAATTATATTTAAAATCATGACAAAGAAAAGAAGCAGAAGGTACCCCACAAAAACAATTACCGACTACGCCGATGACATAGCGATACTGACAAATACACCCAACCAAGCCGAAACACTACTGCATAGTTTGGAACGAGCCGCTGCTGGCATTGGCCTCCATGTCAATGCACACAAAACGGAATATATGTGCTATAATCAAACAGGCGACATCTCCACAGTAGATGGAACCTCTCTGAAACTCGTCGACAAATTCACCTACCTAGGAAGTAGTGTCCCATCAACCGAAAAAGACATCGACATGCAGCTAACGAAGGCATGGACAGCTATCGATAGGCTATCGATCATATGGAAATCGGACCTGACCGATAAAAGGAAACGCAGTTTCTTCCAGGCGGCAGTCGTATCGATACTGCTGTATGGATGCACTACTTGGACGCTAACTAAACGAATGGAGAAGCCAGACGGCAATTACACAAGAATGCTGCGAGCAATATTGAACAAGTCCTGGCGGCAACATCCCACAAGACACCAACTATACGGCCACCTACCTCCCATCACGAAAACTATCCAAGTTAGACGAACCAGACATGCAGGACACTGCTGGAGAAGCAGGGACGAGCTCATAAGTGATGTACTCCTATGGACCCCCACAAATGGCCGGGCAAAAGCAGGAAGACCAGCTCGAACATACATACAGCAGCTATGTGAGGATACGGGATGTAGTCCTGAGGACCTGCCATAGGCGATGAACGATAGGGAGAAGTGGCGAGAGAGGGTCAGAGATATCCATGCTGGCGGCACGACATGATGATGATGATAATGATGATACCCTCACTATTTCTATTTTTTAAATTCAAAACTTTTACTTGACCACATTATTTTCTCCAGACAAAGCTTCAAAAATATGCCGCTTGGATTTGATTTACCTGGAACTCATTTGCTGGAGAAAAAAAATACAAGACTGACAGTTAAAATGTTTTGATTCTGTTGTTATTTAAAAAATAAATGAATAAATAGATAAATAAAATAAACAAATTTTAAAAAGTAGCTGTTTCTGGGAAGTCTCCGTTAGAGAGCGAAATCGGCGCATGCCTAAAAAGAAAATATTTCTTATAAGCATTCACCACTTCTACTAGACGGGCGTCTGTAGCTAGTGGGAAGGGACGTGGCCGTTGCTATAATACCATATAATATATATCGCGGAGGCCCCGGAAGAGCACGGGTCTGCTGAGTTACGGCTTAGCGGCAGGTTGATGCTTCTGCTAGCAGCAGCCAATGCTGAACCGTGGCCGTCGCTATAATACCATATTATATTGGTATAATAGCGACGGCCACGGCTGAACACACCTACTGGACATACGAAGAACTCCGAACTTATAACTAACCGAAAAGGACTCTAGAATATATTTTAACGCCTTGTCTGGGAGACTTGACTATTTCAACTGGTTCAGGAAAACATTCACACAACTGAATAGTCGTAAACCCAAAAATAAAGTTTGAGTATAAAAGTATCTTTGTCTCTTTCCTTCCACAGACAAAAAGAAGACGAGTGAATGGGGTAAGAAAGCGAAAAAGGAGTCAGATACGAAACTCAAAACTTCCCAACATACCAAACAATTTACCAACAATCATTATCACAACTAATAAAACTCTTCTTATATAAGCCATAATTCTCCAAGATCAAATTGTTCGGTTACCATTTATGGGTTAAATAGGTCTGTTTCAAAATTATTTATATTCGATAGGACCGCGTGCAACCCCGAAAATTACATCGACGTGCGACTAGCAAAGGCATGAGCAGCCATCGATATTGCTATCGGTCATATGGAAGTCAGACCTAACCGATAAAATAAAACGCATTTTTTACAAGTAGCGGTTGTGTCGATACAGCTATATGGATGCATCACATGGACGCTAACTAAACGTATGAAGAAAAAGCTTGACGGCAATTACATAAGAATGCTTCGAGCTGTATTAAACAAGTCCTGGAGGCAAACACCTCACAAAACAGCAGCTGTACGGTTACCTACCACCCATCACGCAAACTATCCAAATTAGACGAACCAGACATGTGGGACACTCCTAGAGACGTAAGGACAAACTTATAGGCGATGTACTCCAGCGGACCCCTTCACATGGATAAGCAAAGGTAGGACATACTGGGCGCCTCTGGTGGTGTAATGGTTAGCAAGCTCGACTAGCAAACCTACACGAGTGAGTTCGAGTCTCATTGGGTGCCCCTTTCATATAGCCTTGTGCCACATCTAAGCAAGAAGCTTAGTAAATTTCCAAAGGTAGGACATACTGCTAGAACCTATATACAACAGCTCTGTGCCGATACAGGATGTAGCCTTGAAGACCTTCCGGGAGCGATGGACGATAGAGATGAGTGGCGAGAGAGGGTCAGGGAGATCCATGTTAGCAGCAAGACACTACACAAAAAATGTAAAGATGAACGTACAATGTACATAATTCTCTAACCTCTGGCCATAAAATAACCATAGATGGGTTGACGTGCCGTTAAAATCAAGCAATCAAAGAAAAAAATTGTGACTAAAACCTGACTACAAACACCAAACACTCTGAACTGAGTTGACAAGAAAAAGAAACAAACACAACTTTAAACTTTTTAAAAATTGTTATAGGCTTCCATACTTTGAAATTATGGTTGTTAGCTTTCATTAGGCACTAACGAATAAAAACGAAAAGAGAAAAGCAAAACAAAACTTAAAACATTGTTTTGAATGATGGATAATGGTTATTACTGAAAACAATGTTTGACGCTCTTTAGGCAGTGAGGCGAGAAAGAACTTTTTTTTAGCTTTCAATGATTTAACACAGTATCGCAGTAAATACAAAGCCATCCCATATTTTTTTTAAATACGGAAACTATACATTTGATAATCATGTAAGTGGCAGAAGATTTATTTTGTTAATTAATTTCATTAAGAAAACTTAGTCATGTTGATGGCAGGTTCATCTTCAGTCATTTTTTAAAAATCAATTCAAAATTATTCTAAGAGAATTTTTTTTTGATAAATAATATTATCGTTAAAAATACTCTTTGAATAAATTTGTGTTCATTGTATGATTTGTTGGTGATAGTTTTAGAAGATTACAATGAAAAAATAATTTATGATTTATTTTCCATATGAAAATATTGAAGTATTTCTTTTCTTCAACGTAGTCCGTGAACTTCTGTTTTCCTATTTGTGTCTTAAGAACGCCATCGTTTGTGCTGTAAGTAACTCACGCGTGAAAATGTAGTTGGTTGTGCTATATAGCTTACCGTAACTATTCGTGTATAACACGCACCGCAAATTTGGGTCACGAAATTTTGAAAAATAAAACTTGTATATAATACGCATTGACATTTTAGAGTTTTTTGTAGGTAAATTTAACATTTGTTTAAAAACGCTTTTATCCGTTTCGTATTGACTAAAATGAAAGTTAATAAAGTTAACGTATGTTTAAAAAAAAAACAAACTAAACAATTACGCATTAATGCTAACAGACTCACGGACACACTCATGCAAATATGCCACAAGCTTGTGGCAAAAATAAATCTACTCTAGGAAATATAAAATTCTTTGTATGGACATAAACCGAAGAATTTGTTATACATTAGTTAGTCTGGATCATACTGAATATGGTGATGCACATAGCTGGATAAAAAGTTGATATTTAGTTCTTATGTATAAGACGCACCCCTGACTTCAGCTTAAAATTTGGAAAAGACTGCATATTATAATTTCGGTAATAATTGGGTCAATAAATTTCCTGTTCTCGTATTGTATTTTTTAGTATTTCTGGGCTCAGTGGGTCCTGTCAGAAAAATAAAAAAAAGGATTTTTCTCTAATATTTCGTTTGTTTGTTTAGCATACAGATGGTCTACAGTCAGACAACTTGTCTGCTAAAAAAATTTTTTTTTCTATGGTTTTTGAATGGAAGGGGTCCTGTTTGCAATATTTACTATCTTGAAACTGTCTCTGACTTTCTTACATGCATTTATATTAGTTATCTTTCCATTGTTTTTATGTTTCCATGTAAACTTTGAGTTCATGTTTGTATCATTAAAACTTAGACCCTTCATCTGCCATCATCATGGATTTTTGCATGTGTTATTAACGAAACGAAAAGATAGAAAGTTTTTAAAATATTCTATTTCTAATGATAAAATAGTCTATTTCCTATTATATGGTTTCGTTTTAAATTGTCTGATGTCATTAGAATCTCAGTTTAATCCGACTATACGTTTATGTAATGTTTTTTGCAGTTTTAAAAAAACTCAACAAAAACCCTTGATGATGGCCTATGAAGGGTCTGAAAGTGCTCTGGACAATTTCAATAAATTCATTTACCAACTCCAACCTAAAACCAAAGCTCTTGTCAGGAAACTTGAAGGGTTGGTTGTTTTATTTTACTGTGAATCAACTCTTTTTGCATCATTTAATGCTGATTTAAATTTCAAACAATTCAGTAAGTATAGTTTTTGTTTTACAAACAGTTAAATATTAAAACATTTCTATTTCAAACAATTCAGTTTAGTGTAAGTACACAGTTTCAGTATCAGAAGCAGTTCTATTTCAAACAATTCAGTTTGGAATAAGTACACAGTTCTATTTGACCCATAGATAGGACCCTATCAGGTAGCTACCACTTCAGGCTAGAATGGATCTGGGAGCAATGACAATGAAAGGGCACTCCTCATTCCCCAATGCTCCAGCATCACTGAAACCTCACCATCAGATTGTTTAGTGTGATATCCAGGACACTTGTTGGTAGTGGGTCTTATGCCTCTGCAGAGAAGCTGTCAGTGTATTCTACAGCCCCAAACAATTGGGCAAAAACTTGAAAGGATCCTAATAAAATTATATAGATAATGTGTCTATATTATTTAATCAGACTTGCTTAAATGAAGAACTGCTGCGCAACTACACACACACACACATACACCCACACACATATATTGAAATGAATAGATTCACAAATGAATTTGAATTTAATATTTTAGGTTTTTATTTCACATATTTGTGCTCCACACATTTCAGACCTCATGTTCCTCTTCAAGAGACGAATAAAGTCTTGGGTCGTCTCTGCTTTTAGCTTTTACAGTGAAGATCATTTTGATTGGGTATTTTTGTTTTTTTTAATTCAAGGTGTTTTTTTATGTTTGTATAAACAAGTACCTACTTTATGTGTTACATTTGAATACATCCATATACATCTGCTTGTTGTTGTTTTTCTCTCTCTCTTCCTCTTTCAGTTCAATGTGTGTGAGAATGTATTAATCAGATTGTTTGGTGTCATATCCAGGACACTCATTGGGAGTAGTCTTATCCCTCTGTAAAAATGTAGTCAGTATATTCTACAGCCCCAGCTGACTGGACTATGAAGTACTTTTGTGTGTTTTAATGTTAGTGACCAAAAAGATAATGTAGTTATTTGGAAGTTGTGTTTCAGTCAATATCTAAATGTGGTGACCTTAGATGAGGGTGACCTGACGGTTCCCTTTTCAATAGCTACTACACCGAGGTGTAGGGGAGGGTGCTACTCAGTTACCTGGATTGCTCCACTTTACCATTGATCCTTAACTTATAATGCTGAGTGTTAAGCAAGGAAGCATCAAGTACCATTTTTTGAGTCTTTGGTATGACTCAACCTGGGATTGAACCCTGGTCGTCCAAGTCACTGGAGAACACTCTACTCACTAGGCTAATTGTTTTCTCACTCTCTTCTTCTCTGAGTTGAATGTGCCATGGAAATATTTTAAGATAGTCTGCATGTATATGTTTATGTTTGTGAAGTTCAATTCTATTTGCATGTGAAGTTAGGCTCTGTTTAATGTAGGTTTGAATTTATCCATGAAGTTTTTTTCTTTTATTTTGAGTAATGAGTATTCATCTGTTTGGTCTATTGGCATAATCTTAAAGATTCCTATACTGTATTCATAAAGGTATTTTGAAACATGGAATTTTCTATTTTCTGATAATATAGTGGTATATATGGTAAGTTGGCCAACTGTACTTGAGGGCAACCCCAAAACTCCCTTTTGAATAGCTACTACAAATTGTTGTGGGGGTGCTACTTTTTTCCCTGGATTGCTTCACTTACCCTTGATCTGTACCTTATAATACTGAGTGTTTAGCAAGGAGGCATCAAGTACCATATTTTTCAATTTTTCAGGAATTATTGTTAGAGAATAGTTCTAATGACAAAATTAAAATACATTTAAACAACAAAGCCTCAAGTGTGTGTGGCCTTAAGCTATAACTTATTTAACTATTATTATTCTGTTTCATGTTCATCACTTGTGAAAATTCAGTTCCTTTTACTAAAATTTTGTGGACAAAAAAAAACAATTTGAAAGATTGTAATTATGTCCTTTTTTGACATGCATAATAAAAAGTGAAGAAACATTCTTACCACTGTTTTTCCACCGGCTCTTAATTTGTTTTATTATCACTTCTTTCTATTAGATATCACCTATTTATCACTGAGATTTAAAAAAAAAAAGTTATGGCAATTCATTTGAAACTGTCATTAAATTGATATATATATATATATATATGTTATGCAATAAAATGTCATTTGTTTAGGGCTGAATTACTTATAAAAATCATTGTTTAGTGCCTGAATGTCAATATCAATTCACTTCTGTTTAACAACTCAAAGCAACCCAGTTCTTTTTGGCGGGGTGTCCTCGTGGTGCAATGGTTAAAGCGATGACTATGGAATCATAGTAAGCGAGTTTGTACTCTAGTCGCACTATCATGTTCACTTTCAGGCAAATACCCTTGGGAAAGGTATGAACTCCCTTATCCTCCCAACTATGGGCCAAATAGTACCACTCGTGTTCTTCTAGGAGAATGGCTTTGGCATTAAACTACCTAAAAAAGGTTGATATGCCATTAAACAAAGAAACCAACCAACCAACCACTTCTTTTTCACTTTCTGATGAGTGTAACTACTTGAAATTTGAGTTAGATTGAAAAGAATGCAATACTGCCAGCCTTTTTAAGATACATTAGCCTAGCAGGTAGAGTGTTTGCCAATAGCCTGGAAGACTGTGGTTCAATCACAGGTCATACCAAATTCTCAAAGGTTTCAGAAATGCTGGAGCTTTGGAGAATGCAGAGTGCCCCTTCATTGCCATCATCCCAGGTCCACTTAGGGCTTGAGGGGCAGCACCTAATAGGGTCCTATCTCTGGGTCAAATAGAAGTAAACTGCACACTTATGCTAAACTGAATTGCTTGAAATAAAACTGTTTTGACATGTAAACTATGTACTTATGCTAAACTGAATTGTTTGACATTGAAACTGTACTACGCTAAACTGAATTGTTTGAAATAGAACTGTTTCAATATTTAACTGTGTGTAAATAAAAACTATACTTATACTAAACTGATTTGTTTGAATTAGAGCTGTTTGACTAAACTGAATAGCTTGAAATAGAAATGTTTTTCACAATTAACCTGTGTACTTATGTTAAACTGAATTGTTTGAAATAGAACTGTTTCTTTGTATAAAATGGATTTGGCATTAAGGTTGATATACCACAAAACCCTAACAAACCAAACAAAAAATGGAACTTGATACCTCCTTGCTTAACACTCAGCATTATAAGTTATGTATCAAGGGTAAATAGGAGCAATGTTTGAATTAAAACTGCTTGATCATTTAACTGTGTGTAAACAAATGACTGATGTTTAATTGAATTATTAGTTATATGTAACAAAACCTAGAACCATTTACCTGTGTGCAAATGAATGTGGATCACTGAATAGAATAATAGTGTTAAATAGCAATACTTGTAACCACTTCACTGTAAAAAAAAATGATTAATATTGAATTGAGTTATGAATGTTAGATTGCAATATTTGAAACCATTTAACTGTGTAAAAACAATAGCAAAACTAGTGTGCAAACAAATTAGTTCTAACACATTTAAAAATGAAATTACTGACAAATTAATCTCTAATATATCATATATAACTATTTAAATGTGTGCAAACAAATGACTGATGTTAAATTATTACTGTTCCATAGCAATACTTGAAACCATTTAACTATGTGCAAAAAAATGAGCTCAGGCTCATTTAAAAATCTTATCTACAAAATGTGTTCACAAATCATATATTTAATATATATGTATAAACAGTATTTGGCATTCATTAACCTACAATGGTTGATATGCCATAAAACCAAACCAACCCAATCAAAAGTTTCATGTTGATCCTCAAGTGAATTAGTATTCAAAATCAGATGTGTTGAACATTAGTTCACTTGTTTCAATTTGAAACTCTAAGTTGTGAGTTTTCTGTTTAATTAACTTATTTTATATTTGAAATATGACACAATTTCATGTACAATTGATGTCAAGAATTTATTTTACACTGAAGTTTACTGGATAATTTTTCATTTATATGCTTAAGCTAGTATATTATTTTTTGTGAAATAACAAAGATTTTATTTTTTATTTTTGCAGATGTTCTTCCTTGAAAAAAATATCTTCATTAAAATCATTTTCCAGCAACGTGAATTTCATTGAATGAATGTTTTATGATGTAACAGCAAAAAATCATGGCACAATTTACAAACAAAAAATTTTATTCATGTGAAATTTGTAGATGTACTTTTTCGAAAAGTTCAACATTAAAAGAGCATGTGCAGGGACACACTGGAGAGAAATGCTATTTTTGTGAGGTGTGTAACTCTGCATTTTCAAAGAATGGACATTTGAGAAGCCACATGCGGACACACACTGGGGAGAAACCTTATTCTTGTAATGTGTGTGGGTCCTCCTTTACACAGAATTCTCATTTGGTGGGACACATGCGAGTACACA
Organism: Sepioteuthis lessoniana; assembly: GCA_963585895.1. Taxonomy (NCBI): domain Eukaryota; kingdom Metazoa; phylum Mollusca; class Cephalopoda; order Myopsida; family Loliginidae; genus Sepioteuthis; species Sepioteuthis lessoniana. The sequence continues at coordinate 39,857,554 of OY757908.1, read as the reverse complement.
CAGGTGAGCAGCCATATTCTTGTGAAGTGTGTGGATCTTCATTTTCACAAAAGTCAGGTTTAGTCAGACATATGAGAACGCACACTGGTGAGAAGCCATACTCTTGTGAAGTGTGTGGATCTTCCTTTCCACAAAAACCTCATTTGAAAAAGCATATGTGCATACACACTGGAGAGAAACCGTATTCTTGTGATGTGTGTGGCTCTTCCTTTTCACAAAAGTCAACTATAGTGAGACATATGCGCATACACACTGGAGAGAAACCATATTCTTGTGAAATGTGTGGATCTTCTTTCTCACACAGATCTGCATTGGTTCGACACACTCGAAGACACACTGGTGAGAAACCATATTCTTGTGATGTGTGTGGATCATCATTTACACAAAAGTACAACTTAGAAGTACATATGAGAACACACACTGGAGAAAAGCCATATTCTTGTGATTTTTGTGAATCATCATTTACACAGAAATACAATTTAGAAGTACATATAAGAACACACACTGGAGAGAAGCCATATTCTTGTGATATGTGTGGCTCTGCATTTATAACTAGATCAAATTTGGATTTGCATATGGAAAAACACCTTCAAGGTAAAATATGACTGTAATAAATTGGTTGTTTGTGTTTTATGACATATCAACCCTTGTATGTTATTTAATGCCCAATTCTTTTTATACATGTATATTAAGTATATATGATTTGTAAGTGAATAGTTTGTGGGGAACATTTTTAAATGATCCAGAACTCATTTGTTTGCACACTGGTGAATGGATTCAAGTTTTGCTATATAATTCTAATAAACCAATTTAACATCAGTAAATTGTTTGCACACAGTTAATGGTTTCAAGTTAAGAAAATGATTACATATTTCTATTTGACCCAGAGAAGGGACTCTCAGAGGTACTACCACTCTGGATCAGAGTGGACCTAGGAGTAATGACAATGAAGACATGCTCCACATTTCCCAAAGAACCAGGACTAGAGTCCCACTATCAGATGCAGTTAAGTGTCATATCCAGGACAATTGTTGGGGGAGTCTTAAACCTTGGCTGAGATCTCCCTGACCCTCTCTCGCCACTCATCTCTATCGTCCATTGCTTCCAGGAGGTCTTCCAGGCTACATCCTGCATCAGCACAGAGCTGTTGTATGGTTCTAACTGGTCATCCAACCTTTGGTTGTCCATGTAAAGGGGTCTGCAGGAGTACATCGCCTACAAGTTTGTCCCTACTTCTCCAGCAGTGTCCTGCATGCTTGTTTCATCTTAATTGGATGGTTTGTTAAATGGGAGGAGGGTTGTCGTACAGCTGCTGTTTTGTGGGGTGTTTGCCTCCAGGACTTGTTCAATATGGCTTGCAGCATTCTTGTGTAATAGCCATCAAGCTTTTTCTTCATACATTTTTTCTTCATTACATCCTTATGGTGCATCCATATAGTAGTATTGACACAACCGCTGCTTGGAATAAAATGTGTTTTATTTGATCAGGTCAGGTCTGACTTCCATATGACTGATAGCCTATTGATGACTGTCCATGCCTTTGCTAGTCACGTGTTGATGTCATTCTTGATTGATGAGATGCTGTTTCCTAGGTTGGTGAACTTGTCCATTTGTTTCAGAGGGCTTCTCTTTTGTACAGAGATGTCGCCTTTTTGATTAAAGCACATGTATTCTGTTTTGTCTGGGTTAACATGGAGGCCTATACCACCTGTTTCTCATTCCAGGCTATGTAGAAGGAATTCAGCTTGGGCAGGTGTATTTGCTAGAAGCATTATGTCATCGGCATAGTCTGCATCCATAATTATTTGTGCAGGTATCTTCTGTTTCTTTCCTTTACCATAAGAAGAAAAAAAGCACATTCTATGGCCCCAGCCAATTGGGTTGGTCATACGTTTGTGTCTATAAAGTATATCTATGTTTAAGAATTACAAAGATTTATATCAATGAGAAATTATTCTTATGCGGTATTGCTGTAATTTTTTGGATAAAAGGGTGTTGGTATTCTTTCGTAAAGCTTGATAGCTATGAGTTAGTACTCATTTGCATAAAAGTGATGAGTTATGAGTTGAAGTGAAATTATATTGACATTGGAGCATTCCATTATTCACAAGTGGCTAAGTCCATTCTCTGGACAGTGATTGGTTGCTGGCCCAGTGAAGGGGGTATATTAGTGTATATATATATATATATACTGGCTTGCTTCAGTCTTGTTACAGGCTCTGTATTGAGTTACTGCCAATTTTATTTTTGTCTGCCAGCTGGACGCTGGCTTGTACCGCTGAGCCAGTAAGTATTGTTTATTCTGCATGTTAGTGCAGTGACTTATACAAATGGGACATTTTAGAATTGTATATTTTTTATTTCTTCATTCTCAAATTTTTTTATGAAAATCTGTAGAATGTTGTTTAAAAAGTTCTAAGAGTTTTTTCATGTCAACTCCCTAAAAACAAGTGAAAAAAGATATACTGCATTACTAGTGTTTTTTTCATATTTTCAAAATAAAGTTTTTCTGTTTGATAACATTTTTAATTTGCAAAAAATGGGCAAGAATAAGAAAAGAAACCTGGAGAAATATCATTATCATTAAGTTGTGCTGTCAGCACAGATTTCTATAACATACCCATACATGAATATGGGAAACATACATAGAATGTTCATAACATTTATACATAGAACATAGGAATCCCGAAACACGAAAAAAACTTACGACTTCTTAGTTCAGGTACGAAACTTTTTATTACCTTTGAGTTAAGAGGTTTTTCGACATAAGGAGAGAGGCACAATCTTTCTATGCTGGCTTTTCCATCTGCCCCCACTACACACACACGTGTGGCACCCGCCACAAGGCCACTGGCCTGGCTTCGGTGAGCAAGTGAAAGTCGACCCCTCCTGTTCGAAGTCTAGTTCTCAACTGACTTTTTCAAAATCTCCCAAATCCTCCACGCGCGCTTCCGGTGCATGGCATCATTCACATCCCCTGGTCCTGGGATTTTTATTTTGACATCTGTGAATGACCCATCCTCCCTGCGCGTGTGTTAACACCTGCGCTCAAGTTTGCACCTAACTAACCCATGTGCTGAGCCGAAAGGTTCTCTGCCTAACAAAGGCAAGATATATAAAACGAAATCCCTCTGCCATTATATTACATTTCCCTAAGTCTCTCTCTCTGTCCCTATTATCTATCCCTTTCAGCAGGTCATCCAAATTACATCCAGTGTCCACACAGAGCTGATGTAAGTTCTTGCTGGTCAGCCAGCAGTGGTATGTCCATGTGTAGGAGTCCATAGAAGCACATCACTTATGAGTTAAACTTTACTTCTCCAGCAGTGCCCAGATGGCTTATTTGTTTTACTTGGATGGTTTTTGAGATGGGAGGTAAGTGACTGTACAGCTGCTGTTCTGTGGGGTGTTGCTTCCAGGATTTGTTCTAAACTGAGCATGCAGCATTCTTGTTAAATTCCCATCTAGGTTTTTCTCTATGAGTTTTTTGTTAGCATCCATACAATAGTTGTGCTTGGGAAAAATTCTGTTTTATTTTATTGGATATATCAGATTTCCTATAATTGGTAACCTCTTCAGAGCAGTCTGCGCGTTTGATAGGCATATGTTGTCATCTCTTTTAATTGATAAGATATTGATGCCAAGATATGTGGACTAGTCTACAAATTTTAGAGGCCTGTCACTTAGAGTGGATATGGCTCCTTTTCATTTAAAACATGAACTCTATTTTATTTGTGTTCAGGTAGAGACCAATGTCTCCTACTGCCTGCTCCATACTATGCAGTTGGGATTTGGTTGGTTTGAGCATATGTATTTTTATATTTCTTTTAGACCACACAGATCTAGGAGAAATATACTTGCTGGAATATTGTGACAAACTAAAACCAGGAGTTTAGTTTCCTGAGTAATTATTTGAAAGCAATGTTTTACTTATATACTTGTGAAATTTTTAGGCCAGTATTAGCCACAATAAAATGTTAAGCTTAAAAAAAATTATCATAGTCATTGCTATCACTGAACTAAATGACATAATTATGTAGATTGTATGAAACAGCAAAGTGTACAGCAGGATTTACAGAGTCTGATCAGAAAATGAGATAACTCATTACGTATATTTTGCTGATAAAAGAGAGAATGAATTAATAAAAATCCGCTATACAAATTTATGATTTTTATTTCTTTAAATGGAGTGAAACGTTTGCTGAAAAAGAAAAGTGCAAAATCTTTTCTTGCAAGCAAAGATAATTTCAGCCAGAGCCGAGATATCAGTAAAGTATAGCTGTAATTTTTAGCTTAAAATAAAGGGAGGTATGAGGTGCCTTCAATAAGTTTCCAGACTTTTTTGTATAGGCATTTAAAATTGTCATAGACTCTTGAAAATTCAGTATGTTATTGCTATACATCTTATGAGATGACTGACGAATTTTTATGATTTCAGGTTCAAATGAACAACTTCAGCAGCAATTGGAATACACCCTATTAAAGCCTGATTGTCACAGCTGGTGAATTTCAAAAATGCAATCTGGATGTGAGGACACTTTAGAAGAACAATATGCAATAAAATTTGGTTTTAAAGTTGGAAAAAAGACCACAGAAACATATGGAATGCTTAAGACTGCTTTTTGACCATCTTGCATGAATTGAGCATCAGTTTTTGAGTGGCATAAGAGATTAAAGGAAGGCAGGGAGTCTGTGAGGGATGATGAGAGGTGTGGGAGGAGTAAGGAAGTCAATACACCAGAGTTGATTGGCCAAAGGCTTAGAGTTAGGGTTACTATGTTGAGGTTTTAAGGGAGTTCAGGAAGAGATTCCATCAGAAGAGGCCAGTACTCTTCAAATCAGCTCAGTGGCCACAGAAACGTATGGAATGCTTCAGACTGCTTTTTGACCATATTGCATGAACCGAGCATCAGTTTTTGAGTGGCATAAGAGATTCAAGGAAGGCAGGAAGTCTGTGAGGGATGATGAGAGGTGTGGGAGGAGTAAGGAAGTCAGAACACCTGAGTTGATTGCCCAAATAAAGAATTTTATGGATAAGGAACATTGTGTCTATAGAAACAATAAGGGCACAGTTTGATGTCAGTGTGGGAACTGTACACATAATCATTCATGAGGAACTGAAGATGCGGAAGATTTGTGCAAAGTTTGTCCCAAGGGTGCTTAGAGAGGATCAGAAAGAAAGACATTGTCATGACAGCAGGGAGATGGTCTAGCTGATCAATTCAGATCCCGCAGTTCTTGATGCTCTGGTGACCTGCAATGAAAGCTGGATCTGCTGCTATGACCCAGAGACCAAGAAACAGAGTTCCCAGTGGAAGTATGCTGGCTCTCCCAGACCCAAGAAGGCCAGACAGAGCAAATCCACCCACAAACTTTTGATGATCCATTTTTTTTGACAACACTGGCATGATCCACATGCACTGGGTTCCCACTGGACAGTCAGTCAACAAGGAATACTATGTTGAGGTTTTAAGGGAGTTCAGCAAGAGATTCCGTCAGAAGAGGCCAGCACTCTTCAAATCAGTTTAGTGGCATTTCCACCAGGACAATGCACTAGTCCACAACTCCGTCGTTGTCACAGACTATTTGAGCAAGATGGGCATCAAGACAGTTCCTCACCCTCCCTACAGTCCAGACCTTTCTCCCTGTGACTTTTGGTTATTCCCTAAGCTCAAGGAAAACCTTAGAGGCTCTCGTTATGAGACAATTGAGAAGATAAAAGAGGCTGTGATAAAGGTCATTGACACACTCACACAAGTAGACTTCCATGGGGCCTTCCAGAAGTTGTTGGAACGGTAAAACAAGTGCATTGCAGCTGGAGGAGATTACTTCAAAGGGGACTAGAGTTTCATGTGTGTACTATCAATAAAAGTGCCCATACAAAAAATGTCTGGAAACTTATTGAAGTTACCTCGTACTTTGTGTGTTAAAATACTTTTGTGTAAATATGTCAATATGTAAAAGAGAAAATATAATTATGCCTTAAAGAATATGTATGTAAACTGCTGCTAATAATGCAAATATAACTGTAAACAACTTTCTTTTAATTTAGGAAAAATTAAATGAGTTGAAATGAAATATATTCTTGAAAGAAAAGAATTTAGATCTTCACTCAAAAGAAATAAATTGAAAGGTAATCGAGTAAGTAACAATTCATTACAAACTCTCAGTTGAGTAAGTATAGATAATTCCATACTTACTATTAATTGAGTAAGCATAATACCCTTGGGAAAGGTATGAATCCAATTATTCTCCCTCCAGCTATGGTTAAATAGTAGGACAGACTAGGTTCTTCAGCCTTGGTGAGGCAACTGGTATAGGAGAAGGAAAACTCTGAATTCAAACCTGTTAAACTCTGCTTAAAAATTGACCTTGTGTCATATCCTGCCCGAGCGGAGGGGGCGGTAAAGGAGGTGCCCGTGGTGTAATGGTTATCGTCATTGGAAATGGACACGGCGACACGAGTTCAAATCCTGGACAAGACTGATTGCATTTCACATCGTACCCTTAGGAAAGGTATGAATCCAATTATTCTCCCTCCAGCTATGGTTAAATAGTAGGACAGACTAGGTTCTTCAGCCTTGGTGAGGCAGCTGGTCTAGGAGAAGGAAAACTCTGAATTCAAACCTGTTAAACTCTGCATAAAAATTGACCTTGTGTCATATCCTGCCTGAGCGGAGGTGTTGGTAAATATCATTAATTGAGTAAGCATAGACAAATCCACATTTATGTGAAAACAACCTTGTCCAGAATTTAACTTGGATTGCCATGTTCATTTCCTATAACGATAACCATTACATCACAAATGCCATATTAGGAATACATATATTAGAGTGTTCAGAAAGTAATTACATTTTGCTGAAGAGGATATGAAAAAAACAAATTTAAGATAAATTTATTCAAATTTCAATCATACATCCTAGATGCATCAAGGAGGTCTTCAGTGATGCACTGTCTTCATCGCCGATTTCGGGTTATTTTTGCATCATATTGGCTCCGACAGAAACCCTGGCATGGCTCTGGTAGAGCCAAGCCGCCTCCTTGATTGCGACATGCTATGCTCGTACCTCTACCAAAGCAAAAAAAACATTAATAAGGCCGGACTTCAGCCGTTCTTATAGACATCTGTCCTTCAGTAGCAGCCAAGGAAAAACAGGGCATTCCACAATCCTCTACTATATATAATACCATCTTTACCTCATCCGGTTTCAGCTGACAAATATTATCATAAAAAATGTAAGCAACTTTAATTGGAATGATTTCAGGCTAAGAAACCTGCAAAAAGATTGACTGTTAGAATGGGAGGTTCTCTCACATTCTCCAAACTCACCTGATTTTTTATTTGTTTCAATTCTTAGAACATTTCATGAATGGCAAAGCATTCAGAAAGATGTTGCAATTAAATAGGTTGGTTGGTTATTTGGGTTTTATGGCATATCAACCACTGTTGGTTATTTAATGCCAAATTCTGTTTATCCATATATATCTAATATATATATTTACCAACCCCTCTGCTTGGGCAGGATATGATACAAGATCAATTTTTTTAAGCGGAGTTTAACAAGTTTGAATTCAGAGTTTTCCTTCTCCTAGACTAGTTGCCTTACCAAGGCTGAAGAACCTAGTCTATCCTACTATTTACCCATAGCTGGAGGGAGAATAATTGGATTCATACCTTTCCCAAGGGTATTAGTGCTATGTGAAATGCAGTCTTGTCCATGAACTCGTGTCACCGTGTCCATTTCCTATGACGATAACCATTACACCACGGGCACCTCCAATCCTATTTACCAACCCTTCCGCTCGGGCAGGATATGACACACGGTCAATTTTTAAGTGGAGTTTTACAGGTTTGAATTCAGAGTTTTCCTTCTCCTAGACTAGTTGCCTCACCAAGGCTGAAGAACCCAGTCTGTCCTACTATTTACCCATAGCTGGAGGGAGAATAATTGGATTCATACCTTTCCCAAGGGTATTAGTGCTATGTTAAATGCAATCAGTCTCGTCCAGGATTTGAACTCGTGTCACCATGTCTATTTCCTACGACGATAACCAGTACACCACATGCACCCCCTATATATATCTAATATATATGATTTGTAATTACATATTTGCTAAATAAATTTTTTACTAGCCAGAACTCATTTGTTAGCACATAGTTAAATGTTTCCAACTATTACTATCTAACACTAGTTGTCCTATTAGATACTTGGTTGATTGTTTTGTTTTACAGCATTTAATGCCAAATTAGATCATTTAATGCCAAATTAAATTTCAAACAATTCAGTTTACTATAAGCATAGTTTTTGTTTACAATCAGTTAAATGTCAAAACAGTCCTATTTCAAGCAATTCAGTTTGGCTTAAGTACTATTTAGTTCTATTTGACCCATAAATAGGACCCTATCAGGTGTAACCACTCCGGGCCAGAGAGTATCTGAGAGTGATGTCAATGAAGGGGTACTCTGCTTTCCCCAAAGCTCCAGCACTTCAGAAACCTCACCATCAGATTGTTTAGTATCATATCCAGGATACTCATTATGGGAGTCTTACCCCTCTGCAGAGAAGCTGTCAGTATTTTCTTTTGCCTCAGTTGACTAGGCAAATTAAATAGGAATAATTTCTTGAAACTATATAATTGTGTATATATTATTAGTATTAGATTGTGTTATGGGGACATATCCTACTGTACCCCAAAGATGGACTTGTCCAACCTAAACATATTCTCTGAGCTTAGCTCGCTCGGGGGAGACAACTTCTCGTTTCTTACGAGACATTTGACAGACGGACTGCAAGCCGAGCACGGCTAGTACTTCCTTTGTATGACTTCCTTCTTCTGCTAATACAATAACATTTACCTATCACCCGTTGTTTGAGTTGTTCTTCCATAAGTCTTATATGAAGACCACAACAGATAGGAACACCTGAAACTATATAACTGTTAAAAATGATTTTTGTTAGATAAGCTGACTGTTTACTTGACAGACATGGTGTGGAGGCAGTTTTCATGACCCCTTTTGACCAATTAGAATGCCCTACAAGCTGTATCCTTGAATCATAAAAACACACTGGAATGTCCTCTTTTGCTCTTTTTTTCTTAGTAGACTAATGTTATGTTTTGACCTTTTGACCCGGCCAAAAATGCCATTCAAGGTGATGCACCGAAAGGAAGTGATACATTCTAATGGCAGTTATGAGAGGAAATTGCGTGGGTGGAAATTGGCTGATGAAATGGGATGAGCAAGAAAAATTCCCATGGTACACTACAGAGTGATGCACCGGAAGAGAGTGACCTCTGAACTGCATGACAGTTATTTCTGTTTGATGACGATTAAACATTCGATTTCAAAGATCGAGTGGGCGTCGAACGATTATATAATTGAGTTGAGTTCGACGAGCCAGAGCAGTTGCCAGTAGAGTTCCAGACAGTTGGAGATGAAGTGTGGTAGGGAAAGCCACACCCGACCAAGGGGGCCCTCAGATACCCCGATGGAGTTTGGGGTCCAGAGAAGATGCTAAGATGCAATAAAGAAAGCCAGCATCCAGCAGTGGGCCCTAGGCCTCCGGTTGAGCAGCCCTAGAGAACAAGAAGGACACAACGTGACGGTCATAACAGCGGGGTCAAAATATTGCAGTTATGTTCGATCTCCAGCTCCCTCTCACAGTAAAACCCCACACAACCTTTTCGAAACCTTACAAATAAAGTGAGAGGTAAATATTGTTAAAGAAGTCTTCCTGCATCTTCCTTCCTGCGTCTTTCTGCGTGCGTCTTTGTCACTGCGTCCTTATTTATTGCATCAGTATGTATCCAGCATCTATATGTATATGAGAATACAACACTAACAGCCCATGATGACTCCTTATTGCAGTATCAGCTAAACACGCTAGACTATGAACACATGATAGACACTCAACCAAATCGTTTATGGAATCCACACACATAGTACCACCAGTTAGAACACATGGTGATTCTCAACTACTCAGCTTATCTGCAAACAGAGATCTCCACTACATGCAACAAAGTGACTCCATAGGTATCTTACTGACTGATGCAAATGCAGTGTAAAGACCTCTCCTAAATGGTCTTATCTTGTCACAGCTCCTCTGTGTCAACCCACACAACACCTCACTTACAGTCTTTTTCTCACATAAACATATACAGTGCAAAAGAACATTAAACAGTCATATCCACAATCTATCAGCAACTAGCCAAAGAAGAAGAATGCCTGTTTATTTCTGCTACAAAGAAGAATTCTCATCCACCCTACAAATACAACACCAAAAGAATTGCTATGAGGAGTGCTTCTTATCACAACAATATGAAGCAAGTGAACTGATGCTCTAAGCACCAAACTTACCTTTCTCCTATTGTGCAACCTTAGCTATCTGTCACCCAGTCATCTACCTCAACTACCAGTGAGTCACTGCTCTAATGAAGGATCAAATCTAGGCTTGTTCAGCTATTTGCCCACATTGTATTCTTTTGATCCAGATGACTGAAATTACCAATCACCAATTACCAAATAAATTAGACAAGGTTGATCATTCAAAAAAAATAAATTGAAGTCACAATGCCAAAGACCAAACAAACACAGGGCGTTCAATAATTAATAAAAAGTTAACAAAATAAATAACAAGTCTGTTTCTTTTTAAAGAATGCTGTTACATACAAGTCCCTTCCCTGTTGAGGGAAGTTGTGCGATTTAGAGACCTGGCCTCTTATACCTCAGCAGTCAGTCTAATCTAGCAGTTGGCATGGCTTTTCACTTAGCTAAGTCATTTAGCAGTTTTCAATACAGTTATCAATTCTCTCATGTCAGCTTTCTATTACTAACTCATGGTTCTTGTTTCTTTGTCTCAAAAGTTCTGGTTCAAGGCTCATGTGTGGAGCATTAGGCGTTCACTCTGCCATCTGTCTACTGTCTCTCTTATCTAATGTCTGCAGGAAAAATCTTCGTTTTTTTTATCATTTTCTTCCTATTTCCAAGTGGGCTTATATTATCAACACTTTTCTTTTTAATTGGATTTCAGTAATTAATTTCATTCATGCTTGCTTATCTCCCACTTCAACGATGACTCTGTGACCATTACTCAAATGGGGAAAGATTTCTTCCCACTTCCACATATCAGCTACTGTTCCTTCTCCCCACAGTGGGCAGCCCTCTCTGTCATATGATCAACACGTCATGTCACGTAAGTCATACTGTCCATTCTCAAAGTTTGAAATTTTCCCAAAGAAAAGTGACATCTGCACTTGGGTCACAATTGACCTTTTATCTGACCTAATCTGTTCGGCTTGTCATTGTTTTGTCTTTGCTGCGTTCAATGACACTTTTGGTACAATTCAAAATATTTATCTAACTTTCTCTCTCTTTTGTCTTTCGGTTTAGGAAAAACGATTCCCATATTTCATTTTTCTGCACAGCCAAAAAAATAAACAATATTTCTTGCTTTTTCCTTTTGACAATGTATTGTATCATTCTTCTAAAATCAGTAGACTCATTTTATTCTTCTAAAAACCTTGCTAATTGTTTTTCTACTATTAAAATCATTCTCAGATTTCTCTCACTGTTGCATCACTTCACTATGTTACATATCGACCCAATAGATCTTTTTGACAAAACAGACTTTTCAACTGTTTTAATTGTTTCTATTGATTTTTAAATACATTTTTACTTGTTCATTTACCCTTATTTGTTTATTGTTCATTTTTTTCCATCACTATACCTAAATGAGGAGAGATAAAGCATTGTCCTTACCCGGACAGCCTTTACTTATCCTTTCAGGAATTCAGGACCCGATGGTTCCCTTTTCAATAGCTACTACACTAGAAGGGTGGTACTCCTTTTCCTAGTTTACTCCACTTACCCTTGATCAGTACCTTGTACTGCTGAGTGTTAGGCAAAGAGACATCAAGTACCATTTTTAGAGTCTTTGGTATGACTCCAATTGGGATTGAATTCTGGACTCTCAGTCCATTAGCGAACACACTAGCCATTTTGCCAATGGCCCAGTATATATATATATATATATATTTATATATACAAATTTCATTGAACATAATAGACATTTTCTGTCTACATATTTTCTTCTGGATCTGTTCGTATTGCTATATTGCTTTTATCGTATTTGGCAGGAATTAATTTATGTATTGTCCATAGTTATATATATCCGTAGTACTTTCTGCCCAACTTTGGGCCATCATCAGTGGAGGATCTCTTACAAAAGTGATGTAACTTCACAAGATCACGTCTGTATTCAAAAGTGCAGAAAGTACTAGGGATATATATAACTATGGATAATACATAAATCAATTCCTGCCGAATACGATAAAAGCAATACAGCAATACGAACGGATCCAGAAGAAAATATGTCGACAGAAAATATCTTATGTTCAATGAAATTTGTATTAACGAAGAAATGCTGCTAAAATATACATTTATATATATATATATATATATATATATATATATATATATATATATAGTCCAAAATTAGCCTTATATGGAATATTTCATATGTAGAATATATACATTTCAATATATTCCAACTGAGTGCTCAATGTATGGCTATTAATATATAAAAAATATAGAAAAATACACATACAGAGCAATTATATCATTAATATAAATTAATATAAATATGTGTGTAGTTGGGCAGAAGTCTTTCATTTAAGGATGTTTGATTAAATAATAAAAACACATTTTGTTTATGTTATTTTATAAAGATCCTTTCAAGTTTCCTAATATGTTGGTCTTACCATTTCGACTCTTTCAAGACGTCTTACTATGCACCTTAATGATATTAACTCCATAGCCTTACATCTTAAATTGCCCAGTTGGCTGGGGCTGTAGAATACACCGCCTGCTTCTCTGCAGAGGGGTAAGACCCCACCCCCCAACGAGTGTCCTGATATGACACTAAACAATCTGATGATGAGGTTCCAGCAATGCTGGAGCCTTGGGGAATGCGGAGTACCCCTTCATTGCCATCGCTCCCAGGTCCACTCTCGCCCGGAGTGGTAGCACCTGATTGGGCCCTATCTATGGGTTAAATAGAACTAACAGCATACTTATGCTAAAATGAATTGAGTAAACTGAATAGCTTGAAATAGAAATGTTTTTGACAATTGAACTGTACTTACACTTAAACTGTGTGCTTATGCTTAACTGAATTATTTGAAATAGAACTGTTTTTCGACATTAAAACTGTATTTACACTTAACTGAATTATTACATATAACTGCTTGAATAGTTAGAAATGGAAATGTTTTTGACAATTAAACTGTGTAACCAAACCATTACATCTTAAAACCCATTCTATTCCCAAATCCAAATTTCTATCTGTCCACGCTGTCCATGCCTTTGTTAGTCGCATGTTGATGTCTGTCTCAGTTGATGAGACACTGTTTTCTAGGTAAGTGAACTTGTCCACTAATTTCAGAGAACTAACGTTTAGTGTGGAAATGTTTTGATTAAAGCACACGTATTCCGTCTGGTCTGCATTGACATGGAGGCTGATGTTAGTAGCTGTTCGTTATATAGCAGAGTTTCGGCTTAGGTGGGTGTATTTGCCAGAAGCACTATGTCATCAGCGTAGTCTGCGTCTGTAATTGTTTGTGCGGGGTATCTTTTACTGCTTTCCTTTGTCAGCTTGAAACTGTTGTCTTTCATTTTATTAATAGACGTTCTAAGTACGATGTCAAGACAGATGATATAGAGTTATGGGGATAATGTGTCTCCTTGCATCACACCTGCTACAATGTTGAAGTAGTCTGTGTCTCCACCCGGGGAGCGGACTTTTACTTTCATGTTTTTTATATAGCATCATTATGGCTGCGATGGTTTCTTTGGGTAGGCCATGGGCAAGTAGTATTTGCTCCATCTTTCCTCTGTATATGGAATCAAAGGCCTTGGAGAAGTTGAAAAATAATATTATTGCCTCTAGGTTTTTTGCACGTTCACCTTCTAGAATTCGACGGATAGTCAAAATTTGTAATGTCAAGGATCCATTTCTCCGAAAGCCATTTTGGTTCTTCCAAAGTATATTCTCAATTTTGGGTTCTATGCAGTTGCGTAGTATAGCATTGTATATCTTGGCCGCTATGGATGTGAGGTGGATGTGAGCGTTATACCTCGGTAGTTCTTGGCTAATCCGAGGTCATCCTTCTTAAGGAAAGGGAGGATGCATTCCTTAGTCCATCTGTTTATTGTGTTTTGATTATATACGGCATTACAGCGTCGGAGCAGTATGTCGTCGAATTCCCTGGTTTTCCATACTTCTGTGGGTATTTCATCAAGCCCTGCTGCTTTTCTATTTTTAATTTTTCTTAGTCCTGAGTCAAGTTCTTCTTGTGTAAACTGTCCTAGTTGGATGTCTAATTGTTTACTAATAATTCTCGTGATTAGTTCATGTATAACTTTCAGAGGGTTTCCGAGTAAATTCTTGAAATGTTGTTTCCATAAGTGTATTCGTTTTTCTTGGCTGGTAGCTTTCAGTTTAGCTTTCGCAGTGCTCTTCCTTCTGCTCACTTTGTTTACCGTTTGCCATGGTATCCTAGATTGTATATCTTCAACCAAGTCTCAAATCTTATTGATCTGATTTTGTATGAATTCTGTTTGTTCTTTTAGGTATATGTTAGCTAATTCATCTTGTGCCTTCTTAAGTTTCAGGGCATTGATATTGGTTGTGTTCCTCCTATTGAATTTGAAAGCAGTTTTCACGTCTGCTCGTTTTTTTTTTCTAACCACTAATGTCTCCCATGAGACTCTAGGTTTAGCTCTTTGTTTAGTTGGTATACATTCTGCAGCTACTTCTAAGTGGGCATTGATGAAATTCTCATATTCGTCATTTGGAGTATGTGTTTCTGATTTCTCCTGTAGTGCAATATTGTAAAAGATAATATATATCTGACCGTTACTTGAACTCTGCCAAAGGTGGAGTGGATTTGCCTAGTATTTTGGTAGTAGGTTTAAAACAATCCATATAATGAACACACATCTCTACTGGTTATCTTTCTTTTGGTCTTATTTTCATTATTCTCTTAGAGGAGGAGGAGGAGGAGGAGGAGGAAAATCCTTTATAGGTAGTGTGGGAAAAACTTTTATGACCTAAATTTCACCATTTCAGAGATGATATTTTTGAGTAAAGCTGAATGGAATAGCAATAGAAAACAGGAACGTCAGTAAATCAGGGATCCTTTCCACATAGTAATTACATTGTAAACATGACCCCCACCACCTTTGAAATCAATTAGAATCACTATTTTTTGAAACTGACAAATTGCAGAAGTAGAGGTTGGTCATTTGTATGTTCAAATAATATTTTCAAAAAAGATTTTTATGCAATTTCATTTAGTCAACAAAATTAGACACTAGTAACAATATTACAAAAAAAAATATGAAGGCAAAAATAAAATAAAAAAAGGGAGAGAGAGATCCTAGTTTAGAATTCAACATAGTTTATTATGACAAAAGGAAGGTCACTCCAGTTAGTTGCATATGTATCCCAATGCAAATATGACAAGTAACTCACAAATACAAAAAAGAAGTAAGAAAAATTATAAAACTTTTTTTTCACTTACTGATACACTCATAAAACAGGGAAAGAAGTCTCTACTTCTTCCCTCCACACAAGGGGTCACATGTGTATCTTTTTTTTTCTTAGAGACCACTCCAGACCAAAGCGAACCTAGGAGTGATGGCAATAAAAGGGTACTCTGCATTCCCCGAAGCCCCAGCATTATTGGAACCTCACCATCAGATTGTTTAGTGTCATATCCAGGACGCTCATTGGGGGAGGTCTTACCCCTCTACAGAGAAGCAGTCTGTGTATTTTACAGCCCCAGCTGACTGAGCAATATTTGGCTTTGAATAACTTTGAATAACAAGGGTTGATATGCCATAAATACCAATCAACCATATATAATGTATATATGGAAGTAAAGAATGTATTGTAATCCGACAATATGTAAAGAAAAATTGATAACAAGGTGATCCAAGTAGGAGAGATTTATTAAGAAACAAAGTCAACACTATAGCGTTTCGGGTCTAATGAACCATCATCAGGACTATGAGGGATGATATTAGTGATGTTAAATCAATGATGGATGTGTAAAAAGTGCAAAATATAAAAATCTAAGGAAAATTTGTATAACAAGAAAAAATTTGTCACTTATGACAAGAAAAAGTTGGCCGTTTGATTAATGAATCAGTGTTTGTTGTTTTAAATTGACTTATTAGAAATATTGTGTAGAATTTATGTCCCGTTTGTTTATCTAGAAAGATTTCGAATCATTCCTTGTTTTCGATGAAGTTCTAATACTATAAGTTTGGCTTTTTCAAATGTATGTGCCTCGGAAAATTTTAAATCACAAATAGAAGTTTCAAGGTATAGACGTATGTAATCCGGAAAAATATGTTGTCATAAACGGCAAACCTACAAGGTTGATATGCCATAAAATCTAACCAATTAACCATATATATATATATATATATATATATGTACAAAACAAAAAATTTAATTAAGACCTTGACGCATAGAGCACTAATAATTTGATCTAAATCTAAACTTCATGGTGCGATAAGTTTATTTCTATGACTTTTTGTAACAATGGATTTCCTTTGGATATTGAGGAAACTGTTATTAATGGTAGAATAATTAATTAAAAAAAATCAAACCTGCATCTGTACAAAGAGGCCCTGTTTACTTGCATGTTTTATAGCTGGGTCGAGTTTGTGATAGATTTGCTAAACAAATCTCTCAAGCCGTACCAAAGTGTTATTTTTCAGCTGATGTACATGTCTTTAACATGAAACAGATTCTGATGTCCATCCGTAAAGATGAGCTTCTCCTCCATCATAATAAAAGTTCTCAACAATAGTCTTCCTTTTCAATAGCTACTACACCAAGACGTAGGCAAGGGCGCTACTCCTTTCCCTGGATTGCTCCACTTTATGCTTGATACATATCTTATAATGCTGAGTGTTAAGCAAGTAAGTATCAAGTACCATTTTTGAGTCTTAGGTATGACTCAACCTAGGATTAAGCCCCGGTCTTCCCGGCCATTGGCGAACACTCTACCCTCTAGATCAATGGGCCGGTTTCCATCATAATAGTTCTCTCATTCATTTACTTAAATGTAGTTGCAACTTATTAAGTTCACTTAACAACTGTAGCTTTTCATTAATTTTTACGCTTTGCTTTTTGTATCACGTTAGTTATTGTAACTGTTGATAGTATACTGTTTGGTTGAAGTGTCATGTCCTATTTTCTTTGCCACTATCTTTTATGCTTATTTTGTCCATCTAATTGCTACAGTTTGCGAAATAATATGCCAGCAAACTTATCTTGTCACTTAGGTTAAGTGTCTCTTGTTTCTGTATTATTGACCTCACGTTGTCAACAGCTCTTAAAAGTCGCTGGCATGTTGGCGTCTTACTTGGACGATCTGCAGTGTATGAATGAGGGAGATGTCTCTCTTGCGCTTGTATTTGTACCCCAAAACAGAACCTAATGTTGAATGTCTTGTGCTCTAATTGGTTGCCGACAATGGCTTATCAGGTGATGTTTGAAGGGCGGTAAATGTGAGGTTCCGTGTGTTATTTCTTTTACTACACTGTTAAATGGTTTCACTTTTTGCTATCTAGCACTAATAATTCTATATGATATCAATCATTTATTTGCATGCAGTTAAGTCGTTACAAGTATTGCTGTTTAACTATAAAAATTCTACTCAACATTAATCATTTGTTTGCTCATAGGTAAGTAGGTGAAAGTATTGCTATTTAGTTAAACATCAGTCATTTGTTTACATACAATTAAATGACCAAACAGTTCTGTTTCTAACAGTTCCATTTAGTATCAACATACCTCATTCTTTTGCATGCAGTTAAATTATTCCAAGTATTGCTATTGATCATTAACAATTCAATTAAACATCAGTCATTTGTTTACACATAATTAAATGATCAAATAGTTCTATTTCTAACAATTCAATTAAGAATAAATATCAAACAGTTCTTTTTTTTTTACCCATAAATAGGACCCTAACTGGGAGCAATGGCAATGAAGGGTTACTCTGCATTCCTCAATGCTGGAGCTTTACCATCACTTAATGTCATATCCAGGAGACTTGTTGAACAGGGTGGTCTTACCCCTCTGCAGAGATGTTGTCGGTGTATTCTATAGCCCTCAGCTGACTGAGCTGAATAGTTCTTTGAATTGTGAGGCATATTTTTCTTCTGAAGGAGTGCCTTCTGATCACAGAATTGTCTCGGCAAAGATTCACCTAAGTCTATGCAGAAATAAGTGTAGCCATTGGCCTAATAAGTAGAGTGTTTGCCAATGGTGCAGGAGACCAGGGTTCAATTTCAGGTCGAGTCATAACAAAAACTCAAAAAATGATACTTGATGCCTCCTTGCTTAACACTCAGCTTTACTAGGTAAGGATCAAGGGTAAAGTGGAGCAATCCACTGAATGGAGTAGCACCCTCCCCTATACCTCGGTGTTGTAGCTATTGAAAAGAGAGCCTTCGGGTTGCCCTCAACTAAGGTCGCCAACTTATATATATAGAGAGAGAGACTTAGAACTCTACTTAAAAATGGACCTTGTGTAAATCATACTTGCCCAAAGGGATTAGGTAAAATGTATATATATTGTGTGTATTCTTATATAGATAAGTCTCTTCCTTATAGTTCTTATAAATATTATATATTATAATGTAGCAGAAAGAAAGAATTTCAAATTATTATTTAGAGCGGGAATTACTTTGGCTGTTGAGGTTTCAATTTAATATTTTCGTCCAATGAGGATGATTTAAGCTATACTACTCGGATGACTTTCCTGGGTAGTATAAAAGGCTGTGCAAACGCTCTCTCAGCCTCTTCCTCACTTATTCTAGCAGCAGAACAGACTAACATTCAGCACAAGGAGAGTACTTTCAACTATGGGGCATTGTTCCTTTTGGAGACTATTCCTTTGTCATCTATTCATTCATCCTAGACCAACTGGTTCTTGAAACTTCAGGTTGAATGCTTAATTCCTGCTCTAACATTCGCAACTGTTTTTCTTCTATTTGTATGACTCACAGTATAAGTGTTATCTTTCTGGCTGTCATTAGAGCTGTTGAAACTCATCAATATTCTTGTCCACATTCCTGTATTTTCCTTTCTTCTTAAAGTAACAGGGCAGACCACAATTTGCCTTTTTGTTAAAATAAGTATTTTTGGGTCGGACATGCATTTGAACCTCAGTTCGTGCCTGACTCCCACACTAAAATGGCTTTATGCTGTATTTCAACATGTTGAATAAATATCATTTGCTGGTGATTATCATTTTGTAAACCTCAGTTTGTGATATTCTATTTGCCGCCAAATTTCTTTGTTCAAAACTACCCCCAATGAGAGTCCTGGATATGACACCAAACAATCTGATGGTGAGGCTCCAGCACTGGAGTTTTGGGAAATCTGTCTTTAACTGATTGTTGAGTTTCTTGCAAGCTGGGCAAAATTCCCTCAACCATCTGATTACTGTACTATGATTAACTGTACTTTCCTTTTTGTGGTAATGTTCTTGGTTACTTCTGCTATGTTATTGTCTAATTTGAATTCATAAAGCATAAGTTTCTGAATTAGGCTACATTGCACATTCATCTGTGTGGATTTCTTAAAGCTATCCATGATGTTACCAAAAACAACTTTTGTCCAGTGCATGTTGTGAATGAAATGGACGCAACATACCTGGACATTCGAAGCGCGCATGGACGTGTCTGCCTTGTAGAGTGGAAGCAAGAAACAGATATAGCTGCCTCAAGCATATTTGACATTGGGAGATCTCGAACCAGCGAGAGTTAATTTGCATGTATGCAAATTCTTGCGAGATCTTGCGAGCGTGAAAAACGCACGGTGACGGCTGGAAGGATGATTCTTTCTGAGTGAGTCAACCGACGCGCACGCTCGAAAGTGTTATTGCAACAGGAGAGAAAGAAGGAGAGATATGGACGGACGGACGGACGGAAGGAAGGAAAGAAAGCGAGAAGAAAAAGCACAAGACATGAGGACTAAAGGCGCTCGAGTTAATATGACCTGAAACTGACTTGTGATATCCTTTGCGGCATTTTGACACACATGTCTTTGAATTGTTAGAAAACTTGCTTCTCAGTTTTGCTCATAATATGCTTGTGTATGCTGTGGGGTATCAGCTTTAATCCTCAGCCCCAGTTCAAAAGTCCAGGTTTGCGTTTGCACTGCACACCTGCAGGGCACCAAAATAGAGCTAGAGAAGGGTCCTGAAGCATCACACCCACCCCATCTGTAAACAAGTCCAATCCCTTGAATCTTGTGATGTTTTTTTCTTTGTCCTTGTGACACTGCTATCTTGTGGCCTTAGTGGATTGCAGCAGCATAGTGGGGAGTGGACATTGTGCCACAACAAAATATGCATAACCAGCAGTGCATAGACAGCCATGCACAATGGGCAGATGCACCAATGGTAGGCGAGGCAGTTATATCACATCTGGAGAGTATGGAATACATCTGGAGAGTATGGAATACATCTAGAGAGTATGGAATACACCTTCATTACCATTACTCCTTGGGCCACTCTGACCTGCGATAGTAGGACCTTTTAGGGTCCCATCTATGAGTAAAATTGATATGTTTAAAGTTGTTTGCATTGAACAAGAATATTTGATACCATATTACTGTGTATTAGTTTTTCTTTCTCTCTTCATTCTTCACTCTTACATGAACATTTTGTGAAAAACATTTAAATAAGCTCAAATTATCTCTAAAAGAGTTTCATTAATAAATTTCCATTCTCATTTTATAAAGGAATTGTCAAATAGAATAGTCAGTGGGACCACTACATCATAATAGAATAAATGAATAATGTCCAACCTTAACCTTTTGGTGGTGACAGAATAAACAACATTCATACAAGAAGCAATGACTAACGAGACATCATTATAGTTTATAAAACACATTAACTAATCTATTTATTCAGCATGCCTGTCTTAAAGGAACAGAGAAAAAAAAGGGATAGGCAGATTAATAGAAGGATTCAGGTGCCCTCTAAGTCAAAGGGAGATAATTAGTTCCTTTATTTATTGATTTTGTTTTATTTTAAATATTATCTACAAAGAGTGCAATTTTCAACCGGGATTTATAAATGCAAACTTGTTAATTCTCCCTCTGTAGACACTTAGGCTTTTATTCACCTGGCCAAAATAAAATTGGGTCTATATAGACAACTTTGAGATGCCCTGTTGTTTACATATTCAGCTTCAAGAGATACGTATTTGTGATATTTCTACCCTTGTCTGTCAAAAAAATATTCTGCAAATAAACACAAAATGGTGTTGTCAAAGTAGCACATGAGAAAAATGTGTGGAAATCTGACTCTCTTTGTCCACAGAATGCATTAGAGACCAGTCCTGTCCCATCTTCAAGGACATCGACATTTCATCACTTGGAAAAATCATGTCACATTGAACATGACACATCAGGATAGTAAATCCAAATGGATTCAACTTTTTCATTGATATGTATCCACATGAATCACAGCAGATTTTATCACATAATTTTCCTAAAGATTCATCCTGCCCCTGATTTTCTCCTATACACTACAATAGAAGACTGGTAATATTTAAAGAGGTATTGTGGTATAAAAAGTAACGGAATAGATTACTCACATCGCGTCTGCGTTTGACCGTCGAGAGAAGAAAAAAAGAGGAATGTGAGTTTGTGGACTCCTTATATACGAGTAGAGGTAATTTGCATATGAGGAAAAGAGGCTATAAAAAGACCAAATTGGCGAGGCAGAGTGTTATTCTGAAAGCAGAGAGCAGACATTAAGTTAAGAGGAGTTGGCGTGAGTTGCGAAGTAGTGTTATTCTGAAAGCGGAAAACAGACATTGAGTTAAGAGGAGTTGGCATGAGTTGCGAAGTCGGGTTATTCTGATAGTTGGCGTGAAGGAGTTCCGACTCCTTTTTTCATTACAGGTATGTTGTAAATAGTTGAAATGACACCTGCTCTTTCTTTTGGGACATAGACATTTTGTTCCTTGCAAACATTATGTCACACTGAACATGACACCACACAATAGTACACAGCATACAGTACCCTGAGCTCATTTGTTTACACACATGTAAGTCTAATAATTTCAACAAAAGCAACAAGGAACACTTTTCAAATATATAAGTTTTACACAATCTTTCATATCTCCTAGCAACTTCACATACTCATATATATGAAACAAACATTTCTATACAGACACCTCCATTTACTTCTTTTTCCTTCTTTATTGCACATGCAATAAAATATGTTAATAGTATGTAATTGCTCTTATATTTATCCTTGAGAGAAAGCTTTCATTTTCCATCTATAATTCCTCTACAGAAAGGTATCTCAAACATAAGTATATTCTTTTGATATTTTTGTTTTTGCTATAAGTTGTTCAGCAAGAAAAGAGGATGAGTTATGCTAACAAAGAACAAGATCAAAAGAACATTTCAGAAATTACAGTATTGGATTAAAAGAATAGACATAGAATTTTTTTATCAAAACAATTGTGGACAATTGATGTAGTTTATGATAAGTTAGGACAATTAATGACCACTTAATATTTAGTAGGGTATCCATTAGCATCAGTTACTGACTGACAGTGTTTGGTCATGATTCTTTTCATTGACAAATGCTTTAAAAATGCTTGAAAACCCAAATTAATTCAAACAAGCATTGAATTGTTTAGGGTGAAACATTTAATTTCACCTTATCTTTGAGTTGTTGCAATTTCCCATTCAACTGCTACTTTGCTGCTGTGACAATTTTCTTTCAAATGCAGCGTTTTTTCTCTTGAGGTCATGACATTTTTTTTAATGATAATTTCCCGTTTTCCTATAATTTCTTTTTAGGAAAACATCAACTGATGAATGATGGCAATTCAATTTCTTTGTAATATCATAAAGTGACAGTTCACAGTCTTTGTATGTCATAATTTGACTTTTTCAAACTCAGATAACTGCTTAGCAATGTACTAATCACAAATTAAGATATTGTAGAAGTCCCTGCTCTAACATGCTGAATAAACAATAATAATAACAACACTTACCAGCTCAGTGGCCCAAGCTAGCATCCAGCCAGCACACAAAAATAAAATAGGCTGTAACTCAATACAGACCCCACGACATTACTGAAACAAACTGGTATATATACACTAATATATCCATTCCTGGGCCAGCAATTAATTACTGTCCAGAGAATGGACTTAACCACATGCGCATAATGGAATACCCCAATGACCATAAAATCTTTCCTTCCTCAGTTATGCATTGGACTTCAACTCGTAACTCAACTGGTTACGCAACTGAGAGCTGACTCAAAGCTACCAAGCTCTACATTTCGACATAAGTGAAATCCGACACAAAAGAACTTTGACAGATATGAAATCAAGAAAAAGAAAATTCTAAGAAATTTCCTGTGTTTTGGTAATTCTGAGAATTTTCTTTTTAGAAAGTTATGACTTTTTGCTATAATTAAGTGAATTTTGACAACAATAATCAAGGAAAATAATAATTTCCACTGTGTGTCTAAGCCATTAAAGTTTCATTAAAATTTGTGACATTAACAAAAAAATGGTTCAGTTTTTCACTGGTTTTTTTTTTGTCCAATACTGAAGACTCTTCACATGAAAAAAATACTGACCATTTAGAAAACTTATCAAGCCTTTCATAAATCTGAATTTTACTGAAAGAAAAACAATGGATGCTTTAAACCTTCCGATAATTTGGCAAAAAGAACAATATTAGAAACAAATATTGCAACTCTTTATTGCTATGGTAAAAGTGCTTGGCTCGCAAACTGGATCATAGCTCAGTAAAAATAAAAAAGTTGCTCAGTGCTACCAATGAAAACTTTTTAAAGTCTGTCAACATCTTTGTGGAAACTAAAGCAGAAAAACAAATGACTGAGCAAGTGGTTCTAATTGTATTAATTTTTATTTTCAGTTAATGGCAAACAGAAAGCAGGCCAGCTTGACTGTAACATTGCTGTGAGATAAGACACCTCTTCAACAAGTGCCCTGAATTGGACATTAGATTATCTGATGATCAGGCTCTGAAAACATTATTTAAAAAATGGGGTTTACTTTGGTATCATCCCTATTTTTGATACACAATGGACTCTTCCAATAAGGAGATAATATTTGGCTGTAATCCACTCAGGGAGGTGGTAGCAAGAGCTACACTGGTGACATTGTATTACTTGTTTTACTGTAATATATAAACTTTATTCTTCCCTCTTAATACGCATTTGTCTTACTCATTTTATGCCCTTTTCTGAGGACATAAAAGTAACCAACACTGGTTCTTGATTTGCATTTAGTCGAGGGTGACTCAAAGGCTCCCTTTTTGATAGCTATGACACTGAACTGTTGGGAAGGGTGCTACTCCTTTCTCTGGATTGTTCCACTTTACCCTTGATCCCTACCTTATAAAGCTGAGTATTAAGTAAGGTGGCATTAAGTACCATTTTTTGAGTCTTTGGTATGACTTGACTTGGGATTGAACCCCGGTCTCCCGGGCCTTTGGTGAACACTCTAACCACTTGGCCAATGAACCAGTTCCTCAACAAAATTTGTTGACTATCTTTCTTTTTTTCTTTATGCCAGCATAAATGAGCCTTTGCATAAAGTTATAGAAACTATAGTTCACTATGAGATGATTTTCACTGACTAGAAGCATAAAGATCAGGCTGCTTCAAATATTTTTGTATAAGCTGACATTTGTAATATGATTTGCTCACATAACTCCTTGATATTGCTATCACTTATTCATATGCAAAAGCTGTTGAGTACATAAGGACAACAGACAGCTGCCTTGTCAGAACAACCATTTAATATATGTAAAAACAGGATTTGGCATTAAATAACCAACAATGGTTGATATGCCATAAAACCAAACCAAATAAAAGATATAGAAAATTAGCTTAAGCTACTTAGTTTGTTAAATAAAGCACCAAATTTTGATACAAACTCAGCAAAATACAGTTCAATTATTCTGGACTCCAAACCTAATACTACTCATATCAAATTGACAATGAGTGTTGATTTTATTCTTGTATTCAAATAAAAAAATTTGTTGATGTGTTCAAACCAGAGATTAATAAGCTCTGCTCAAGGGTGCATTTCTCTCATTTTTAAAAATAATGGGTATTTCTTGTAAATATTATTTTAAGATCACAAAGTTTCATTCAGTTTATTTGTAAATGATTGCAAAATTATTAGATACATTGTGCTGAATCAGCAAGATGGAGATTCCTTCAGAAGTAAAATTCACTTTTTAACAATTTCTTATCTCCCATAACAAAGAAAAAGGAAGATTTCAATTTTTTTCATATATCTGATCCTATTTACTCAACCCCTTATGTTGGACACTTTTGTGAGAGGGTGAAAATATACAAAGTAGTCACCACTAACAGTGGTTAGCTTCTTCATAGCACTGGCATGTATTGTATTTTGTTAATGTTATAAAGATTTCCATTTCATTTTCAACCTTCGTTTTGGTTATTTCTCATTCAGTAATTTCTTGTTAGGTTACAACAGTATAAGAGGAATAACATCCATCTACAATGTTGTATATTATACTGCCCCACCCCAAACACACGGCACATCATGTGATGTCTAAGGTCTCAACTCATCTTTGCTGATCAGATCTGAAAAACTCAACCGCATACTTCAACGGTCGAACCTCAACTACCCATCTTTTCAAAATCCTCAAATTCTCAGGACAATTTCTTCCAGATATCTTAACCACCCACTCAATTCACTCCAACAGCTGTCCAGCTCTATTTCCTGTTTGGGAGTTTATTATGACATGATGATTGTCATATCCTTTCTGCGCAGGCATCATCTGGCTATTGCTCCTGAACTAAGAGACACCAAGTAGTTCAAAGCCTTAGCAGACTAAATGATAAAATATAATTAATGAAAAATGATTAATATAAAAAAAATCATTACTCTAATTATATAACAACAAAGCAATTAATCTGTTTATCAATGGCTGCAGAGATATACTGAAGCAGCTGTATATATATTTGTCTCTATAATAGTAACACTATATGCATTTTTGTATTGGAGTTTGTAAAGACCCCCACCAAATCAACCATGTCTGAATGACACAATAGACTAATGCAAAATTAAATTTAGTAGTCAGTGATGCTGCTCTTATCTGGAAGTAACTACTTTCTTCAAATTGGTTCCACAGATCTATAATTATTTCTCTACAATGACTAAGTGTTAGCAGATCTGAGTAAGTCTAAGTTTAGACTTTCTTCTTTAAAAAAATGCACAATTTAAACTAAAACTAGTTAACTATGATTCTAACTCAAATCTTTGACAGTCCAGTCAGCAGGAATTAGAATCTGCTGACTGTATCCCCTGCAGAAGGATAAGACTCTGCCAAAAGATGTGTTCTCGATATAACAATCAACTGCATCTGATGATGAGGCTTGAGTTCTTGGAGATAGGTGGGGTGTGATGTGTTCTTTTATCATTATCACTCCCAGGTTCACTCTGACCTAGAGTGGTAGTACCTATTCGGGTCCTATTTATAAAAAAAAATATAATGGTAAATTATTTGCATTAAGAATAGTTACTTGAAGCTATAATTTTTTACTAAGGATTATAATTAGTTATTTGAAACCATATAACTGTGTTTGGAGGTGATCGTGGTGTAATGGTTATTGTCATAGGAAATGGACACGGTGACACGAGTTCAAATCCTGGATGAGACTGATTGCATTTCACATACCACTAATACCCTTGGGAAAGGTATGAATCCAATAATTCTCCTTCCAGCTATGGGTAAATAGTAGGACAGACTATTATTATTAGTAATAGATAGGAATACTTTAAACTATACAACTGTGTGTACATTATTTCAAATTAAGAGGAATACTTGATATCATATAACTGAGGGTAAAATATTTTTAAGAAATAACTTCCCAAAAAAAGGGTAAATATGAATTTATAATGTACATGGTTCCCTAACCTCTAAGTATAAAATACCCCTTGATGGTTTGGCATGCTATTAAAATTAATCAACCAAGTCTTTGATACTTAACCATTGTGTTTCCACTCTCATTTCTTCAAAACGTATTTTTATATACAACAAAGCAGGATTTTGTAGACAAGTGAAAAAAATAAAATTATAAAATAACACTTAGAAATCATGTTCTATTCTGGTTATTTTTATAATTACTTCCATGTTTTTGCTGACAAGTAATTACTGTTTAGTCTGTGATTGTTTTAACTATTATTTCTTATTGCAGAAGACCAAAAGAAATCAATGTTGATGAACAAATTAGTGGACATTGCAGTTCTATCATCTCCATATAATGTTAAAAAAATATAATCTATAATGTTGAAATAAATATAATCTATTAAAAATGAATCCTAAAAATTCAAATTAAAAAAATATGTCTTTGTTTGCTTAATGGTATATCAACCTTCATGGGTTATTTAATGTCAAAGCCTTCCTTCTAAAAGAACAGCAGTGATGCTATTTAACCCATAGCTGGGAGAATAAGGGGGTTCATACTTTTCCCAAGGATATTTGTCCAACTCACTCACTAAGATTTCGCAGTCCAGTGCTTGAACCATTACAGCACATGGACCCCCCCCCAAATATCTCAAATATCAATACTATTCAGATCCTGAAAAGTAATGTTTATGAGAAAATATTTGTCTTATATGAAAGAAATTAAAATCCAGGATTTAATTTTGTAGTTGCATGAAATATAAAATGGATTCAAAATTACAAAGTAACTTCTGGCAAACATTTCAAATATACTTTAATTTTTTTCCAGTTGACCGATAAGAAATATACTTCATATTTTCTTGTACAGTATTTTTACATTAGCATTTTCAATGAAAATATAGAGTTTTATATTTCACTTGTAAGTTTGCAAATGTATTTTTGAATTTGAATTTTGTAAAAATGCTGAGCCACAAAGACAGGTTTTCTCTAATGTAAATTTGAGTATGATTTTTAATTTCAAATCTGATCCAGGCATGTCATAAAAGTATTGTTTTTCTCAGGTGCATTCTTCTTTTTAAACCAGAAATACTGATTTTGCATATTTCACATGATTAAGTTTTTTCACCAAAATGTGTTTGCATGTGAATTTTCAATTGAGAATTCCTTGTGAATGCAGATCCACATAGTTCACAAGAATATGGTTTCTCTCCTGTGTGAACTCGCACATGTCTTTTTAAATTTGAACTACGTGAAAATGCTGCATCACAGATTCGACAAAAATATGGTTTCTCTCCAGTGTGTGTAAAAATGTGCCTTTTCAAATCAATAGGGTATGCAAATGCTGACCCACAGACTTCACAAGAATATGGTTTTTCTCCAGTGTGTGTTCGCATATGAGCTTTTAAAGATGATCTAGCAGCGAATGCTGATCCACAAATTTCACACGAATATGATTTTTCTCCAGTATGTTTTTGCAAATGTTTTTTTAAACCTGCATTTCCTGAAAAGGCCAATCCACAAATTTGACAAGAGTATGGTTTTTCTTCAGTATGTGTTTGCATGTGAGATTTTAAAGAGGATCTACCAACAAATGCTGATCCACAAACTTGACAAGAATATGGTTTCTCTCCAGTGTGTGTTCGCATGTGTGCTTTTAAAGATGAATCCTGTGCAAATGCTGATCCACAAATTTGACAAGAATATGGCTTCTCACCAGTGTGTGTACGCATATGTATTTGTAAAAATGAATATTGTGAAAATGCTGATCCACACACCTTGCAGGAATATGGCTTTTCTCCAGTGTGTGTACGCAAATGAACTTTTAAGCTTGAATTCTGTGAAAATGCTGATCCACAAATTTCACAAGAATATGGCTTCTCTCCAGTATGAGTTTTCATGTGTCTTTTTACATCTGATCTACATGCAAATGCTGATCCACATATTTTACAAGAACATGGTTTTTCCTGAGTGTTTGTTCGCATATTTAGAAAAATATTGTAAAAACACGTTGCTACACACCTAACAGAGATCTGGCTTTCTCCAGTGTTTTTATTAGTGAACTTAAACTCTACAAAAATATTAACCCATAAATTTTATAATGGTATGGTTTCTCAACAATAACTTTTCCTATGTCTTTTTACATTTGATCTAAAGGCAAATGCTGATTCATAACTGATGTATATGCAAATGTGGATACAGGTACACAAGAACAATACTTCTTAACCAAAAAGAGTTCATGTGCTTTTTTTTTTTTTTACATCTGAACCTTTTTTAAAATACCTACACTGATTACCAGTATAAGGTTTATTTCCACAATCAGCTTGCTTGTGTGCATGTAAATGGATAATCTTCAGATTCAAAACTTCAGAATCAACTACTTTCCAGAAGTATTCTTTTTCTGTCTGCTTTTACTTGTATGCACAAATAGAAATTGATTGAAATGACATATTGACCCAAGTACTTGAATAAAATTTCCCATCAATTACAGTTTTTGCAAATGTTCTTTCACAAAGAAAAAACTTTTAAAAGAAGATTTCAGAAGAATCTCTATACTTTCCAGTCAGTTCAAATTTTAATTCCATAAATATATAATATATATAACCTCTTCCACAAATATATAAATCTTATTCTTTGAATATTTCTCTCACATGAAATGAGGTATTGGTGATTGTTTACACATGGCCATCAGTTCATTTGTTCTTCATCAAAATCAATATCTGCAAATATAGAAAATATCATTAAAGGAAATCTTGTGACTTTTTGTTTGCAATTATTTAAACTCTAGCATAGAATTAATGTTTAGTCAAAAGAATAAATATATTATTCATTTTCAGACAAGCACAAATGAAATAAAGTAAGAATTCTAGAGTTAGATAATTTATTCTTGTTTAAAAACAAATGTATTATAATCTGAAAAGCCTTTATTAAAACAGAAAAAAAAAACAAGGAATATAATATGTGTTTGGCTTAAAATTATTTACAAAATGATTATTAATCACAATAAGAAATTCTATAAACATCAAAAGAAATAATCTTTTCTGATTCTAAATAAAGAAAATGTCTTGTATTCTGTCAAAATATTTAAAGCATCAAATCTATTGCAAACTTGGAAAAAATACAATAAGAGCATTTCATTTTATATAGAAAATGAAAATAGCAAAAAGAAAAATTAAACAACGTACTCTTATACATCCTCTTTGCTTTAAATTTTAAGTGTAAATTTTTGCTTGAAAATGAGTTAATATGGAAATTACATGCTTATTTGCTTATAAGATAATAAAAAAAACCAACAAAATTCTTGTAAATGACTGTGACATGTTCAAAATGGATAATGCTAAACTATTAATGTTTTTGCACCATCTTTTTACCAATGAGTGTGCATATTCTACTCATGACCAGTGAGATCAGTAATACCATAAAAGATACTAAATTCATCATAGATATTAAACTCATTCAATATTATAATTATGGATCATAAGGGGAAAATAATTTTCTGTTTCATGTTATAAAATATTTTGATAAAAGCATAGCACATCACAGCAAGTTGTATCAAGATATTGTAATGTTATGGGAAAACACGACACGAAACCAGTTTGTTGGTTTCTTGATATGAAAGCTATTTGTAGTCTGCAATATTCACAGCAGTTGCGACAAGTGAGTGCGAGTAAAAATGTGTTGACTGATTTAGATATATAAGAAGAAATAAGCTGCAAGAGATGGGGGATGTAAACAGGGACTTAATCTTTTTTTCATCGACCCGAACGATTTGGTTGTAGTTCTGTGTGCATGAATTACTTCAGGTCCCATCTGATCTCTCTATCTGTTCCAGCTACAACTAACTCCAACTTAAAACTCTTCTTATATATATTCTGTTAATTATTCTATTGACTAATCAGTTTCTTAATCACACATCATCACTGAAACTTTCCAGTCACATGTCATATCAATATCAGCTGACATCGTATCCAAATGTTTAGTTTAATATCTTGCCCACAGCTGATTTCAAAACAAAGTTCTATTATGATAAGAGTGAAATGTACAAGCAACTAAGGCTCACTTGCCTAACTTTTCTCACATGAACTTGCACTTATGAAGTCTTTAACTAGCACACAATTTATCACTAAAAAAATAATTAACTAAAATCCTTAATTATATTACAATATGGGATGATGAAAAGATAATGGCCAATAGTGAGTGACATTTCATTAGCACATCCTGAATTCATTTTTGTGATAACAATATCAGTTATTGTTTACCATATTTACCAATGCCTCCGCTCCGGCAGGATATGACACAAGGTCAATTTTTAAGCAGAGTTTAACAGGTTTGAATTCAGACTTTTCCTTCTCCTAGACTAGTTGCCTCACCAAGGCTGAAGAACCTAGTCTGCCCTACTATTTATCCATAGCTGGAGGAAGAATAATTGGATTCATACCTTTCCCAAGGGCATTAGTGCTATGTGAAATGCAATCATTCTCGTCCAGGATTTGAACTCGTGTCGCCGTGTCCAATTCCTACGACAATAACCATTACACCACAGGCACCTCCAATCTATTTTTATAATAACTATATCAGTTATTGTTTACAGCAATTGATGGGAACAGTTAATTACCTGTTTTCCTGTAATGAAATATTTTACTAGTAGCACTGCACACCTCACAGCTAGTTGTATCATGATATGGCATATTGAATATCTTTAACTTGGTACAATTTCATTGATATCAAAATTTTCTGTAGATAAATTTAGTATTTTATGAATAATAACTGAAAGTTTTATCAGTTTTCTTAAATAATTGATTCTATTAAATTAAATTATAGGCTTATGTTTTCTTATTTAACCCACGAAATAATATTATGCAAGTTATTGTGTATGAAGTGTTTATTACAAGAATTTTGCAAACATATTTGTGTTCTTTGGGCTGGCAGGCACTGAAAGACTGTTTATCCACCCCTCCAGGTGTTGGAATGTGATACAAGGTCAGACTATTGAGCTGTTATTTTTATGAACTACCACCCAACATGGACACAAGGAAGACATCCAGGTACTGAAAGAAGTTTCAAGGTTCTTGTAATCTGAACAAAATTTCTTGAAGCATCTGATTTCTATATTGTGAGCAACTCTGCCATCAACTTTGAAGTTTTCTGGCTTAAATCAAACTCAAAAAGCATAAGTTCCTGAATTACACTAAGGTGCATGTTTATCAGTGCAACTTTCAAATCCTACATGGAGTGCACAACATATGAGAACACCAATTACAACAATACTACTAATCATAGTGGGTACCTACCACAGTTTGAACTGCTTTTGATCACATGATATACACACTATAAAATTGCAAAACTTTTGATTCAACCTAATATTTTGTATTTCATTGGCAAACATCTTTCTACAAAACAGTTATATATAAAAACGACATCTTCAGCTAGCTGGTAACTTACAATTGTTTGTCACTGTATGATTTTTGGAGACTAAAATATAACATTTTCTCAAAAAAACTCAAATATAAAAATGAAATAAATGACTAAAATTTTTCTGGATGATGACTATACATATTACATCTCTATACAATCTTTTGTATATTGTGGCAAACATTTCCTCGTTAGGATATCCAGGACAAGGATCCTTATTATTAAAGTTGGCGACTGTAGTTGATGGTGATTCGAAGACTCCTTTTTCATTAGTTATTACACTGAGGTGTAAGGGAGAGTGCTACTCTTTTCCTTAGATTGCTCCACTTTAATCTTGATCCCTACCTTATAATGCTGAGTATTAAGGAAAGTGGCATCAAGTACCATTTTTTGAGTCTTTGGTATGACTTGACCTGGGACTGAACTCCAGTCTCCCAGGCCATTGGCAAACACACCACAAAATAGCAAGTACCAAAATATTGCAAAACTTTTGATTCAACCAAATATTTTGTATTGCATTGGGGGAGCAGTGTTCCAGAGAGAAGTTTGTAAAAGAAATATTCCTCTTTTTTATTTTTAGCAAATTAATTAAAAATATGGTTTTTCAGTGTCAAATAAAAATAATTTACAAGTACAAAATAAAACAATAATAAAATGACTGTAAAAAATGCAACATGAATAATAATAATAATAAATTTTCTGGGATTTTGAGATACAAATGGATCGTTTAATCTCAGCCAGAGGACCAGATTTAGTGATATTCAACAAAATAAAGAGAACCTGCTGAATAGTGGACTTTGCCATTCTGGCTGACCACAGGGTAAAACAGAAAGAAAGCAAAAAAAGAGATAAGTATCTAGACCTTGCTAGAGAACTGAAAAAAAATGGAACATGAAAGTGACGGTGCTACCAATTGTAATTGGTGAGCTCAGTACAATGACCTAAGGATTGGTACAGGAACTGGATGACTTGGAAATAAGAGGACAAGTGGAGACCATCCAAACTACAGTATTGTTGAGATCAGCCAGAATACTAAGAGGAGTCCTAGAGACTTGAGGAGACTTGCTGTCACTCAGAATCCAGTGGAAAACCATCAGCTAATGCTGGTGTGAAAAACTCTCAAATCAGTAAAATAATGAAGAAAAATTAACTAAAGATAAGTTTAGTTAAAATAAATGTAAATATCTGTGTACTTATGAAGAATTTATGTAGTATTTAATGTTTGGTCAGGTCTGTTTCTTAATTCTAATACATTGACAGATAAAATGAAACGCAGTTTCTTCCAAGCAGCAGTTGTGTTGATACTGCTGTATGGATGCACCACTTGGACGCTAACAAAACGGCTAGAGAAGAAGATAGACAGTAATTACTCAAGAATGTTGCGAGCAATATTGAATAAGTCCTGGCAGCAACACCCCACAAAGCACCAACTATACGGCCACCTACCTCCCATCACGAAAACTATCCAAGTTAGATGAACCAGACATGCAGGACACTGCTGGAGAATCAGGGACGAGCTCATAAGTGATGTACTCCTATGGACCCCCACATATGGCCGAGCAAAAGCAGGACGACCAGCTAGAGCATACATACAGCAGCTATGTGAGGATATGGGATGTAGCCCTGAAGACCTGCCAGAAGCGATGAACGATAGGGAGAAGTGGTGAGAGAGGGTCAGGGATATCCGTGCTAGTGGCACATGATGATGATGATGATGATTTAATGTTCAAGAAAACAAAGAATAGTATACAACAAAATAAAAAAACATGTACAAAAATAATAATGACTCTAAAATAAAACAAAATAATTAAATATAGCAACATAAAAAGCAAATAATTGTTAATTCAAAAAGTTTTAACAACTAAATTAAGATGAAAGAAATGCTATGATTACTGATTGTGGTAATTTTGCCAAATTCATATATTGTAACATAATAGCCAAGGGATTTCGGTTCATGCCTTTGAGTTTCGGCTCAGCACATGGGTTAGTTAGGTGCAAACCTTGATGTAGGTGGTAACGCCACTCAGAGATGTCACAATGACCCGAGATGACGGAACGGGGTGACAGGGTGCGGGTGACGTCACGCACCGGAAGCGCGTGGAGGTTTGTGGGAGATTTGAAAAAAGTTAGGGAGTTGAATACTGGACGCCAAACAAGGAGGATCGACTTTTGGAGCTCGTAGACGCGAGGCGAACTTGCGTCCTATGGGGGCCGCTCGAGATGGGGGGGGGCAAATAAATAAGACAGCATAGAAGATTGTGTCTCTCCTACTTATGTCGAAACCTTTAACTCAAAGTTAATAAAAAGGTTTCGTACCTGAACAAGAAGTCGTTACGTGTTTTCAAATTTTGAGATTCCAATGTGCTTTATGTGTTCTATCGTTATGAACATTATATGTCTATTTCGCACATGGCGTTAATTCTGAATATGGTACAATATGAATGATGAGAATAAGTTTTCAAATGAGCCAAACTGTCATCTTAATTCTCCTTCCTTTCATTTTTGTCTAAATTTCTGAGTTGAAGGCTTGATAAAAAAATATTTTAAAAATACGATATGAACTAAGGTAAAAAAAATCGTACATAATGTTAGTGAGTAGTATCTCATAGGTGGATGGGAACATTATGTTTATCAAACCCAAAAATTCAGTCTGAATTGTCCAGCGGATATATCCGTTTGATTGAGAAGTGTTACTAAGTGAAGCCATCTGGGAGTTGCAGGTTCAATCCCAACTACGTGTAATAGGATATGGTTAATAGAATTATATCATTCTACTTCGTGGATTGAATAAAGGGTTTGGCTTGAAGTTCTGGGTGGGCTCCCGAGTTCGACACGAATCACCTGAAGAAGGTCGAATGACGTTTCCGCCGAAACATTGTGAAATATAATAAAGAAAACAATAGTGCTATTATTCAAAGTGATAAAAATTTCTTGCTTTGTTTTCTCGAAATTGCGAATTTTTGTGTTTTTTAAACTTTCAAAGAGTTTTAAAAATGTAATCATACTTAATGATAAAAATTATTTGAATATCAATAAAAATTTTCATTTTTGTTTTAACGCTGCTAAGTTATAGGATATCAATAAAAATTTACATCAAAATATAGCTGATAAAATAAAGGAAAAAAAGCATAAGTGGGGAATGCAATATGAGGAACCAACGTACTTTGGTATTTGTCTCCAATATCCTACCGAAAAAATATCGGAGATAAAAAAAAAAACAAACCAAACAAACTCAGAAACGGAATAATATCAACCATCAAGATGAGAGAACGTCTGAGATATTTTCATTATTTTCACTTTTTTTTTTTTACATTAAAAAAAAGTTTTCGACGGGCTGGTGACTTACAGCCAAGTGACAGTCGACTATAGCCGATATATGATTTTTGGGAAGTAAAATATAATTTTCGATGAAAAAAAAAAATGTAATAACATTCACCATCCAAACGAGAATAAGTTTCAGTTATTTTTCACCTTTCTACAAAACAGTTATATATAAAAACATATTCAACTAGCTGGCAACTTACGGTCGATTGTCAATGTATAATTTTTGGAGACTAAAATATAACTTTCTGTCAGAAAAACTCAAAAATGAAAACGAAATAAATGACTAATTTTTCTGAATGGTGAATATAATCTTTTGTATATTACAGCAGACATTTCCTCGGTGGGATATTCAGGACAAAGATCCTTATTATTTTTCTACTTACCTTTTTTGACGTAACTGTTTTAATAAAAACAGATACAAAGTAGAAATAAAAACTAAACAATGCCGATCTTGAAGAAAATCTTTCGTTTTCGCGATTATTACCATTAAAAAGACGGTGTTGAAGAACATCGTGTCCCTTGTATAAAGATTATTGCTAACGCATTTTTTTATTTTAAAACAACTATAAAAGAAATCGAAGATATCCAGAATAAACATTCAATTTTCCTCAGAATTTAGTTGTTTTTCTTTTTAGCTTTGTTCATTTGAAAAATGCACAAAGCTAAAACGAAAAATGCCAAAATTCACAGTGGAAGGAAGCCATATTGTTGTTTAGTGTACAGATCAGAATTTTCCCAAAATTCTATTTTAAAAACATATTTGCAGATTAACATGTGTCGTGTTTGGGGAGCAAAACGCAGAGTAAACTACCGGCTGCCGTTTATTTGTCGCTGCCTCCCACCAGACACGACTTGACACAAGGTCAAAAGCCCGAAGGCCGATTGAAGTGGGGATAAAGGGGAGGGGAAGGTCGGGAACGAGCCAAGACTCGAACCCTGCTAGTCATTGACCCACTAAGTGCAATGTGGATCTAATGAGTCAAGCCGTCTCACGGACCTAAATCTAGGTCCGGGCACGTATGCCAGCATATAGCTTGAACTAGACCGTGAGGTCTAGTGCTATACAAGGCGTGCAAAACGGATCTGAAAAAGCAGCTCGCCCACCGGAAGGTTGCCCAGCCGAAGTTGGGGGCCTATTCGGCCCCGAGTCTGCTCTTGGTTTCGAGCACCCATCCGGCACGAATGCCAGACGGCCCAGCCAAAAGGCCGGGGGTGGGGGTGTCGGCTGCCGTTCGTGAGAATGTCTATCCTCGTCGGTTAAAGAGACCATGTTTGGTGTGCAGAAGATAATGGCCAGCGTGAATCATACGAAAACTGATCATTAGTGGTGGCTGAGCAATGTCGAAATTTCGCTTATGCAAATGACCCAATTTTGCATGAGCGAATTTTCAGCGCTACAGCACCCGGGAAGGTGTAATGGTTAGCAAGCTAGAGTAGTAAACTTTCTCGAGTGAGTTCGAGTCTCATTGGGTGTCTCATTCATACTGCCTTGCGCTACATCTAAGCAAAAAACTTAGTCGATAACTAAGACAACAAATTTCTGATTCGGCAGCGGAAGAAGATACACACACACACACACACACATACACACACACACACACACACACATATATATATATATGTTTTGTAATTGAATAGTTTGTAGGTAACTCTATTTCTAAATGAGTCAGAGCTCATTTGCTTGCACATAGTAAAATCGTTTCAAGTATTGCTATTATTGTTTGCACACAGTTGAATGATTTCAAGTATTGTAAATGATTAAGTAGTTCTATTTGACTCATAGATGGGACTCTAACAGGTATTACCACCCCGAGTCAGTAGGTTATTCCACATCCCCATGGTTTTATGTCATATTCAGGACACACATTGGTGGGGGTCTGTGGGAACAAAAAAATAAATAAATAAATAAAAAGACTATAACATAAAAGACAAAATAAGTAAAATGCAAAAGTAACAGTTTTCTAGGAGGCCGCAAACAGGAAGCGAAATATGCGCATACATGAAAAGATGGGCTTCCTGGCGCCCAAAAGAAACTTTCTTTGTGACTTCGAGAAACCTTCACTGTTAGGACCCTTTTCACTCTGCTACTACAAGGGAGGGCACGTACCTGCTGAGTCCTGATCTTAGCAGCGTGATGTCTTTTCGACTAGTAGCAACCTCTGCTAAATATACCCACTGAATACATAGCAGACTATCAAACTTGTAATTGCTAACGATGATTCCATAAAATACTTCGAACGCCATGTCTGGGGGCTGACTATTTCTACTGGTTCAGAAAAACATTCTCATTACAGAATAGTGGTAAACCCTCAAATTAAAAAAAAATAGACTAAAGGTATCCTTGTCTTTTCCCTTCCGTCTTTAATTCCATTATAGCTTTAACAGACAAAGAGAAGACAAGTGAAGAAAAGGAGTCAGTTTACAAACCTTAGAATCTCCCAACAAAATTTACAATCAACCACTACCGCGAATAAAGCTTTTGTAATGGCTCATAGGTAGCTGATATATATATATATATATATATATATATATATATATATATATATATATATATATATTGTGTGTGTGTGTGTGTGTGTGTGTATTTATATGGATTATTTTATCAAGGACGGATTTAACCAACGCTTGCTCTCAATATAGAAAAAAACTTTTTGAGCTGACATGTCAAACAAGATCAAAAATCATTGGCACCTAATAACCCACGTGACACGCAAAGCCAGCCACCTAAGAACAACATACACCCACTCACCTCCTGACCCTTATCTGGTGGAAGAAGAGAAAATATATCTCTTCTAATCTACCGTCTTCTTTATAGATTTTTAAAAAAAGATACGCTCGTATATAACTGTCAGGAGACAAGAACTTTGGTCCATAGCAGAAACGTGGGTGTTAGAAACACATGGACGACAAGTATCAGTTCTAGTGAGCTTATCACTTCTTAGTAACCTGTTATAAATTGCATATTATTAATAATGATATATATGAAAGACAATTTTGTTACACTTAAACTTCTCGTTTATTGCTTTTGGTGTTTGTGTATTTTTGTTGACATTTGGTTTCACTTAAAAATTTCCGTTCACAACTTTCTAATACGTAGCCCAGTTAGCTGATCCTGCAGAATACATCGACTGCATCTCTGCAGAGGGGTAAGACTCCTCCAACAAGTTTCCTGGATATGACACTAAACAATCTGATGGTAAGGCTTCAGTAATGTTGGAGCTATGAGGAATGCAGAGTATCTCTTTATTGCCATCGCTCCCAGGTTCACTTTGTCCCGGTGGGGGGTAGCACCTGATCGAGTCCTATCTAAGGGTCAAATAGAACTAAATTGTGTACACATGCTAAACTGAATTGTTTGAAATAAAACTGTTTTGATATTTAAACTGCATACTTAAACTACACTGAATTGTTCGAAACAGAATTGTTTTTACATTTAACTGTCCGTAAATAAATAAATGACTGATGTTTAATTGAATTGTTTGTGATACATAGCAATACTTGGAACCATTTAACTGTTGACTAAACTGAACAGTTTGAAATAGAACTGTTTATATATATAAAAATGGATTTGGCATTAAGTAACCTACAGTGGTTGATATGCCATAAAAATTGGGTCACCATTGTAGTGAGTGAGTATGTTTGTTATTGTTTTTAGGGAAGAAACGTGTTCTTGCGCGTGTGTGTTATTCCCTCGCTAATTGTTGTTGTTGATAAACGAAAGGAAAGGAGTAGGGGAACGGTTCGGAGTTATGAGAGAGTGGAGAAAGCAGCACGTGTTGTTGGACGTGCGAGAGAGATATATTCGCCATGGTTTAGCAAAAGTCGTGTTTGCTGTTTGAGGAGAGAAACGTTGAAGTCACCGTGAGTTTGTACAGAACGAAGAGAGTGTTTGACGGCTTTCCCCAATTACTGCTGCCCAGAAAGGTACTATTTACCAACCCCTCCGCTCGGGCAGGATATGACACAAGGTCAATTTTTAAGCGGAGTTTAACAGGTTTGAATTCAGAGTTTTCCTTCTCCTAGACTAGTTGCCTCACCAAGGCTGAAGAACCTAGTCCGTCCTACTATTTACCCATAGCTGGAGGGAGAATAAGAGGGTTCATACCTTTCCCAAGGGTATTTGCCCGAAAGTGAATGTAATAGCGCGACTGGAGTACGAACTCGCGTACTACGATTCCGCAGTGCATCGCTTTAACCACGAGGACACCCAGAAAGGTGGTTCGGTTCGAATAGGATAAGTCATCCTGATTGGGTGAAATTATGCGTCGAATTAGATTACGCGCCAAACAAAAATACGAAAATTCCTTCTGCTACAGTTCTAGCTGGTCGTCCTGCCTTTAGTCGTCCATGTGAAGGGGTACACATGAGGATGTCACTTATGAGTTCGTCCTTACTTCACCAGTAGTGTCCCGCATGTCTGGTTTGTCTAACTAGGATAGTTTTCCTGATGAGTAGTAGATGGCCGTATAGCTGCTGCTTTGTGGGGTGCTGCCTCTAGAACTTGTTCAATATTGCTCGCAGCATTCTCGTGTAGTTGCCATCAAGCTTTTTCTCCATGCGTTTTGTTAGCGTCCATGTAGTGCATCCATACAGCAGTATCGATACGAATGCTGCATGGAAAAAACTGCGTTTCATTTTATCGGTTTTATCGGTCAGGTCTGACTTCCATATGACCAATAGCCTATCGATAGCTGTTCATGCCTTTGCTAGTCGAGTGTTGATGTCTGTCTCGGTTGATGAGACACTGCTTCCTACGTAGGTGAACTTGTCTACTAGTTTCTGAGAGCTACCGTTTAGTTTGGTGATGTCACCTCTAAATAATAGGAAAAACTGAGCTCTTTAACATTGGCATTGCAACTGGTTTAAGAAAAGGAAAATTTTGAATTCAAACCAGTTGTAGACTAGCCTAATTGGCTGGGGCTGTAGAATTCACCAACTGCATCTCTGCAGAGTGGTAAGACCCCCAACAACCAACAAGTGTCTTGGATAAGACATTAAAGCATCTGATAGCGAGGCTCCAGCCTTAGAGATTTGAGGAATGTGCAGTACCCCTTCATTATTATTGGTCCCTGGTCCACTCTGACCTGGAGTGGTAGCTCCTAAGAGGGTCCAATATATGGGTCAAATATAACAAATCATGTGTGCAAATAAATGACTAATGTTAAATTGTGAATGTTATATAACAATACTCAAAACTATTTAACTTTGTGCAAAAAGAGCTCAGGCTCATTTAAGAATGTTATCTACAAAATGTTTACAAATCATGTATATATATATATATATATATATATATATATATATATATATATATATATATATATATTTGATATACATTTTTAAAGAGGGTTTGGCTTTAAATAACTTACAATGGTTGATATGAAATAAAATCAAACCAAACCAAGCCAAACCAGTGATAGACATGGAGAGGAATGGGCTTCAATTGACTATTCTCTTCCTCGACAATACAGAAGTCGTGTTCGTATAATCAAACTAGGTAATTCTTAATACATTGGCCTAGTACTCAACATTCAGCAATATAAGGTACGTATCAAGGGTAACATGGAGCAATCTAGGGAAAGGAGTAGCGCCCTCCCCTACACCTCAGTGTAGTAGCTATGGAAAAGGGAGCCTTCTGGTCGCCCTCGACTACAGTCGCCAACTTTACTTTACTTACTCATATAGTTGCAAGTATTTATATCTAATAATAATAATTTCTACCCAGTTTTGGGTTAAATTGTACCACTACTGTTTTTCTCCAATTATGGCTTTGGCATTATATTACCCTTGAAGGTTAATATGCAATTAGACAAAGAAACCAAACATGAATCATAAAGTGTCCATCTTGAACTCATTTGATAAATATAATTAGACCCTCTAGCTATAAGTTAAACAGTACTAGTGCTGTCTTCCTACAAAGATGGCTTTGGCATTAAATTACCCATGAAGATTGATATACCATTAAAAAAAGAAATCACCCCTCAATCATGAAAAGTTTACGTTTGAATTCATTTGATAGCAACACTCAGACCCACCAACTACAAAGATAGCTTTGGAATTAAATAACCCATGAAGGTTGATATGCCATCAAACAAAGAAATCATACCAGAATCATAAAAAGTGTGCAGTTTGAATTCATTTGATAGCAACAATCAGACCCACCAGCTACAAAGATAGCTTTGCAATTAAATAACCCATGAAGGTTGATATGCCATCAAACAAAGAAATCATACCTGAATCATAAAAAGTGTGCAGTTTGAGTTCATTTGATAGCAACAATCAGACCTGCCAGCGATAAGTTAGGCAGTACTACTATTGTCCTCCAACAAGAATAGCTTTGGCATTAATTAACCCATGAAAGTTTATATTCCATTAAACAAAGAAACTGAACCAACCTAAAACGATTATACTGTTTCAAGCGGCTATAACTATTCAATAAAATCCTTTGTTTGAATAGAGCAATATGGTTTCAAGTATTCCTACCTCATACTGATAATTTTCAAACATGTCTATCTGCCTCACAGATCTATCACTCTTGGTCAGGGTGGGCCTGGATGTAATGGCCATGAAGTAATTTCTCCTATTTCAG
This sequence comes from Sepioteuthis lessoniana, assembly GCA_963585895.1. Taxonomy (NCBI): domain Eukaryota; kingdom Metazoa; phylum Mollusca; class Cephalopoda; order Myopsida; family Loliginidae; genus Sepioteuthis; species Sepioteuthis lessoniana. Next base: position 39,815,200 of record OY757908.1, on the reverse strand, counting down.
GTCTCCCGCACTGGAGCCTCACCACTGGATTCAGTTTAGTGCCCTACCCAGAAAATATTGTTTTCCTGGTGTAGAAAATAATATGCTTTCTATGTCATCTGTTTGATTAAACTCTGGACTTTCTTGATAAATTTCAGCTTTCATGCATCCTCGGTAGCAGCGTCTCATCTACTGAAATTGACATCAATAGGCGACTAGTGAAGGTATGGACTGCTATCGATAGGTTACTGATAATATGGAAGTCAGACCTCTCCTATAAAATAAAACGCTGTAGGCTTCCTAAATAGGAACTCTCCTGCGTTGGGAGACACAAGAAAGTCAGGGATGATGTAAAGTCTTTATATCTGAGGTAATGGATACTTGCTAGGTATGGACTATTACCAAGATGAATCGATAAGATGATTGATGATTAAAGACAGAGGGAGAACAAACATCTGCTGCAATCCTGGTACATTCCTTTATTGACCAAATCCCCCGGATGTAGTAGGGGCCGTAACCCCTGTGGCATCAGAGGTTATTTCCCTTTTGTTAGTTAGGATATTACAGATTACTTCTCCTGGAAGAGACGAAACAGTCGACTTTTTTTTTACTGGTCCCCCGAGCAGTGAAGATGTATACTTCTGAGCTCTTGGCCAAACACCATGAAGCAGAAGAAAATTCTCTATGAAGGGGCTTCGTATCTTATGAACAGAGAATAGATAACTCCTCAAGTAAGGAAGAAACGTGGGTACGACTCATTGTATATGTTTGTAGTAAAAATAAAGTTGGCGACGATAGTCGAGGGAGACCGGAAGGTTCCCTTTTCAATAGCTACTACACCAAGGTGTAGGGAAGAGCGCTACTCCTTTCCCTGGATTGCTCCACTTTACACTTGATCCATACCTTATAATGCTGAGTGTTAAACAAGGAGGCATCAAGTACCATTTTTTAAAGTCTTTGGTATGACTCCACCTGGGATTGAACCCTGGTCTCCGGTCGCCGCTAGGCCAATGGACCGTTAAATATATTTGTAGTAACATGCATTAAATATGGTATAAGTATATGTGCGTTTTAAGATGTAATATTATTAATTTGTTGAAGCCGTCTGACATAGACACATTCTAACAACACAATTTCTTCTAAACTGCAGTTGTGTCAACTCTACTACACGGATGCATCACATGGACGCTGCCTAAGCGTACAGAGAAAAAGCAAGTCGGGAACTGCACAGGAAAGCTACGAGCCATATTGAACAATTCCGAGAAGCAATATCCCACAAAGCAGCAGTTGTACGTGCACTTACCTCCCATCTCAAAAACCATCCAAATAAAATGTACAAGACATCTACTGCTGTAGAAGTAAGGACGAACTCACAAGCGACATTCTCCTATGAACCTAACCCCTTCACACGGAAACTAACAAGAACTTATCTACAACAGTTTTGGACGGATACAAGATGTAGTCTTGAAGACCTGCCGGAAGCGGTGGATGATAGGGTCGAATGGAGAGAGAGAGAGAGAGAGAGAGAGAGAGAGAGAGAGAGAGAGAGCGTGTGTGTGTGTGTGTGTGTTAAGGAAATCTGTGCTAGCAGCGCGACATGATATATAAATATATATATATATATATATACTACAATTTTAAATCAGATGAAAAAATATTAAAAACAGAAGCATACTCCTCACTGATCCTAATAAAAAAATAAAACTTATTATCTACTATAATAAATTTAAAACCTCCAACTTAGTCATTAAAAATAATTCCTCTCCCTCGAGTGGAGTTTTGCAAAAAACCAACATTATATATCAATTTAAATGTCCTTTCGGAGATTGTATCTCTGAAAACAATAATATATATGTTGGTTTAACCTCAAGTACCCTATCGAGAAGACTTACAATGCACCTTTCTGATACAAGTTCCATAGCATAGCATTTAAAAAACATTCATGCTCAATAACAGAATTACGGAAAATTCTTACCGAAAACACAACAATATTAGAACAATATTACAAGCAAAAACTACAGATTCTCGAGGTACTACATATTAGAAACATACAACCCAAACTTTATAGAATTATTTTTGAAACCAGTGCTAATGTACCTAAATGTCTTTAGCTAATGACGCAATTTATAGAAACAAATTCGAAAGTAAACGCTACACGATACAACAGTACAAACGCTCATTCTTACAAAGTAGTAATGTACATACAAAAGTCATTTCACTTTTGTAATACATCCTCTCTTGACGATGGCCCAAAGCTGAGCTGAAAGTATTTGGGAAATAACTAATTATGGAAGGTTTATCAACCAATTCCCGCCGAATATCATAAGATCAATACGGCAATTCGAAAGGATTAACAAAAAAATATGCAGACAAAAAATGTCTTTTATATTCAATCAAATATATATATATATATATATATATACATGTTTAGTTTCTTTATTCAATGGCATATCAACCTTTATGGGTTATTTAATGCCAAAGCCATCCTTGTAGAAGAACACCAGTGATACTTGTCTTTATCAGGAATCCTTTTGAGATGAGGCTTCTTAATCTGAGAATTAATTTTTAAAATTTTAAAATTTTTATAGCGAACTTTTTGTCCTCATCTTGGTAGGGTTTTTTTTTTTGTCTCTTCTCACTACGTTTCGGCCAAATTTCACCTCTGGCCTTCTTCAGGTGATTAACTGCGACCTCGGATAAACGTGGTGCGATTGACAACAACTATGGAAGGCAGTAATTACTGGGGATACGGTTACAATATTCAACATTCCTACCCGAGGTCGCGGTTAATCACCTGAAGAAGGCCAGAGGTGAAATTTGGCGGAAACGTAGTGATAAGAAACAACAAAAAAACATACCAGGATGAGGACAAAAAGTCCGAAAAAAAAAATTAATTCTCAGCAGTGATACTATTTAACCTATAGTCAGGGGAATAAACAGGATTTATACATCTCCAAAGGGTTTTAGTCTAAACTTGGACATAATAACGTGACTGGAAGTTGAACCCACTATGATATCACTGTCCAGCTCATTAGCTTATGGAATATGTTGTTAAAATGCAAAGTCTCAGCACCGATAATATCCGGGGAATGCTCTTGGTTTGGTTTGGTTTGTTTGGTTTGGTTTTATGGCATATCAACCTTTGTAGGTTATTTAACGCCAAATCCATTTTTATGTAAATAATCTGTTCTATTGAAAACAGTTCAGTTTAGCATAAGTATGCAGTTTAATTGTCAAAAACATTTCCATTTCAAACTATTCAAGCAGTTATATGTAACAATTCAGTTAAGTGTAAATACAGTTTTAATGTCGAAAAACATTTCTATTTGAAATAATCCAGTTAAGCATAAGCACGCAGTTTAAGTGTAAGTACGGTTTAATTGTCAAAAACGTTTCTATTTCCAGCTATTCAGTTTACTCAATTCATTTTAGCATAAGTATGCTGTTAGTTCTATTTGACCCATAGATAGGGCCCTATCAGGTGCTACCACTCCGGGCCAGAGTGGACCTGGGAGCGATGGCAATGAAGGGGTACTCCGCATTCCCCAAAGCTCCAGCACTGCTGGAACCTCACCATCAGATTATTTAGTGTCATATCTAGGACACTCGTTGGGGGGGGTCTTGCCCCTCTGCAGAGATGCAGTCAGTGTATTCTACAGCCCTAGCTGACTGGGCGAGGGAATGCTCTCGTGGGCACTAGTTGCAATCATTATTTTGTGTGTACGATAAATTAGAAGAGATCTCTTTCGGTCATATAACAGTAGGATAATAAATATATAAATTTATAAATTTCATACAAAGCAAATTCATATAATTCGAAGGAAAACTCAATAGACTATCATTTGGCTATTAAAAATTTATTTCAGTTAGCCTATAGGATTTACATTTCTATATTTTTAAAATGGTCGTGATACCACTAGTTCCCGAAACAAAGATGGTGGACGTCAGTAAACTAATCAGTCTCGGGAACCTATAGTTCAGGAAAGTCACGTGATTTGTGCTCACAACTACGTCTGCAACTTTGATTTTGTCCCGCGCATTTGGAGCCGACTGCGTGACAAGGATTGCCTATATATACTTTCAATCTTCCAAGAACTCATTCTCTCCATTTTGACTTACAGAGACAGCACACACACACACACACACACACACACACTTTCTCTCTCTCTCTCTCTCTCTCTCTCATTTTGATTTCCAGAGACAGCACTCTCTCTCTCTTCATTTCGACTTCCAGAAACAGGTTGACCTTGTCAGTTAAAAAGACACAATTCAATACGCGTAACATGGGTGCGTATATATTCTACAACCTTTTTCTTTCCTGTTCTGCCTTTTCGGTTAGACTTGTTCCAGCCTCGAACACAGCCTCAGAAATTTCGTCAAACCCCGAAAGAGACAAACAACCAACATGGGAGAAGACACGTTCCTCCGAGGACACATTGCTATATTTCTATATATTGATACCTCGCATGAAATACTAAGTCAACATACGTTTTATAGTCTACAGGTCACTTTTAATATCTCGTCTTTTCCCATGATATCCGTGTTAGTTTCATACACATACACACACACAGAGGAATATTCAGCAGATTATATTAGAATATTTGTGAGGCTTCCTTTTTCATGTATTTGTTGATATATAAACTTAATTTTGTTTGTATTGCTTTGTTTTGAATGTTCTTTTGTCAGCGTAGTTTTACTTCGTTTGCTTTTCAATAATGAACCAACAATAAATTGTGGAACTAAACATACCCCCACAAGCCACTCGATATGAGAAATCAACCTCTTCATTTCGCCCCTGATCCGGAAGACTGGGGTTCAATCCCTGGTTGAGACATACCAAAGACACAAAAATGGTACTTGATGCCTTCTTGCTTAACACTCAGTATTGTAAGGTACGGATCAAGGGTAAAGTGGAGCAATCCAGGGAAAGAAGTAATGCCCTACCCAACACCTTGGTGTAGTAGCTATGTAAAAGGGAGCTTTCAGTTTGTGCTCGACAACATTAGGCTAAAAACCGGGTCATTGTTCGAATGAGTAGAGTGTTCGCCAATCGTCCAGGAGAACGGAGTTCCATCCCAGTATAGGACTTTACACTCCTATAAATTATTTTGGGCGGTATGCCACTTGTTCCCACAAAGATGGCGGACGCTCAATATTCAATCTCGGGAAACCATTGGCCAGGAGGACCACGTGATATGCTTACAACTTCGTCGGCGCGCGTAAATTCAAGTCCTGCGTTTTTGAGCCACCTACAAGACGGTATTTTCTATAAATACGTCGTTTTCAAGCACCCTTTTTCTCTTTTACCAAATTTCTCCGCAGCAGCAACACCATGAATGGGCCTCGTAGACATTCATATACAAGGACTATGAGACGCTTTCCCGTCTCTGAGAAACTGCCTGTTTCTAATCATAGAAAAAGGTCATTTTAAATTTGCAATTCTTTTTGTAGCTTAGTTGTGTTACACACACACACACACACACACGAGCTCACACACATACACACACTATCATTTCGTTAGATGAGTCAGAAATATTTTTATGTATCAATGGAAGATTTTATTGTTTTAGTATATAAATTTGTTTTTGTTTGTCGCCTTGTTTTAAATGTTCATTTTGTCCACGCCGTTTTACAACCATTATTTGTTTCATATCTTTTACTCATTTGTTTCGTTGACTTCCTTCATTTACCACTTTATCCATGTGCCCATAATATGCTTTATTCATTCATTTGTTTTTTCCATGTGCTTGTATCCTACTTTAATTCTATACTATGCCTATTTTACTTTTATTCAAACCCCAACATGAAACTTGTGGGGAATATTCAACCTTATTCAATATACATAAACTCAACGTAAAATAGTCGGGGTCCATAAAAAATTCTTTCACACATTCTCCTACACCAGGATGAGTCATACCAAAAATGGTACTTGATGCCACCTTGCTTAACACTCAACATTATAAGGTAAGGATCAAGGGTAAAGTGGAGCAATCCAGGGAATGGAGAAGCGCCCTGTCTTACACCTGGGTGTAGTAGCTATTGAAAAGAGAGCCTCCAGGTCACCCTCAACTAAGGCCGCCAACTTTACTTTACATTTGGCTAAATTTAATAATATCTATCTATCTATGGAGTGGGGCAAAACTAATAAAACAGTCAACAATATTGTTGATTATTACCGAGCATCTTATTAATTTTAGACCTCGACTTTATCTTGTATAGATAGGGAGTCAAATTTCATACTACGACTAGCCAAAAAAACATGTAAAATTCCTTATATCATAATTTCATTTAATCTTTATTATTTGAAAAGGACATCTGCATTTCTTTTATTCAATAAGAAAGAAAGAAAATCTTTATAATCTTTACGTTTTCCCTTTTGTATATAACAATTTTTTAAAAATCCACTTTTTAGTCTTTTATGAATTATCTCCCTTGACCTTCCCTCTTTAGAAAAATTCTTCTTATTTTTTTGTTTTGATGATATATTTCGTAACGTTTGTTTAGATTCCGCATTTTCTATACTCAACGAACGTTTGAAAAAGCAAAAGAACGAAAAGAAAGCTAAACTAATTATGTTGTGTTCTGCTTTTATTTGCTTAATGCGAATATGCAGATACAAGTCGTTTTTTTTTTTGGCTCTAGAAAGGAAATATTTTAAATTTCTCTAAGATATTTTATCCTCTATTTCTATAATTTAACAATCATCTTGAATTTACGCGTATCTCTTTTTATGGAAAGTTACTGACGGATGATTTTAAGGTATTTTCTATAGATTTTAAAAAATTTCAAATCGCAGCAAATTTCGTTTCTCGTTATTTTTCGTTATTTTCAAAAACATTTGCTTATTTTGTTAACGGTTTTGATGAGTTGATTTTAACGGCATGTCAACTAGTCTAGGGTTATTTTTGGAATCGCCTTCATATTTACATTGTTATATAGCTGTTTATTAAGAATATTCTATTTATTTTTGCTTCCGGCCTTATTGAATGCGAACAATTCTTTTTAAACAGATCCATTTGACGCATTGATGAGATCCCAACAGGTACTACCACTTCAAGTTAGAGTGGACCTGGGAGTAATGACAATGAAAGGGTGCTCCACTCCCCAGAGTTCCTGAACGGAAGCCTCATTATTTGATACAGTTTATTTTTATACCTAGAACACCCTTGTGGTTTTAGCTCTCTCTAAATAATCTAAAAGGTATTTGGATGAGTTTAAATTACCTGATAAATGCTAAAGTAAATTTTTAAAATTCTATGCAAGACAATGTATTAAGACCTGATTCTAATAAATAAATAGATAAAAATACACAGAAGAATACACTGACTGCATCTCTGCAGATGGGTAAGACCGACCCCCCACAATGAGTGTCTTGGATATAACACTAAACAATCTGATGGTATGGCTCCAGTAATGCTGAAGCATTGGGGAATGTAGAGTACCCCTTCATTGTCATCACTCCCAGGTCCACTCTGGCCCAGAGTGGTAGCACCTGAAAGGGTCAAATAGAACTGTTTGACATTTAAACTGAGTGCAAACAAATCACTTATATTAAATTGAATTTTTAGAAATATAACTATTTGATCAATTAACTGTATGACTGATGTTGACTGTGTGTAAAGAAATGACTGATGAATTGTTAGTGATACATAGCAATACTTGAAACCACTTAACTGTGTGCAAACAAATGATAAATAGTAAATGGAAATATTCATGCTCAGTAGAAATACTTGAAACCATTTAACTGTATATAAAAGAATGAGCTCAGGCTCATTGAAAAATGTATCTACAAAATGAGTTCACAAATCATATATATTTAATATATATGTAAAAACAGGATTTGGTATTAAATAACCAACTATGGTTGATATGCCATAAAACCAAACCCAACTAAACCAACAAAATAAATGATATTATGATTCATTTCTCCTCGAATCATCATTGATAAATATGTTTTGGCTTTAAAGTGTACAATAGAATTAACTTATTTCTTTTTTTTTCAAGAAACATTTGTCATATATTTATGAAATGAATGAAATTTTTCATGTTGCTTCTTGTGTAGGTGCCCCATACACAAAAAATTCCCAAGACACACACTTACACACACATACAGAGAAAAAAAATAACTGTTAGTGAAACCCAAAACCACTCCAACGCTCATACACACACACACACACACACACACACACACACACACAATGATGAATATATCAAATATCAAAGCTGGGTAAAGCAGACTAAAGTAAACACTCAAAGAAAAAGGGAGAATAACCTCTATATAAAACCCACAACTGAACTAACTGAAGAACATTCAAACTGAGAACAAGAGTGAGTTCAAGTCTCATTGAGTACCCATAAACAAGGTCTTGTGCCACATATGTTCTATGACGAAAGCAACAAGCTGGAAACATACACATATATAACATGTATGTATGAACAAAATAAATAAATTCAAAAAAATACAAATCTCTTCATGGACCTACCTATTTTAAAATACTTAATTGCTTATATTCGACATAAGTATTTATTATGTAATATGGGCATTTCACATGATTAGAAAGCTAGATTAGCAGACCATTATTAGTGAATTGGATTATACCTGAGTGCCCCATGCTTCTGGCCTTGTATCACAAATAAGCTAAGTTTAGTAAGTCATTATTTGTTATGGAATATAATGTATAGAAGAAGGTTTACTGAACTGAAAGAATAAAAAGATCTTTTTTTTTCAGTCCAGATCCATCAGGATGAAAAGTAGCACTAATAATATTCAATTTTGATGGTATAATGTCCCTTTAGAATTAATAAAATCAGGGGTTTTTCAGCTTAGAAAAAAAAATTATAAAAATTGTTAGTGTACTTAATTATGCAGTATTGGACCAAAACAAAAAAAAAAAAAGCAGACAAATTTAAATTTTAATATAATCTATAACAAGTTCAGACAATTCATAAACACTTAATATTTGATAGGGTATCCATTAGCATCAATTATTGACTGACAACCCCTAGTCCAGATTCTTTCACTGACAAATGCTTTTTTAATTTGTAAGATGCTTGAAAATGTTGAAAAGCTAGATTTGTTGTGAATCGTACTATATAATAGAAATATGCGGAAAGTTGGATAAATCAAACACTTAACTCAGATTTAGATGTGCGATATTCATTTGGGCTTTATTTCATCTTCAGAAACTTCTTCAAGTCTTTGTTATTTAATGCCAAATCCATCCTTCTAGAAGAACAGTAGTAGTACTATTTAACCCATAGCTGGGAGGATAAGGGAGTTCATACCTTTCCAGAAGTGAAGTCTTGAAGAATGAAATATCACTCATCTAAATCTGAGTTAAGTGTTTGATTTATCCAACTTCCCACAAATTTCTATCACACTTGAAAGTCCAAATTTATGCAATTGGGATCATAGTTTTTGGTGAAACATTTAATTTTAACTTTGAGTTGTTGCAATGTTGCAATGCACTGCTGCTTTGCAACTCAAAAAGTTTTTCCTTCTGATGCAATGGTTTTTCTTTTGGGTTCACAACCCTTTTTCAATCATAATTTCTAATTTTATTATTTTTAAAGCCCAGTCGGCTGCGTCTGTAGAATACTCCGACTGTATCTCTGCAATGTGGTACCCCGCCTCCTCAATAAGTGTCCTGGACACAACATTAAACCATCTGATGGCGAGGCTCCAGTAATGCTGGAGCTTTGGAAAATGTGGTGTACCTCTTCATTACTATTGCTCCCAGTTCCACTCTGACCCAGATTGGTTGCACCTTATAGAGTCCTATTCATTGATCAAATAGAACTGTTTGACATCTAGACTGTGTACAAACAAATGACTGATGTTAAAGTGTTTCTGTTACATAGCAATACTTGAAGCCATTTAACTGTGTGCAAGCTAATAATTAATAGTAAATAAAATTATTTGTATTAGATGGCGATACTTGAAGCCATTTAACAGTGTGCAGAAAAAATGAGCTTAGGTTCATTTAAAAAGGTTATCAACAATGTTTACCAACCATATATATTCAATATATATGTATGATATATCCTGAGGTGGCAATAATATAAGGATAATCAAGAGATATTATTCCGTGAAAGGAAATAAAGGAAATATTGTGTACTATAGGTTTGAATAAATAAAGAAGAAGTTTATTGCAATATTTACAGAGAGAGAATGTGTAGTTCTTCATGTGTTCTGTCCAGGGTGTCTCTCCGAGTTTCTCTATCCGGTGACTGGTGACATGGTCCCTTATTTAAACTGTTCCGGTGGTGATTACATATCTCACCATAACAATATATAACCTACTATGGTTGATATACCATAAAACCCAATTTAACCAAACCTTATAGGTTTCTTTGTTTAATGGCATATCAACCTTTGTAAGTTATTTAATGCTAAAGCCATCCTTCTAGAAGAACAGTAGTGGTACTATTTTACCCATAGCTGGGAGACTAAGGGAGTTAATACCTTTCCCAAGGGTATTTGTCCGAAAGTGAATGCAATAGCACAACTGGAATTTGAACTCACTTATTACAATTTCACAGCTTTAACCATTTCAGCATTTTAACCTTTACACCATCAGGACATCCCCTAAACCTTATAATTTTATAGAAAAATTTCAATCGATGAATGGTAACAATTCAATTTCTTTTCAAATTCAAATGACTATTTAACAAAGAACTAATCACAAATTAGGATATCAAATCAAAAAAAGGAAAATTCTAACAAATTTCTTTTTTTTTTAATATTTTAGAGAATTTTCTTTTTAGAAAATTGATTTTGTGCTACAACTAAGTAATTTTGATAACAATAATCCAAGGAAATAATCACTTCCTATGTGTGTATAAACCATTAAAGTTTTATTAAAGTTGTGTTAATGATAAAAATCTAAATGGTTCAATTTTTTAAAACTATTTTAAATAATTTTTTTCAATACTATTAGTGATATTGTATTTAGCTTTCTAGTTGATCTTTGCAGCCTAAATGGTAGACAGCTTATCTGGACTGGCAGGTTTTGTAGGGATAAAATGAAAGTTCAAGCCTCACCAGAAATCAAATATGATCTAATGATCTTTTTTCTTAAGATAAGTGTAGACATTAATTTAAAATTAGCTGAATATGTGTAAACCAGTAATTCCCAAGATGGGTCATGGTGATATATTGATGAGGCATGCAATATTTTGGTGGGGTTGTTTTGAGACCAAGTTAATGGCCATTTAAGCTTCTTTCTTATGAATTACTGTAAAATTTTGAATATGTAAGAATCAAATATTACAGAGGGGCATCAGAATTTTAGAAATACTAAAGTGGGTGAGAATCACTGGTATAGACATTAATTTCAAATCAGCCGAATAAATGAAGATATTAATCAGCTGAATTTTATGATGGAAGTTTTTCTGTACCATGTTTAGGCTTTCTTCTTTCAAGCAAAAGCAAGAAAAATCTGGAAGAAAATTTAGGAATTTAAATTTACATTCTAAAATAAGGTGTCAAAGAAAAATGTGTGTACTTATTAATGAAAAATATCTTTTTTAATAAGATTTCATTTGATTTGATTTTTTTGAATTAAAAAATTTTAGCATTTAAATATTTTATTAGGATTTCATAAGCTGAAAAAGGAAGCTTGATTGGTTTAAAAATCATATACCTAATTTTTTCTTATAAAATACACTTTTCATCACTCAGGTTCATAAATGAATAAGTATTCACCATTTTTGTTGAAAACTGATTCTTAGTTGAGTGAGTATATCAACATATAAACTGACAATTAACTGTTCCTATTAATTGCTGTAAACAATAACTGATATTTTGGAGGTGCCCAGGGAGTAATGGTTATTGTCGTAGGAATTGGACACGGCGACACGAGTTCAAATCCTGGACGAGAATGATTGCATTTCACATAGCACTAATGCCCTTGGGAAAGGTATGAATCCAGTTATTCTTCCTCCAGCTGTGGATAAATAGTAGGGCAGACTAGGTTCTTCAGCTTTGTTGAGGCAACTAGTCTAGGAGAAGGAAAAGTCTGAATTCAAACCTGTTAAACTCTGCTTAAAAATTGACCTTGTGTCATATCCTGCCGGAGCAGAGGTATTGGTAAATATGGTTAACAATAACTGATATTGTTATCACAAAAATGAATTCAGGATGTGCTAATGGAATGTCACTCACTATTGGCCATTATCTTTTCGTCATCCCATATTGTAATATAATTAAGGATTTTCGTTAATTATTTTTTAGTAATAAATTGTGTGCTAGTTAAAGACTTCATAAGTGCAAGTTCATGTGAGAAAAGTTAGGCAAGTGAGCCTTAGTTGCTTGTACATTTCACTCTTATCATAATAGAACTTTGTTTTGAAATCAGCTGTGGGCAAGATATTAAACTAAACATTTGGATACGATGTCAGCTGATATTGATATGACATGTGACTGGAAAGTTTCAGTGATGATGTGTGATTAAGAAACTGATTAGTCAGTAGAATAATTAACAGAATATATATAAGAAGAGTTCTAAGTTGGAATTTGTTGTAGCTGGAACAGATCGAGAGATCAGATGGGATCTGAAGTAATTCATGCATGCAAAACTGCAATTAAATCGGCCTGGTGAGTGTAGAAAAGATTAAGTCCCTGTTTACAGCCCCATTTCTTGCAGCTTATTTCTTCTTATATATCTAAATCAGTCAACACATTTTTACTCGCACTCACTTGTCGCAACTGCTGTGAATATTGCAGACTACAAATAGCTTTCATATCAAGAAACCAACAAACTGGTTTCGTGTCGTGTTTTCCCATAACATTACAATATCTTGATACAACTTGCTGTGATGTGCTATGCTTTTATCAAAATATTTTATAACATGAAACAGAAAATTATTTTCCCCTTATGATCCATAATTATAATATTGAATGAGTTTAATATCTATGATGAATTTAGTATCTTTTATGGTATTACTGATCTCACTGGTCATGAGTAGAATATGCACACTCATTGGTAAAAAGATGGAGCAAAAACATTAATAGTTTAGCATTATCCATTTTGAACATGTCACAGTCATTTACAAGAATTTTGTTGGGGTTTTTTTATTATCTTATAAGCAAATAAGCATGTAATTTCCATATTAACTCATTTTCAAGCAAAAATTTACACTTAAAATTTAAAGCAAAGAGGATGTATAAGAGTACGTTGTTTAATTTTTCTTTTTGCTATTTTCATTTTCTATATAAAATGAAATGCTCTTATTGTATTTTTTCCAAGTTTGCAATAGATTTGATGCTTTAAATATTTTGACAGAATACAAGACATTTTCTTTATTTAGAATCAGAAAAGATTATTTCTTTTGATGTTTATAGAATTTCTTATTGTGATTAATAATCATTTTGTAAATAATTTTAAGCCAAACGCATATTATATTCCTTGTTTTTTTTTCTGTTTTAATAAAGGCTTTTCAGATTATAATACATTTGTTTTTAAATAAGAATGAATTATCTAACTCTAGAATTCTTACTTTATTTCATTTGTGCTTGTCTGAAAATGAACAATATATTTATTCTTTTGACTAAACATGAATTCTATGCTAGAGTTTAAATAATTGCAAACAAAAAGTCACAAGATTTCCTTTAATGATATTTTCTATATTTGCAGATATTGATTTTGATGAAGAACAAATGAACTGATGGCCATGTGTAAACAATCACCAATACCTCATTTCATGTGAGAGAAATATTCAAAGAATAAGATTTATACATTTGTGGATGAGGTTATATATATTATATATTTATGGAATTAAAATTTGAACTGACTGGAAAGTATAGAGATTCTTCTGAAATCTTCTTTTTAAAGTTTTCTATGTGAAGGAACATTTGCAAAAACTGTAATTGATGGGAAATTTTATTCCATTACTGAGGTTTAGTGCAATTTAAATTTTTATTTAAACATGTGTCGAATCATATTAGAAAAAGGACATTCAAATAATGTACATGAATTTCATTTTTAAGGTAATTTATGTAAACATACACAAAACCATATTAGAAACAGAATATTCAAATAAAGTACATGAACTTCATTTTTTAAGATAGTGTATGTAAACATACACAAAACCATTAAAAAAAATGACATTCAAATAAAGTACATGAACTTCATTTTTTAAGGTAATTTATGTAAACATACACAAAACCATATTAGAAACAGAATATTCAAATAAAGTACATGAACTTCATTTTTTAAGATAGTGTATGTAAACATACACAAAACCATATTAGAAAAATGACATTCAAATAAAGTACATGAACTTCATTTTTTAAGGTAATTTATGTAAACATACACAAAACCATATTAGAAACAGAATATTCAAATAAAGTACATGAACTTCATTTTTTAAGATAGTGTATGTAAACATACACAAAATCATTAAAAAAAATGACATTCAAATAAAGTACATGAACTTCATTTTTTAAGGTAATTTATGTAAACATACACAAAACCATATTAGAAAAATGACATTCAAATAAAGTATGCAAAGTTCTGTTTTTAAGGTAAATTACACACTGAAAATAAGCCATATACTTGTTGATTTTATGGATTTAAGATACATGCTTAAAAAAATCTTAAAAAGTGAGCACACACTGGAGAGAAATTATATTCTTATCAAATTTATCAATTACGATTTTGATAGAATTCAAATTTGAAAAGGCATTTACAAACACTCACTAGTGAAAACAATATTGTTGTAAAGTTTGTACATCTGCATTTTCATTGGATCTATGTTTTCTCAGGATTCATCTTTAAAAGCATGCATGCAAAAACACACTGGGGAAAAACGATATTCTTGCAAAATATGTGGATTGGCTTTTTTATGTGGTTCATCTTTAAAGAAACACATACAGACACACACTGGTAAAAAAGTATATACCTGTGAAGTATGTGAGTCATCTTTTTCAGAGCATTCATCATTAAAGATACATATGCGGTCACACACGGGTGAAAAACCATATTCTTGCCAAATTTGTGGTTCAGCATTTGTAACTGGATCCTCTTTAAAAGTTCATTTGCGAACACACACTGGTGAGAAACGATACTGGTGTGAAATATGTGGATTAGCTTTTTCATATGGTTCATCTTTAAAAAAACACACACAGACACACACTGGCGAAAAGCCATATCCTTGTGAAGTGTGTGGTTCAGCATTTTCACAAAGAATAAACTTGAAAGAACACATGCGAACACACACTGGAGAGAAACCATATTCTTGTGAAATATGTAGATCAGCATTTGTAGCTGGATCATCTTTAAAAGCTCATATGCGAACACACACTGGGGAGAAACCATATTCTTGTCAGGTTTGTGGATCAGCATTTGTTGCTGGATCATCTTTGAAAGCTCATATGCGGACACACACTGGAGAAAAACCATATTCTTGTGAAGTCTGTGGGTCAGCATTTGCATACCGTATTGATTTAAGAAGGCATATTTTTACACACACTGGAGAAAAACCATATTCTTGTAATATCTGTGATGCAGCATTTTCACGTAATTCAAACTTAAAAAGACATGTTCGACTACACACTGGAGAGAAACCATATTCTTGTGAAATATGTGGATCTGCATTTTCAAGAAATTCGCAATTGAAATATCACTTGCAAAGACACCCTAGTGAAAATGCTTAGTCAAGGGAAATATGTAATTCTGTATTTTCCCAGCATTTTCACCATCAATAAACTTGAAAGAACACATGCAAACACACTGGAAAGAGACTATTCATGTCAAGTATATTTTCAAATTTACTTTCATTACGTTCACTCTTAGAATTATTATAATTTTCAGTTGAATTATTTAATTGACTTTTGAATATTTTTCCTTTAAAATAGACATTGTATATTAATCTATTAGTGGAGTCATTATGTGATTTGTTGTCATTTGTGTATCTTCAAGTGATCTGGTATTGTTTAGCAATAAAGTCATCATCATCATGTTGTGCCACAGGCACAGATATCCTTGAACCTCTCTCGCCACTTCTCCCTATCGTTCATCGCTTCTGGCAGGTCTTCAGGGCTGCATCCTGTATCCTTATATAGCTGCTGGATGTATGTTCGAGCTAGTCATCCTGCTTTTGTCCGGCCATGTGTGGGGGTCCATAAGAGTGCATCACTTATGAGCTCGTCTCTACTTCTCCAGCAGTGACCTGCATGTCTGGTTCGTCTAACTTGGATAGTTTTCATGATGGGAGGTAGGTGGCCGTATAGTTGGTGCCTTGTGGGGTGTTACCTACACTGGTAAACTGTCTTCTTTATTGAAGGAAAAAAAGCTCACATGAAAAATTTTTCAGTGGGCTTCTAATTGGTCCAAAAATGTGACCAGGCTCTCTTTGGAGCCTGTCAAATCATATTTAGAAGCTGATTCATTTGCTTCATCTCTATTCCTGTAGAAATAAAAATTGGTTGGGTTAAGATTTTGTTAAGGGAATTTTGTCATTTTGTCAGAAAATGTATTTTTGTAATTGTTGTGTTCTGGTTAGTGAACACAAGTAGTAGTAATAATAAGACAAACCACAATATATTAGGAAAATAGTTATATTTACAGGAAAGAGTATTTACAAGAGAGAGACTATTAGTAATAAGAACATAGAATTAGTGACAGAGTAATGATATACTTCAACAATAGGAATGGCTCTTCTGGTCTGACTCGTAGGCTTATTCTCAGACTGATCTCCGCTACTGCCATATATGGCAGATGGGACAGCTCATTATGCTGAAAAGGTAGGTGATAACCAACAGTTATGTAGTATGATCTGTTTGAAAATAATATTAATTATGTTTTTCTTCAATTTTTAATTTTCAGGAAAAATTAAGTTTTAAGGTAAGAGTAATTGAAGTGATTCTAAAGTGGGGGCTCAATTTACAAAAAAATGTAAAATTTTGGAGGAACCTCTGGTGAAATGGTTATCATTATAGAAAGTGAACCTGGTCATCTGAGTTCAGATCCTGAACCAAGCTGTTTACATTATACATAGTGCTAATACCCTTGAGAAAAAGACAAATCCAATTATTCTCTCTCCTGCTATGAGTAAATAGTAGGGCAGACAGATTTCTTTTAACCTTAGTAATACAACTAATCTAGAAGGAGGAAAATAGATTCAAACCATTTGTAGACCTGGAGAGGGATAGGCTCTTCTAGGCTATTTCCACCCAAAACTAGAATAACAACAACAATAATAACACTTACTGGCCCTGGGACTCTAACTAGCGTCCAGATGGTAGACAAAAATAAAACAGGCTGTAATTCAATACAGTCCCTGATGTTTGTTAAATACCCCACATATGCTATAGTATGGCACATGGCCTTTTTATTGTGGGGACCAGGTACAGGATTGTAGCCCACACATGCCTTGCAGTTCCAAAAATGTCTTGCCACCCGTCAAGATTCTCCTAAAAAGGGGCGCCTCAAGCACCAGGTAATAAACCTAGCTCTTCTGAAGAGGGTTAGAGCCTGGGGGAGATGGCCTTGAGGCTCAAGGAGCGCCAGTCTTAGCATGCATGACATGAATCCATGTTAGGTGACCTCAACCAACTGCCACCGGAGCCAAAACACATCTGACCTGATACTAAATCAGGGAGCACAGCCAACCAAGTATGTCTCAGCCCAGTCGGCCAAGACTGAACGAAATGCAGTGCCAGCATCTCTACTAAATTGAAGCTGGTACATATATACACTAATATCTCCATACATAGACCAGCAACCAATCTTAATCCAGGGAATGGACTTGGCCATGTGTGCACAATGAAATGCTCTACTGTGCCATAAATAATTCTCCTGTTTCACAGCTCATTCAAGAAATTGTTGCCCAGTTGGCTGGGGCTGTAGAATACACCAACTGCACCTCTCCTGGATATGACACTAAATAATCTGAGGGTGAGGTTCCAGTGATGCTGGAAGTTTGTGGAATGCAGAGCACCCCTTCATTGCCATCGCTCCCAGATCCACTCTAGCCTGGAGTGGTAGCACCTAATGGGATCCTATCTATGAGTAATATAGAACTAAAATGCATACTTATGCTAAACTGAATTACTTAAAATAGAGCCTTCATGTCACCTCAACTGTCATTGACAACTTTATTTATATAGTTTTAAGTATTTCACACTATTATATGGTTTTAATTGCCCAGTTGGCAGGGGCTGTAGAATACGGCATCTCTACGAAGAGGCAAGACCCCCTCCCAATGAGTGTCCTGGATATGACACTAAACAATATGATGTTGAGGTCCCAGTAATGCTCGCGTTTGGGAAATGTGGAGTATCTCTTCATAGGCATCACTCCCAGGTTCACTCTAGCCTGGAGTGGTAGCACCTGATAGGGTCCTATCTATGGGTTATATAGAACTAAAATGCATACTTTTGCTAAACTGAATTACTTGAAATAGAACTGTTTTGATATTTAAACTGTGTACTTATGCTAAACTGAATTGTTTGAAATAGAACTATTATAACACTTAACTGTGTATGCAGAAAAACTATACTTATACTAAACTGGATTGTTTAAATTAGAACTGTTTGACTAAACTGAATAACTTAAAATAGAAATGTTTTTGACAATTAAACTGTTTCTGTATGCTAAACTGAACTGTTTGAAATAGAACTGATTATTTTTATAAAAATGGATTTGGCATTAAATAACCTACAAAGTTTGATATGCCATAAAATCCAACCAACCAAGAAGTTTACTCAGCTTGTTATGCAACTGAGTTCTAATTTTGATAACCTATCAAACTCAATAAAAACACATTACATGATTAGCAAACCCCACCAACCAGGTTATGGCAAAGAGGAAGAGTCCATGTCTACAATGCATGCTTTGTATGTCTTATTTTTTTCAGGATAAATAACTTAGTGTAATATAAAATTAATTATTGATAATTTTTCTATCCCCTTAGTATTTGCATTTATTGTATTTCCCATTTCTTAAGAAGGGAAACTCTGAATTCAAGCCAGATTTATGTATAATGCAAACAGGTCATCTAGGATTTGAACTCGAGTATCCACGTCCATATCCTATGATGGTAACCATTGCATCACAGGTGTGTGTGTATGTATTTACCAATGTCTCCCCCATGAACAGGATGTGACATAAGGTCAATTTTTTATACAGAGTTTAACTGGTTTGAATTCATTGTTTTTCTTCGACCAGTTGCCCTAACAAGGTTAAAGAGCCCAGTACTATTTACCCATAGATAGAGGGAGAATATTTGGGTTTATACATTCCCCAAGAGTATTAACACCATGTGAAATGCAAACTGACTCATCCAGGATTTGAACTTAGGTCACCATGTCCATTTCTTGTGAAGGTAACCATTACACTATAGGCACACAGGTATGTAAGTATGTATGTATAAGTGACCAGTTTGACTTGACAGTAAGCATGAGTAAGATAAAAAGGTAAGTGAAGATATTTTTTCTTTTGCTCTTAGCTAATTATACATTCATTCATTGTAGATGATGATACTGTATAGTTCATAAGTACACACATGACCAACTAATAAATACGGCCCTGCATGTTACATTAATAGGTTGACATCTAACAGGCCGAAGTAATAAAAAACACAAAAAAAAATCCATTCAGGGCCATATATAAAATTAAACTAAACAGAGAATTAACTTTAAAAATTGAATAGAGAAAATAATATAATCGTGTTGGTTGAATTCAGCCGACGTTATTTTGAAATCATCAAAGCTAGCTAAATCAGCCATTTATAATTCATTGATTGATAAAAGACAAAGTGTAAATATACACTTTAATATTGAAAGGAATTAAAATAATGTTGGATAAATTCTACCAACATGATAATATTTTTAAAGTTAAATCCCTTTTTAGGTTAATTTCATATGCGGCCATGAATGGGTTATTTTTTTTTTTTGTTTAAAATACTTTGGCCTGTTAGAAGTCAGCCTGTTAATGCAACATGTGGGGCCGTATTTACTAATTGGCTGTGGTACACATCTAATAACTTTTTTCATGAAAAGTCAACTTTCTTCCTAACAAAAGACACCAAGATTTTATCATTTTTAGTGGAACATTGTACTATCTAAATGGATATTATAAGGTATCATTTGTGACTGAATTCTACTGTAATGAAACTCAAAGCAAATAAAATTGTTATGGAGAATGAAAAATACAGATTATTTCAAATTCTTTTTATATGAAATGGAAAAATAAAACTCTTATGATAGGTTGATTTCTGGATTGTATAATGCAGGTTTTTTTGAGAAATTCTATGGCTTCAAGTAACTAATGATAATTTGTAAACAATTATTGCTTCAAATAACTAGTCTTAATACAAAAAATGTGCACATTGTAATATGGTTTCTAATATAAATGATTTGCTGTTATTTGGTTTTGCAAGCATTTATATAGTTTTAATTATTTCATACAATTATATGGTTTAAGTATTTCATGCAATTATATGGTTTTTAAGGATTTTATGTATTTATATGGTTTTAAGTATTCCATTCTATTAAATGGTTTTAAGTATTTCATGTAATTATATGGTTTTAAGTATTCCATGCATTTATATGGTTATATGTATTTCATTGTATTATAGGGTTTTAAGTATTCCATTCTATTAAATGGTTTTAAGTATTTCAAGTATTTATTTGGTTTTTAAGGATTTTATTCATTTATATGGTTTTAAGTATTCCATGCTATTAAATGGTTTTAAGTATTTCATGCATTTATATGGATTTAAGTATTTCAAATGATTATATGGTTTAAGTGTTCGCCAATGGTCTGGGAGACTGGGGTTCAATACCAGGTCCAGTCATACTAAAGACTCAAAAAATGATACTTGATGCCACCTTTTTTAACATTCAGCATTATAAGGTAAGGATCAAGAGTAAAGTGGAGCAATCCAGGGAATGGAGTAGCACCCCCTCTACACCTCAGTGTAGTAGCTATTGAAAAGGAAGCCTTCGTGTCACCTCGACTGTCATTGCAAACTTTATTTATATAGTTTTAAGTATTTCAGGCTATTATATGGTTTTAATTGCCCAGTGGGCAGGGGCTGTAGAATACGGCATCTCTACGAAGAGGCAAGACCCCCCCCACCATGAGTGTCCTGGATATGACACTAAACAATCTGATATTGAGGTCCCAGTAATGCTCGAGCTTTGGGGAATGCGGAGTACCTCTTCATTGCGATCATTCCCAGGTTCACTCTGGCCTGGAGTGGTAGCACCTGATAGGGTCTTATCTATGGGTCAAATAGAACTGAAATACATAATTATGCTAAACTGAATTACTTGAAATAGAACTGTTTGAATATTTAAACTGTGTACTTATGCTAAACTGAATTGTTTAAAATAGAACTCTTTTGAAATTCAACTGTATGTAAACAAAAACTATACCTGTACTAAACTGAATCGATTAAATTAGAACTGTTTGACTAAACTGAATAGCTCAAAATAGAAATGTTTTTGACTATTAACAGTGTACTTATGCTAAACTGAATTATTTCAAATAGAACTGTTTATTTGTATGAAAATGGATTTGGCATTAAATAACCTACAAAGGTTGATATGCCATAAAACACAAACAAACAAACAAACAAACAGAACTAAACTGTGTACTAATGCTAAACTGAATTGCTTGAAATAGAATTGTTTGATATTTAAACTGTGTACTTATGCTAAACTGAATTGTTTGAAATGGAACTGTCTTTGACATTGAAACTCTATTTACACTAAACTGAATTGTTTGAAATAGAACTGTTTTGACATTTAACTGTATGTAAACAAAACCTATACTCATGCGTTAAATAGTACTACTACAGTTCTAGGAGAATGGCTTTGGCATTAAATAACCTAGAAAGGTTGATATGCCATTACACAAACCAAACCTATACTCATATTAAACGGAAATGTTTGAATTATAACCTGCAAAGGTTGATATGTCATAAAATGCAAACAGACAAACTATAAGGTTTTTAGTATTTCATGAAATTATATGGTTTTAATTATTTTATGCATTTATAAGGTTTTGAGTATTTCATGCAATTATACAGTTTTAAGTATTTTAAGCAATTATATGGCTTCAAATATTTCATGCATTTACGAGGATCATTAAATAAGTTTCCAAACTTTTTTTCGTATGGGCACTTTTATTGATAGTACACGCAAGAAACCCTAGTCCCCTTTGAAGTAATCTCCTCCGGCTGCAATGCACTTGTTTTACCGTTCCAACTACTTCTGGAAGGTCCCATTGAAGTCCTCTTGTGTGAGCGTGTCAATGACCTTCGTCACAGCCTCTTTCATCTCAATTGTCTCATAACAACAGCCTCTGAGCTTAGGGAATAACAAAAAGTCACAGAGAGCAAGGTCTGGACTACAGAGAGGTTTAGGAACTGACTTGATGCCCATCTTGGTCAAATAGTCTATGACAAGGATGGAGTTGTGGACTGGTGCATTGTCCTGGTGGAAATGCCACTGAGCCGATTTGAAGAGTGGTGGCCTCTTCCGACGGAATCTCTTCCTGAACTCCCTTAAAACCTCAACATAGTATTCCTTGTTGACTGTCTGTCCAGTGAGAACCCAGTGCATGTAGATCATGCCAGTGCTGTCAAAAAAAGGGATCATCAAAAGTTTGTGGGTGGATTTGCTCTGTCTGTCCTTGGGTCTGGGAGAGCCAGCATACTTCCACTGGGAACTCTGTTTCTTGGTCTCTGGGCCATAGCAGTAGATCCAGCTTTCATCGCATGGCATTTTTTCCAAGTTTAAAACAGAATTTTATTGCATATCGTTCTTCTAAAGTCCAGATTGCATTTTCGAAATTCACCAGCTGTGACAATCAGGTTTAATTAGGATGTATTCCAATTCCTGCTGCAGCTGTTCATTTGAACCTGAAATCATAAAAATTGGTCAGTCATCTCATAAGATGTATAGCAATAACATACTGAATTTTCAAGAGTCTACGACAATTTTAAATGCCTGTACAAAAAAGTCAGGAAACTTATTGAAGGCACCACGTATATGGTTTTAAGTATTTCATGCATTCATATGGTTTTCAGTATTTCATGCTTTTATATGGTTTTAAGTATTTTATGCAATTATATGGTTTAAAGTATTTCATGCAATTATATGGTTTTTATGTCAATACTACTCTATGGATGCACCATATTGATGCTGACGAAAGGCCAAGAGAAAAAGATAGATGGGAACTTCCCAAGAACAAATCCTGAAAGCAACAACACGAAACAACAGCTGTATGGTCATTTAGCTCCTACACTAAAACCATCTGAGTAAGATGAACAAGACAAGCAGGACACTGCTGGAGAAGCAAGGACAACCTCATAAGGGATGTTTTACCATTGACCTCTATACATGAACCTGCTAGTGTTGGTCAACCAGCTCTATAACAGCTCTGCGTAGATACAGGATCCAGTTTAGAAAACCTACAGGGAACAATGGATGATAGGGACAGATGGAGAGAGAGAGTCAGGGAAATCTGTGCTAGCAGCATGACATGATGATGATGATGATGATGATGAAGTATTTCATTCATTTATATGGTTTTAAGTACAGTGATACCTCAAGATACAAAATTGATTCATTCTGGAGGGGATTTTGTATCTTGAAATTTTTGGATTATGAGACCAGATTATAAATGGCGTCATTCGCACCAGCCCCCAAAAGAAGTTATATAAAGTGTAGATATTATACCCACCCAAAGGAATATATTCGTTAATGACAAAATAGTGAATTACATAAATGTTAAAACAAGCTAAGAGAGGGTCGCTGTTGAGCGGCACTTGTGAATTTCGTTTTCGTATCTTGAATATTTTTCTGTTAAATGGGACGAGAAATTTCCTCAAACCCTGTTTCGTGTTCTGAAATTTTTGTATAATCAGGTTTCCATAAGTCAAGGTTTCACTGTACTTCAAGCATTGATATAGTTTAAATATTCCCATCTAAAATAAATAATTTGCTGTTATATGGGTTTAAGTATTTCAATTTCTGTATTGTTTCTTCACTTTATAACCAAAAATGTTGGCTATTGCAGGGAAGAAAAAAGATTGCAACAGCATTGAACAACGAATGGTGGAATGCAATACATGTTTTCTTAAAATATTTTACTAGTCCATAAACATAATGTTTATGATGATGGGAAAGGTGATCCACTTGGAATTGTGCAAGAGATTAAGATTTGGCCATACTGACAAATGGTATGAGTGTTGCATTGTCATCTGCTAATTCAGGCAGAAATATACATATATATACTGGATACACACCGACGCAATGAACAACAGACGCAGGAAGACTTCTTTATAAAAATATTTACCTCTCACTTTATTGCAAGGGTTCGAAAGGGTTATTCAAGGTTTACGTGTGAGAGGGAGCTAGAGACCGAACATAACTGAAATATTTTGACCCCAAACTTATGGCCGTCAACGTTGTGTCTTTCTCGTTCTCCAGGGCTGCTCAACCGGAGGCCCAGGTCCCACACTGCTGGGTGTTGGCTTTCTTTACTGCATCTTATCAGCATCTTCTCTGGAACCCAATTCATCAGGGCCCCAAGCCCCTTCGGCCTGGTGTGTCTTTCCCTGCCACATCTTGTCTCCAACTGGCTGCAACTCAACTGGCCACTTGACTTCCGTCTTGACTGCGCTATATAATAGTTCAACGCCCATTCGATCTTTGAAATCGAATGTTTAATCGTCATCAAGCGGAAATAACTGTCATGCAGTTCACAGGTCACTCTCTTCCGTTGCATCAGTCTATGAGTGTACCATGGGAATTTTTTAGCTTGTCCCATTTTCTTAGCCAATTTCCGCCCACGCGATTTTCTCTCCTAACTGCCATTGGAATGTGTCACTTCCTTCCGGTGCATCACCTTGGATGGCATTTTGCTAGGGCCGAAGGTCAAAATATAACATGAGCACAAACCAGAATCTGTCCTAGAAAATGAGATACATAAAATTCTCCAGGACATTAAGATTCAAATGGATCATCCAATCACAACCAGAAGTTGGTGGGTTGTTTGGGTTTTATGGGATATCAACATTTGTAGGTTATTCAATGTCGAATCCATTTTTATACTAATGAACAGTTTTATTTCAAACAATTCAGTTTAGCATGAGTACACAGTTTAATTATCAAAAACATTTCTATTTCAAGCTATTCAGATTAGTCAAAGAGTTCTAATTCAAACAATTCAGTTTTGCGTAAGTGCAGTTTCAATATCAAAAACAGTTCTATTTCAAACAATTCAGTTTAGCATGAGTATGCAGTTTAAATATCAAAACAGTTCTATTTTAAGTAATTTAGTTTAGCATGAGTATACAGTTTAGTTCTATTTAACCCATAAATAGGGCCCGATCAGGTGCTACCACTCTGTGGCCAGAGTGAACAAGGGAGCAATGGCAATGAAGAGGTGCTCCATATTGCCCAAAGTTATGACATCTCTGAAACCTCACCATCAGATTGTTTAGTGTCATATATAGGACACTCATTGGTGGGGTCTTACCTTACAGCCCCATCCGACTGGGCAACACAGCCAGAAGACCAGATCAAGTATTAATTGATAAGAAGAAAAGAACTTGTCAACTTATAGATTTTGCTGTTTCAGTGGATCATAAAGAGAAAAGGAAGTCAAAAGATAGATAAATACTTAGATCTTGCTAGAGAGCTGAAAAAGTTGTGGACTATTATAGTGATAGTGTAATATAATTAAGGCTGATAATCAATTAGGTAATTATTCTATTTGCGGTGATAGAGTGTAAGTTAGCTATAATCTTTGAATGAAGTGTAGGTCACATGCAAAGGTGATCTAGTGCACTTGTCGGCAGATTATAAACTGGTGATTTTGGAAATCACTTGAGGCAACATATTGAAAATTAATTTTGAAACCCAAGGGTAGGTAAGATATTGGAAAGTAAACAAAATTGAATGCATGTTGGCTGCCTTAGGAAGGTGACATCACACATAAAAGTTAAAGACGTGTCCTTATATCATTAGAGTATGAGATAATTAAGATGTATAAGCAGAATTATTTAGTCCGGAGTTAGAGGCAGTCAGTTCTAGCCTAGAGGCAGAGACGGTCAGTTGAATCCAGATCCCCCAGTGCCGAGAGGATGAACGGGGCAAAGAAACTGGCTTTTCTCTTCGCTCGCATTGCACGCTGGCGATTCTTTGCGTTCCTATGACTGTTATAGTAAAATACATCAAATCTCTTCTGATTTACATACTTAACTCTTCATACACCTAACTACAAAAACACACAAAACACAGACCCACAGACATCGACACTGTAGAAGAAAATAACTGCTACTGGATGTTGACCCAACAACGGTCAGTGGCAAACTGAGAAAATCATGGCTTCTGCGCATAGGTTCCGCGCATAGTCTATCCAAAATCCCAGAAAATTCTGTTATAAAAAAAGTCTATTTTTCAACCAATCATTTTTTTTTTCCACAAGTAGTATTTTCTGGAGTCGGTGTTTGAAGTTGGGAAGAAATAAATAGGCCAAGCAGAGGTCACACGCCAGTGGAATCGTCGACCGTCCTAAGAGCTTCACCCAACAACACCGTTCGACCAGATCAAAGCAACCGCTTGTCGCCAAATAGACGACCCCACCCCGTCAGCCAGACGGATATTTCATCCGCTTGTTTATTCCATTTATTCAATATACAAAATAAACTAAATCTTCTCGTCAGTCTTATATTTTTGAAACCACACACTTGTATATAATATGACTCAAATAAATCTTTCTCTCCATCTTCCTCTCTGGTTTCGCATCTGACTACCGTATGAAATGTCGTGGTCTGAAATAAACTTTTCGTATCAAAAGAAGCAACGAGTTCGTCTTGTGTTTGAGAAGAGTAACGCCTATTGATGTTTAAGATGGTGCTGTGTTGGTGAGGCAACATTACACACGTTCATTTTGTCCAGGTAACGTTACAATGGTGATACCAATTGTACAGGGTGTCTCAAAATAGATGCAACCCATTAATATGATAATTATTTATTACTGAGACAAACGCAATGGCGGTCATTTGGAACACGTCCTGTAAAAATGCACCCTTTGAGCTAAAGACATCAAACCAATTTTTAAAAATTGTTATTATATCAGTTTCCAGAACATTCAATCTTTTTTTTTTTTCTGAGTTTCTAGTCTCAGTAATAAATCACTATCAATTATTTTTGAGACAGTTTTTAATGATTTTGTCTCCAAATAAGTTGTGACGCAAAATATTTACCCTCTCTTGTCCAAGGCATTGTGATCAAGAATTAATAGTTGTTATTGTATAATATTTTCAAATCTGAAACAAAAAGAACATATCATTATTATTAGTACAGTTATAAGTAGTCTTATGGGTCCCATGTATATTGAGACACCTCGAAGTTGTTGCATTTGGATCTGTCCCCAAAGGTTTGCAAAAGAGACCAAGGGAACTGAGTATTAGAGTGTAGGGTACTAATGTTAAGGACTAAAAAGACAATATTAACAATAGTGCTACAAAAATAAAGTAATTTATTTCTTTGTTGGGAGCTGAAATGTAGAAGGATATACAGCGATTCGTGTATCAGGTCACGACCGCAGAAACCAGTTCTGAGACCAGCGTGGATAAGGATCTTTATCCAACTTGACACCGTTGTTTGAAGATCAAACGAGCACGGCGCCGCTGAGAAATAGTTAGTACGTATCACTCTGGGTTGGCGTGAGTAACTGATCTGAATTGTCTGGAATATTATGTGTTTTTATAACATCAACCGGTTTCATTGGCCCAGCGGTTAGAGTGTTCGCTAATGGCCCGGGAGACCTGGGTTCAATCCCAGGTCGAGTCATACCAAAGACTTTAAAAAAATGGAACTTGATACCACCTTGCTTAACACTCAGCATTATAAGGTACGGTTCAAGGGTAAAGTGGAGCAATCCAGGGAATGGAGTAGCGCCCTCCCCTACACCTTGGTGTAGTAGCTATCGAAAAGGGAGCCTTCGGGTCACCCTCGACTATGGTCGCTAACTTTACTTTTTTTTTTTACTTATAACATCAAGGTGGATCCCGCGTGCACGTGTTGACTTTCGAAGATTCTTTGGGCGCGTATTTTAGAGACCTCATATTGGTCCTAAAAAACATTTTTAATTGTTCATTTTTTAAACATCTACGTGGACGTTAGTTGGATAACTTTGCACCAATTTTGATCCGTTTTTTCCAGAAAATTCTATTGACAAGGAAATTGCATCATAAGAGGAAGAATTAATACCATCCAGTCCACAGCAATGTTAAACTCAGCAAGAATGCTTAGAGGAGTGCTGGAAACACGAGAAGACTTGCTGTCACTCAAACTTAAGTGAAAAACTATCAATTGAAACATTAGATTGGGAAAAAGTGGGAAAAACTCATAAAGAGTGAAATAATAATAATGTAAAGAAGAAACAGTTAATCTAATAAAAAGTGAATAAATAATAATAATAATAATAATAAGAAGAAGAAGAAGAAGAAGAAACCGTTAATTTAAAAATAAGTAAATTAAGACTACATTGAAAAGCTTGGAAAAAAACTGATTACAACCATCAGAAACATTACGGATAGCACGAGGACCAACAGAACAGAAATAACCAGAAAAAAGTGTGAAGAAAAATAACTCTATGGACGTTCTACGCGACTAACAAGTGACATATCACACGAGAAAACGTGGATGAGGCTAAGAAATGGAAACCTTAAGAGAATGTTGCAGAAAGAAAGAATTTCAGATTATTATTTAGTGCAGGAATCATTTTGCCGTTGGAGTTTCGAATTTATATATTTCGTCCAATAAGAATGACTGATGCCATTCTGTCCGGGTTACCTCCCCAGGCAACATAAAAGGCTATGTATCGCTCCCTCGACCTCTTCTTTTCCTCACTTGCTAGCAGCAGGATAGACCAGCCTTAACGAGGAGAACACATTCTCTCTCTCCCTCTCTCTTACCCAGACCGATTCCAGCAGCGGACAGATGGACATTTCAATTCTGACGTTGTGAATCCAGCCCTGACCGATGCACCTAGCTTAGCCAGGGAGTTTTCACTGGACTCAAATCCCTCGGCTTTCCTTGTTAGTCTGAGGTAGCTGCACCATTCGCCACGTTGTGAATTTTTGATCCGAATAGCGGTGTTTTAGCTACCTCAGACCGTTTCCACTGTGGGAGTCGATCTAGATTTGGCTGGAATCCATGCCGAAGTAAAATCGCTGTTTGGAGAGAAATTGGTTCCTGTCGCGGTTCACAAAAGTACACAAAAAGAAAGAAAACAATGCTTTCAATTTTTGTATAATACAATTTTCTCAATGCTCTTGTTTTTATCTAGCTATATACTTATTTACAGAAATGTGTAGAGATACAAAAGAAAGAAAAAGGTTTTACGAAACTTATTCGTTTGTTTGGAAATGTAACTGATCAAACAGAAGATGCAAGGGAGGCGACTATCGTTTCTTGGTTATCTTAATAAAAATATTTGTTCGTCTCGGATTTTGCTTCTAACTCTCAGTTCTGGACTAATCTTGACTTCGCCCGCAATTCTGCGATTATGTTCTGGTCTAATCTTGACTTCGCTCCCAATTCTAGACTATCCTCAATTTTCAGATGGGTGCCGCACTGACCCCTTCTCTGTCTCTCTTGATTTCTCTTCTCTCGTCTTCCTTGATCTAATCTCGACTGATCTATGGGCGCTGCGCACTGCTTATATAAATTGGGGGCGGGGTCTCGACGATTTTTGGGCACGCCCATGCATAATGATATGTAAATCGCTTTCTTAGCCAAACTTCCTTCACATATAGTCGGCGTGTTTTTTAAAAAGGTACAACAAATAGATTTTAGTAGTCCCGCTGATTCTCGCCAGACCAGCAACACTTGAAATGGAAAAAATCCACTTATGCTGTCTCAATCTCTTGCTTGAACTTTTTCCCTATATCGACCGCACAGATTTCATTAATGTTTTTATCGCAAGATCCACTCAACGAATCTATCTCTCAATTTCAGGACGTCGGTCAAAAGTTAAAAAAATAAAATAAAATAAGATAGGAAAGGAAATGATAAGAAGAAAGAAAATAGGAATTTTCTCTAATTATTCCCTGTATTAACAAAAGAAAACAAACTTATTTCCAAATCCACCTGTAGAGAAGAGGAAAATCTCGTATTTTGTTTTGGCGCGCTATTTAATTCAACACTGAATTTCACCCAATCAGGATGACTTATCCTATTCAGCCCGGACCTTCATTTCCGACTAGCAAAACGGGTGAGCGGCCAAACACACTCTCTTCAGCTTGAGACAACGACCAGAACAGACATGTCTCTGGTCGCCCCTGCTTAGCGATGCTTTTTAGCTAAACAAGCCACCCAGTGTGGACATATCACTGTGGCTTTAACCCTAGCAGCAGCAACATGGACACTCAGCGAGGGAACCTTCTAATTTATGGATTCTTTGCGTCTAATATATTTTAGACCAAGGAATCCCAGTTGAATATGAATTAGATACGTTCAGCATGCCTTCCACAAGCACCACAAAAATTTACTATGTCGATCCGAGCGCCACTTCGCTCTCGACAAGATCCCATTTCACCTCTGGTCACGTTAATGGAGATAACGCCTACTCTCCACAAATACCAGACACACAAAACTACACGGTGGCCTTGAATACTTCCCTCACACGTCCAACGACACGCTGCCATTTCAACATCTAGCTAAGCCATTTCGTCTCAAACATCCAACAAGCCAAACCACCACGAGTCTTGCAGCACCAAGAACAAACCAAATATTCAAAGCTGCAAATAAAGAACTTTCGTTATTGTATGTGGTGTTTCTAAAGAATAGTTTCGTAATTCATTTGTTTCCTTAAAAAATATAGCGTTAAACAATAACCTTTTCAATCCACGCTGTACACCCTTTCGTCCATTTTATCAACAAATTCGTTCTAATCCCTTAGAATTGTTAATTAGTTAATAAATCTGGGGTGGTGGGAGTTTTCTCTGTCACACAACACGAGAGAGCACATTCATCTTTGACCATTGTTTCTTTAGGAGACCATCCTACACCTTTTACCTCTTTCAACTGGACCACTGGCTGAATGTTAAATTCCAGTTCAACCCTTTTACAACAGCCTCTACTTTCTGCGACTTACACCACAAAGGTTCTTTCATTTAGGCCGTCATTAAAGCATTGTTGAAACTTATCAATATTCTCGCCTTCATCATTTATTTTCTTCCTTTGAATATAACAAGAGGCAACAGAACTCAACAACCTCAACTGCCATTTTTGTATAAATGGTAATATTATTTGCCTTCGTGTTATAAGAGAAACTGAATCTTTTCTAATAGCAGCACAAAACAACGCCATAAGGACCAGTCAAATCAAAGCAAAAATAGATAAGATACAACAAAACAGCAGATGTAGGTTAAGTTGCGAAAGAGACGAGACGATCAATCACATAATAAGTGGATGCAGCAAGTTAGCACAGAAAGAATATAAAACTAGATACGATTAGGTGGGCTAGGTGAACCACCGGGAACTGTGCAAGAGGATTTAAATTTGACCATACAAACTAGAATCTGTCCTGGAAAATCAGACGTACTAACTCCTCTAGGATTTTGAGATACAAACGGACCACCCAATCTCGGCCAGACAACCAGACCTTATAATAACCAACAAAAGAAAAAGAACTTGCAGAATTGTGAGCTTTGCAATCCCGGCTGACAACAGACAAAAATTCAAAAAAAGTGAAAAGTAGGATAAATACCTCGACCTTGCTTGGGAATTTAAAAAAAATGTGGAACACGATAGCTACGATTATACCAATTGTAATTGATTCGCTCGGTAAGTCACCAAAAGATTGATACAAGGACTGGAGGACTTGGAAATAAGAGGACGAGTGGAGCCCATCCAAACTACGGCATTATTGAGATTGGGCATAATACTGAGAAGGGTCCTGGAAACTTGTAGTCACTCAAACTAACACTGATATGAAAAAGTCACAAGGAGTAACTATAATAATAATGATAATAACTCCGTCCTAGAAAATGAAATGCATAGTTTCCAAGGATCTGGAGATTATGGCCTTTTGGGTTTGTTTGAGTATTATAACATACAATAAGAAAAAAGCTTCATTTAAAACAAGACAAACAAGGAATATCTAAAGTCTAAACAACCTTTATAAAACAATAAAGTGATAACTTGGATTTGAATGTTCAGAAGTTCGCCTTTACATGTAATAAGTTTTCAAAGTGGTGGAAAGTTAGATGTTAAGAAAAAAAAAAGGAAGGGAGGAAAATGTTTATAAAAAGTACTTATTCTTTTTTTTTTTTTTTTTTTTTTCTTTCTTTTATGGTCAGGTAGTGGAACTAGCAGAAAAGTAGTTTCAGCTCTTAGCTCGCGGGTGGATGTTACTTCTCGTTTGATCACTGTATCTATATGCTTCCTTGGGTCTCTTTTTGTTCTCACTGTCTCGGTTCACAAAATCCCGAGTTTTTATCTCTCCCCACCGGCTCCTAACTCGTCACTCATTTTTGGCGCGACCGCTTCCCATTGGCTACTTTAATTTTTATTATTTTTCTTTTTTCTTGACTTCTGACCGGATGGGTGCGTGGAGTCGATGCGTAGCGACGCGTTTATACATCTTTGTGTGGCAGCCGACGAGTCAACACCCGGTTGGAAGTTTTATTGTTTATTCCTAAATCCACACAAGATACAAACCTATCACCAAAGCCTATTGCCCAGTTGACTGGGGCTGTAGAATACACTTGAAATAGAAATATTTTTGACAATTAAACTGTACTTAGCATTTAAACTGTATGCCTATGTTAAACGGAATTGTTTAAAATGGAACTGTTTTTGACATTGAAACTGTACTTAAACTAAACTGAATTGCTTGATATGGAATTGTTTTGATATTTAGCTATGTGGAGAAAATCTATACTTATACTAAACTGAATTGTTTGAAATAAAAATAGCTTGAAATAAAAATGTTTTTGACAATTAAACTGTGTATTTATGCTAAACTGAATTGTTTGAAATAGAACTGAGTATTTGCATAAAAATGGATTTGGCATTAAATAGTTTATAAAGGTTGATATGCCATAAAACCTAACTAACCAATTCACCAACCAAACTAACCAACCAACTAAAACCCAAACTGAAGTGGGATTTAACAACAGAAAATTTTTTCATCTCAAGGATTTTGTCATTCAAGCAAATCACAGCAGGAAAACGAAAAAAAAAAAAAAAAAAAAAAAAAAAACGAAAAGATTGACAAATACTTGGACACAAGCAAAGAATTTAAAAAATCTGTTGAAAATAGGGGTGACGGTTATATCAACTTAAGTTGGTTTGCTAGAAACGGTCCCAGAGGTGGGGGGGAAAGAAGAAGAAGAAGAAGAAGAAGAAGAAGAAGAAGAAGTGATAATAATATTAATGACAACAACAAAATAACGCCATGAAGATTAATCATATCAAAGCAAGACTCAGAAGAATCCTGAAGATCTGAGGAGACTTGCTGTCACTCAGGTTTCAGTGAAAGAACACCAGCGTTAGATGGGGGGGGGCAAAAGGCGATGATGATAATGATAATGAATAAAAGATAATGAATAAATATATAAATAGATCACATAAAGATATGTTATTAAACATTTCTTTCTTCCCTTTGCATAAAATGTTTTATTGTATTCGTCTATTGAAGAATGAAAGAAAGAAAGAAAGAGAATCAGCCACTAATAAAACTTTTCTGTTTGCAAAGGTAAAAAAGCAATGAAAAAAAAAAAAGAAAAGTAAAGAGTTCTAAACATTAAACAAATCAAAACAAAAAACAATTCCCAAAACTACTAAACGGGAAAATATTAACGTTCTTATTTATTTAATCATCTATTCAGCCAGAAACATACAATAAACATTGGTAATAATCGTTTATATTATTGTTGCATCTTTTTTTACACACGGTACAGATTTTTGTTTAATACCGTTTTAAGCGACTTGCTCTTTTCCTTCTAAAACTTTATCACCAAAGAATTATTTACTCCATTAATTTAACCTTCCCGTAGTGTTGATCTCCTTCCAAGTCTGTTTTCCTTTTACCATTCTTCAAGATTATTGATATGAATCTATCTAACAATACAGAAATCAGTTAGATTTATTGACAATCCGAGAAAATTCGGACAACACATGAAAAAAAAAAAAAAAAGAGGTTAGTAGTAACTCCGCCTACTTTCTTGCTTTTTTTTAGTTTTCTTTTTCTCATACTTTCACATTTGAAAGGTTTTTGAAAAATGTTAAGTTTTACCGGTCGGGATTTAGAATAAAAAAATCATCATGAATGACAATTTTATCTTTTATTCTTAATTCAATTTCTATCAAAAAGTAAAATTGTGTAATGTACTCTTTAATTTTCATTAAAAAGCAACAATTAAAAATTTTTAAAAATCATGTTTTGGTTCAAAATAAAAAAAATAAAAATTCGTTATGAGATTATTGGTGTCTAATGTTCACTATTTTATCCTCAATATTTTTAATGACATTTACGGAGCTTCGATAATAAATATTATTATTGAATTTCTGTAATTATTTTAGAAATGTTTATAAAATTGCTAATCAAGTTAAATGTCTGTTTTTATTATTTTAAAATCTTTGACTGTACCACACAGAAAATTGTATTTATTTCTCAGTTTTCGGACATTTATAATTGTATTTTATTTCTTTGTCCATATTTTCTCAAAATAAGAATTAATTGTAGATTTTTTTCATACATTTATCAGTGTCAGAGGCGCTCTTGGTGTAATGGTTATCGTCGTAAGAAGTTGACTCGGCAACCCAAGTTCAAATCCTGAACGAGGCAGTTTGTTATTCACATTGCGCTAATATTCTTGTGAAAAATATGGATCTATTTTCCTTCCAGCTATGAGGCTGACTGGGGTCTTTAACTTAGGTATTGCAACTGTCCTTGGAGTAGGAAAACTCTGAATTCAAACCAATTGTAGACTTGAAAAGGAATGAGTTCTCTCAGGATATTCCTACCCAAGACATGCTACATGAGTGGCACCCCCAGTGACCAAACCAGATTATAGAACCTGTGTTTATTAGTTTTGATTTTATTTGGTTGGGTTTTATAGCATATCAACCATTGTAGGTTATTTAATGCCAAATCCTCTTTATACATATATATTAAATATATATGATTTGGTTTGGTTGGGTTTTATGGCATGTCAGCTATTGTTGGTTATTTAATGCCAAATCCCCTTTATACATATATTTTAAATATATAGGATTTTTAACCACACTTTGTTGATAATATTTTTAAGCCCTAGCTCTTTTTTTTACATGCATTTAAATGGTTTCATGTATTGCTTTGTAACATCAACAACTTAACATCAGTCATTTATTTCCACACATTTTAATAGATATACATGATATGTAAGATATATAGATATATGTAATATATACATAGATATATGTAATATATATAAGATATGGATATACATGATATGTAAGTTTGTTAGTAATTTCATTTTTAAATGTGTTACAACTAATTTGTTTAACCACTAGTATTGCTATTATTTGTACACAGTTATTGCTATCTAACTTATAATTCTATTCAATATTAATCATTTGTTTGCTGTGAGTGAAGTGGTTACAAGTATTGCTATTTAACTCTAATTATTCCATTGAACACCATTGATCTGAACATTGTCAAATGGTTTCAAGTATTGATATGTCATACCAATATTTCAATTTAGGCACACAGTTAAAGAGTTTCAAGTATTGCTATGCATCACTAACAACTCAATTAAACATCAGTCAATTGTTTATGCATTGTTAAATGTTCTATTTTTAACTATTCAATTTAGCATACACTCATTTGTTTGCACACAGTTTAAATGTCAAACAGTTCTATTTCTAACTCATTTAAAAATGATATTTCCCACAAGCTTTTCACTTCCAAATCATATTTGTATATCAATTTAAATGTGTGCAAATGAATGGTTTGTAGTCAATAGAATTATTCATGTTAGATAGAAATGCTTGAAACCATTTAGCTCTGTGCAAAAAAAAATATGAGCTCAGGCTTATTTAAAAGCGTTATCAACAAATGTGTCTACAATTCATATATATTTAATATGTATGGAAGTAAATAATGGAGTAAAATCCAACAATATACTTGCCCAGTTGGCTAGGGCTGTTGAATACAACGACTGCACCTCTGCAGAGGGAAAAACTCCCCCCCCCCCCAACGAGTGCCCTGATATGACACTAAACAATCTAATGATAAGGTTCCAGTAATGCTGGAGCTTTGGGGAATTTGGAGTACCTCTTTATTGCCATTGCTCCCAGGTCCACTCTGGTCTGGCGTGGTAGCACCTGAAAGGGTCCTATCTATGGGTTAAATAGAACTAACTGCATACTGATGCTAAACTGAATTTTTTGAGATAGAACTGTTTGACTAAACTGAATTGCTTGAAATAGAAATGTTTTTGAAAATTAAACTGTACTTACATTTAAACTGTTTGCTCTTGCTAAATTGAAATGGAACTGTTTTTGACATTGAAACTGTACTTACACTAAACTGAATTGTTTTATATTGGAACTGTTTTGACATTTAACTGTGGGTAAACAAAACCACTACTTATACTAAACTGAATTGTTTGAATAAACTGAATAGCTTGAAATAGAAATGTTTTTGACAATTAAACTGTGTATTTATGCTAAGCTGAATTGTTTGAAATAGAACTATTTATATAAAAATGGATTCGGCGGTAAATAACCTACAAAGGTTGAAATGCCACAAAACTCAAACAACCAGCCAACCAACAATATAGAGAAAAAACTTGATAACAAAGTAATCCAAGCAGAAGGAGAGATTCATTGAGAAACAAAGTCCTATGCTGGTGTTTACAATTCCTTGTAGGAATTGTAAATTAAAATATTTTGGTGAGATGTCCAGGAACATTCATGTTCGCTTGATAGAATGCGAAAGGGACTTTAGAGTTGGTAACTTTAATAATGCACTTCTACAACACATTTCTCAATCAGATCCTGACTTCAATTTCATCTCTGTTAAGATGCTTGTTTACATTTACAACAAAAGACTTTTCGAGGCTGGTGCTATTTCATTTTGTAATTCCTTAAACCCTCATCTGGGTTTTTATAATATTTCTCCATTTTTTAGCAAATTAATTTTAAATAGCTACAATATATTCCATCTGTAATTAACGTTTTTCACACATATAATTTCATACATGAAATTTTATAGAATTTAAAAAAATTTAATATTTAGTTTAACATTTGGGTTTAAAAGAAAAAACTTAAATTTGAATTTAATTTGATATATTAAGAATCTAAATGAATGACACAAATCTACTGTTTATCCTCTTTTTCCCTTCCCTCTTCTTTCCTTCTTTCTTTTTCTTTCTTTTTTCTCTCTTTTTCTTTTTCTTTTTGATTTGAAATTTTTCTCGATGTAAAAATGGAACATATCAAAATATCTATATCAGATAGGAATACTTGATATCATATAACTGTGTTCAAATTATTTGTATTTGATAGGAATACTTGGTATTAT
Organism: Sepioteuthis lessoniana; assembly: GCA_963585895.1. Classification (NCBI taxonomy): domain Eukaryota; kingdom Metazoa; phylum Mollusca; class Cephalopoda; order Myopsida; family Loliginidae; genus Sepioteuthis; species Sepioteuthis lessoniana. The sequence continues at coordinate 39,777,671 of OY757908.1, read as the reverse complement.
ATAACTGTGTTCAAATTATTTGTTTTAGATCGGAATACTTCATATCATATAACTCTGTTCAAATTATCTGTATTTGATAAGAATACTTGATATCATATAATTGTTTGTTTTGGTTTGGTGGGTTTTATGGCATATCAACCTTTGTAGGTTATTTAACGCCAAATCCATTTTTATGTAAATAATCTATTCTATTTAAAACAATTCAGTTTAGCATAAGTACACAGTTTAATTGTCAAAAACATTTATTTCAAACCATTCAAGAAGTTATATGTAACAATTCAGTTAAGTGTAAATACAAGTTTAATGTCGAAAAACAGTTCTATTTCAAATAATTCAGTTAAGCATAAGCACGCAGTTTAAATGTAAGTACGGTTCAATTGTCAAAAACATTTCTATTTCAAGCTATTTAGTTTACTCAAACAATTCAGTTTAGCATAAGAATGTTGTTAGTTTTATTTAACCAATAGATAGAGCCCTATCAGGTGCTACCACTCCGGGCCAGAGTGGACCTGGGAGCGATGGTAATGAAGGGGTACTCCACATTCCCCAAAGCTCCAGCATTGCTGGAACCTCACCATCAGATTGTTTAGTGTCATATCCAGGACACTTGTTGGGGGGGGTCTTACCCCTCTGCAGAGGTGCAGTCAGTGTATTCTACAGTCCCAGCCGACTGGGCAGCATATAATTGTGTGCTAGCAAATGATTAAATACTGTTCAATGGCAATGATAATGATTATTAAAATCTTAATCTTATTCCCTCATTCTTTTTTCTTTCTTAAATCAATATTTCTTTTATTTTGCAGCATCAAGGAAAAGATTTTCATTTTATATTCATCGACCTTTCTTGCTACTGGATATCCTCTTGAAACGGATTACAAAATCTACAATGAAAATAATGGTATGAATCTAATGGGTTTGCAATATAAATGAGTTATAATTTGAAAAACTATTTGTAAACAAAAGAAGTAATATTTCTTTGAAGTTTGTGGATTTGTGTTTTTATATTCTTCCAATTTTATAAAAGCACATCCTGGAGAGAAACCATATTCTCATCAAGAGTGTGAATCCTATTTTACACTTGTCACATTTGATTGGACACATGCAAATGCATACTGGGAAGAAACAGTATTCTTGTGAAGTATGTGACTCTACATTTTCACTGAAATCTCATTTAGTAAGACACGTACGAACACACACTGGAGAAAAACCCTATTCTTGTGAAGAGTGTGGATATGCCTTTTCACGAACATCAGCTTTAAAAAGACATATGCAGATACACTCAGGAGAGAAGCCTTATTCTTGTCAACTGTGTGAGTCTACATTTTCCCAGAAATCATATTTGGTTGTACATGTACGCACGCACAGTGGAGAGAAACCTTATTTTTGTGAAGAATGTGGTTTTTCATTTGCACAATCATCTGCTTTAAAAATACATATGCGAACACACACAGGAGAAAAACCATATTCCTGTGATATTTGTGAATCTGCATTTTCACAAACCTCAGCTTTAAAAAGACACATGAGAAAACACAGTGGAGAGAAACCTTATTTTTGTGAAGAATGTGGAGCTGCATTTTCTCAATCATCAGCTTTAAAAATACATATTCGAACACATACTGGAGAAAAACCCTTTTCTTGTGATATTTGTGAATCTGCATTTTCACAAACCTCTGCTTTAAAACGACACATGCAAACACACACTGGAGAAAAACCATATTCTTGTGAAAAATGTGGATCTGCATTTACTCGGAGTTCATATTTGAAAACTCACATGCAAGTACACTGAGAAGAAACTGTATTTCCTTAAGTTTGTGGTCATTCATTTGGATTTTCTCTTGACAAAATTTAATGCCACTTTTTGGAAAAAATTTGTAGCATTTCAATATATGTAAATTTGAAATTCAGTAAATTTTAATTTGTTGTAGATACAGAAAAGGATATACTAAAAAATAAATATAGTTTTAAATATGTCCAGTTTCTTTTAGTTATCTGTGAAAGCATTAAAAGAAAATCTAGCAAATATAAACCAGATGGGTTTGATCTAAATTAAATGTATATAGATATATATAAGTTGGCGACCTTAGTCGAGGGTGACCCAAAGGCTCACATTTCAATAGCTACTGCACCGAAGTATAGGTTAGGGCACTACTCTGTTCTCTGGATTGCTCCATTTTACCCTTGATCCTTACCTTATAATGTTGAGTGTTAAGCAAGGTGGCATCAAGTACCATTTTTTGAGTCTTTGATATGACTCGACCTGAGATTGAACCCCTTCCTCCTGGTGCATTGGCAAACACTCTACTCACTAGGCCAATGACATACAAAATTTTAATGTTGCTTTTAAAAGCGTGTTCATTATTCAAATGAGAGTTCATTGTTAGAAACTTCCTGGATACCCTGTGGAGGACTAAGTACCTTCCATAGTTTACGGGAGTTACTTTTAGGTTTTGTTTCCACAAATACAACACAAATTTTACAAGCACGTAAACAAATGGAATGAGACAAAAACAAATATTAAGAAACAAGCAATTTAATAATCAAAACAAACATGATAAAGATAATTAAAATACAATGTTCCTTTTTGGTGCGTGTTTGTGTATGTAGAAAACAGCTATGGCCAGTTCAATAAAAATCATTTGTTCACCCGTGTGTGCATGTGTACATATTGGGAAAGTCTATTGAATCAATATGTCCATAGTTGGCTGAAGTAAAAAGGATAAAAAATTGACTTCACTTACATACATGTGTATGCATGTGTGTATATATGTGTGTGACCATAAGTATGGCCCTTTTGTTTTCCTTAAGTCCACATTGTGCGTTTTTTTATCTTTGGTGACATGTTGTGTTCCAGTAGTTGGCAAAAGAATGTTGCATGTTTCTTCACTCAGTATCCTGTGTGTGATGCTTTCTGTCTGTCGCCTTTGCCTTTCTCTGTATGGTAGTGGAATGCCGTAGTTAATTAAATTTCTCATTATTTATACTTTTTGGTGAACTAAAGTGGATCAAAAATAGGATTTTGTTAAGTTTTATTGCAGGTCCTAAAATTCTAGCACACAAACATTTCCTGACCAATCAGATTCGTATAATTACTTACTTATTTTGGAGCCTAAATATTTTTCTGTAAATTAGTTTCTGAGATGAATTTTCTAGAATGTTCTTATTTTGTGTTTTTAGCTGATTGGTTGAAAAATATAAAAGTGTAACTTCAATGTTAATGCGATTTTGATCCGAATTTTCTAGAATGTTCTTATCTATGTTTTTGGGGTTGATCATTTTAAGGCTATAAAAAGGGGAATTCTATAATCCCCACCATGTTTTTCATCCTGGAGTCTTTGAACAATGAACTCTACTTGTCAATCCTTAAAGCTTTTCTGATTTCAAAACATCAACAAGAACTATGAATACAAAAACAATTCTATACATTGCTTCTGTTCAATAATTCTTTCAGACCATGGAAGCCAATATAATAACCCACACCAACTCTAACAGCTTACGGTAATTTTTTTGTTTACATATTTCCTACCCTCTTCCTTGCTTTTTAGTCATTCGCCACCCAAAATTTACATTCCCCATATATTAACTCTTGTATTACAATTACACTTCTCTGAAGAGATGTGATCAAAACAAAGGGGCTTTTTTTTAGAATTTTAAAATATTTTAAATGTTCTTAGAATATTTTATTAATCCTAAATAATGAACACACTTTTAAAGCAATATATATATATATATATATATATATATATATATAGTATTGTAATATTTTATGGTTATCACTAGCTCACTTGGTGAGTCAATGGTGGACCAAATTTTGTGGTATTATTAAATAGTGCTCTATATCAATGACAGAGTTGTTATACATATAGGACTATATTGTATCATGGTAAGGAAGAGATACACAGTGAAATAGAATTAATTATTTATTAACTGAAGTGGTACAGTCCAACAAATATTATAAGTCTCATGCTGTGGATGTTACATCTGAAGTTAGTCTTACTACTGACCAAGATCTTTCAGTACTGACATGCTTAAGAAACATGACGTCTTTTATACCTCTGGGATACCGGAAGTCATGTGGTACGACCCACTATACAACAGAACATATATTCCAATATATATATATATATAATCAAAAACATTTTTTCACACTTATTTTTGTTACATAGTGTTCAGAAAATCTTCATCTACCCAGGCAATTTGTCAGAGTTTAAAAATATATTGATTTTTTATGATTTTAGATAGGGATTCTATTTATAATATAAATACAATGTCAAAACTGTCTTTGACTTTTTGACATGCGTGTACACCAGTTGCTTTGTTTTAATTTTTATTATTACTTAAGAAGAGAAGTAAGAGGGAGAGGGAAGAAAATCTATTATATTCATGGGCCAGTAACTTAAAATAAAATTGCAGTAAATTTCATTTTGGGTTCATTCTGGACAAGCATCTAAAATTTAATACATGTTTTAAATATTTAATTAGTTTATTGATATATCATTACATACATATACTACACCCCCCCCCCCGCAAAAAAAGGGCTGTGCTGCCAAAAAGGCTCTATCAGATGGTAACTCTAAAGTCAGGCATTATTTCAGAGTTAAAGCATTATTACCATTGACCTTGGGGTCATTTGGTTGGGGCTGTAGAATACATTGACTACATCTGTGGTGGATGTCATTAAATATGTTGCTCCCACAACTTTGTGGAGGTGTTGTTGTTAGAATGTATACAATACAATGATGTAGACAAAAGAATGTTCACAACAATGCAATACAAACAAAAATGCGTTTATATGTCAACAAGTACATTGTAAAAAAATATTATGAATGTTCAAAATATAGTTCGTCAAATATTCGTGTGTATGTGTGTGTGTGTGTGTGTATGCGTGAGTGAGCATGTTATTATCTAGGTGTATGCAAGTAGACTAGATATTAACTGTCCTATAGGCGATATCTGTATGTTGATAGAGTATTTCACACAAAAGTACTAATACACTGGCCTTTTGTCTCTCTGGTTTTGTTGAAGAGTCTGAGGTTTTGTGAATGCTTTCAGCAGGTAGGCAGAACATGAGAAGAAAGAACTCACATACTATACATGCACCCATTGAGTGTTTCTGGAGCTACATGTTGCTAGCTAGGATACCGAATGTAAGAGTTGAAAGAGAGTGAGTTATTGGAAGTCTAGAGTATATATAGTTAAACCTTGTCACATGATCGGCTCCAAAGTTGGCGACCATAGTCGAGAGTGACCCGAAGGCTCCCTTTTCGATAGCTTACTACACCAAGGTGTAGGGGAGGGCGCTACTCCTTTCCCTGGATTGCTCCACTTTACCCTTGATCCGTACCTTATAATGCTGAGTGTTAAGCAAGGAGGCATCAAGTACCATTTTTTGAGTCTTTGGTATGACTCGACCTGGGATTGAACCCAGGTCTCCCGGGCCATTGGCGAACACTCTAACTGTTAGGAAGGCGCTGATGTAGTTGGGAGCACAAATCACGTGACTTCCATGACTGATTGGTTCCTGAAACAAATTAGTTTACCAAAGTCCATCATTTTTTTTGGGGGGGGAACAAGTGAATTGGGATCCTATTTTCATGAATTTTTTGTATCATGGCTATTCAAAAAATATAGGAATGTAAATCCTATACATCTCTGCAGAGAGCTAAGACCTCCCGACGAGTGTCCTGCATATGACATTAAATAATCTAATGGTGAGGCTCAAGTAATACTGGAGCTTTGGAGAATGCGGAGTGCCTCTTCATTGCCATTACTCCCAGGTCCACTCTGACCCAGAGTAGCACCTAATAGGGTCCTATCTATGGGTCAAATAGAATTATTTGACATATAAACTGAGAGCAAAAAATGACTGAAGCTAAATTGAATTGTTAGGAGTAGAACTGTTTGACCGTTTAACTGTGTGGCGGTGGTGGAAAAACAGAAAAAAAAACACATTTTTACACAAGGAGCTAAATTATATTTGACACTGTATCGAGATTTTTGTGGAGACAGGATTCGATATTTTTCCTTTTTTTGAATTTTGTTTTCTTCTTTGCGTCATTCTTTTCAACTTCATCATTATAGCAAAAGAAATTCAAGAAATAATACTGAAATTCTGTTGGTTGAATAAGAAGATATCTTACATGATGACCAAATTTGGAAAACACTTCAAACAAAAAAGCAAATCGTTTCTTAGTTTTGGCCTTTTTTACTTATTTGTCTTTCATGAGTCTTTACATCTGGAAAGGTAAGATTAAATTACAACTAATACGGATATTCAAGGAAAATTCTAATCTAATTCTTTTCTAAATAAGAATTTTTTGTGTATTTTATTTAAAAAGAAAATTATAAGCGATTTAACAATTACAGTTCAGAAAAGAAAATTACTAACTTAATCGGGTTTAAGTTATGCTTTTTTAATCAAATATTCAGTTTAATAAGATATATTTACAATTTCAAGTATATTGTGAGGATTGCCTTATATTTTCTTTAAGTATATAAAAGTTTCTATTGGCTACGATTAATTTTATTGGGTATAGTTGCTTACGCTTTTTAAATTAGAAACAGACGTTGCATTCCAAACACTGAATTACCTCCCTTCTCATTTAGATTCTTTTTCAACTAGAGTGATTTTTAACCGTCTATCAATCCATTTTGAGTTTATTCCATTCATTCTACATTTATATTCATATCCTTTCTGTAGATTTTTCTGAAAAGTTTTTCGTGCCCAATTATAAATCAAGTATTTCCATCTAATACAATTTGCATACAATTATTTGATTTCAAGTATTCCTATCTAATGCTAATAATTATATGGTTTCAAGTAATTATTTCTGTTGAATAATAATTCTTTGTTTGAGACCCTGTTATATGATATCAAGTATTCATATCTAATATAATAATAACATCATTTTAAAACGAGCCAGAGCTCATTTGTTTGTACCCAGTTAAATCGTTTTAAGTATTGCTGTGTGATATGAATAATTCAATTTAACATCAGTCATTTATTTGCTAACAGTTAAATGGTTTCAAGAATAGAAAATCATTAAATAGCTCTATTTGACCCATAGATGGGACCCTTACAGGTACTACCACTCAGGGTCAGAGTGGACCTGGAAGTAATGGTAAATAAGGAGTACTCCAAATTACTCAAAACTTGTGGAGGGTGGATGTAATTAGTTATCTCAGTGGAAATGCATCCGTTTTTTACGGGTATTGCTCTCTATATTATTTCCTCTACAAATACAACACAAAACTTTACAATCGCGTAAAAGAAATGGAATAGAACACAACGAACATTAAACAACAAACAATTTAATATGCATAAAACAGAATAGGAAAACAAATAAAATGCATGATGTGTAAATAGCCTTTTGGAAAATAAAGTTTGGCAAGAAAAAAAAAATTGTTTACAGGTGTGTGTATGTTTATGTTAACAGAGTCCGTAAATAGGTCGTTCTAACTTATATTGAGTTCATACTGTGTTTTATGATTGTGGTGACAGTGTGTCGCGTTGATGAAAGAAAATTTGCCGGGTTTTTCTTTTGAAAGTGATTCGCGGCCATCTGTAGCTAGGGCATGAACTTTGGCTGTAGAAGAAAAGGAATTTGCCGGACAGAGTATCGGCTACTGCTTTACTGTCTTCGTGGCTTGTCGCTAGTGATTGTCTCCCTGTGTGTTATTTATACTGTAATAGTGGATCAAAGAATCGTCCAAAAATTTTGGGGCATAGACATTTATTGACCAATCAGATTTGTATTTTACTATTTTATTTTCGAGTCTAGATATTTTCTGTTAGTTGACTCCCGATCCTATTTTTCTAGAATTTTCTTATTCTATGTTTTAGCTGATTGGTTGAAAAATATAAAAATGTAACTTAAATGCTAATGCGGTTTTCATCCTAAATTTCTAGAGTGTTCTTAAGTATGTTTTTATTGCTTATTTTAAGATTAGAAAAAATGTGTATCCCATAAACTCCAGGGCTGGAGCCTCCCTATCAGATGCAGTTTAGTGTCATATCTAGGACATTCATTTAAAGTGAAGTCTTAGCTCTCTGTAGAGATGCAGTCTGCATATTCTACAGACCCAACCAACTGGGATTTGGGAATACTAATTTGGGGGGAATTATTAAATAGGAATAGTTACTAAACCGTATAAAGTAAGTAAAGTTGGAGACATTTGTCGAGGGTGACCTGAAAACTCCTGTTTCAATGGTTACCACACCAAGGTGTAGGGGAAGGAGCTACTCTATTCCCTGGATTGCTCCACTTTACCCTTGATCCTTACTTTATAATGCTGAGTGTTAAGCAAGGCAGCATCAAGTACCATTTTTTGAGTCTTTGGTATGACTCAAACTGGGATTGAACCCCGGTCTCCCAGACCATTATTGTGTATAAATTATTAGTATTGGATGGGAATTGGTGAATAATATATACATATAAGTAAAAGTAAAATTGGCAACTGTAGTTCAAGTCGACCTAAAGGCTCCCTCCTCATTAGCTACTACACTGAGGTGTAGGGGAAGGCGCTACTCCTTTCTCTGGATTGTTCCACTTTATCCTTGATCCCTACTTTATAATGCTGAGTGTTAAGCAAGGAGGTATCAAGTACCATTTTTTAGTCATTGGTGTGACTCGACCTGGGATTGAACCCCAACTGGTTGCAAATTATTTGTAAAACATTTCTGTATAAAAAAAAAACTTTAAGGATCGGTATTTTGACGTTGGCCAGCGTGAAGGTCCAAGTGTAGTCTCGCCGCATGCCAATGTTCAGAGTGAGCGTCTTTCCACCGTACATGTCTATAGTGGAACCGTTGGCTGCTTGTAGTTTGAGTAGGGTGGGCTTAGCGGATGGGTCGATCGTATGAGGTATGACGCTGATAGCCGCACCCGTGTCTACAAGGAATTTTATTTCATTCGTCCGGTCCCAAATATAGAAAAGACGATATGTTTTTAGTTCATTACTGGATGGGTTCGTCGTCGTTACCCTCCGGTTTCCTAGTTTTCCGAGGCCGACGTGAATTTGCAGTGTGGCTTGCATTTTTTTTGTTCGGTCCCCAAATGTTTGGTGATACCAGCAAATATCTGGGTCATTGGTCCGGTGATTACTAGGGGTTCGAGGGCATCGATGGCGACTGTGCATTCTGTCCCTCGACCTTGGTCGTCGGATGACCTTCATCTCATGGAGCTGCTTCTGAAGGTTTGCCATCATTTCCTTCATGGCCCGCAGCTCTTTTGCTGTCTGTGACTCCGTCGATATTGATGCCTGTACAGAGGTGATCTTGTGGGAGCGTTCGAACACCAAATCGGCGGAATCGGCCAAGTCGTCCAGTGCAGTAGATCGGGACATTGGAGCAATTATTTCTGAGGCCCATGATGGCAGTCGTTCCATCCATAGGGTTCGCAGGATGGTTTCTGAGACATGCTTCGAGCCCAACTGACTCTTCATGAATCGCAAGAGTTGGGCAGGTGTCCTGTCTCCGATCGTAATGTTTTGGAGGGCGTCCCTGATTCGTTCTTCCTCAGAGCGGCCTGTACGTTTAAGGATTATATCCTTAAGGTAGTCGTAGGATTTTTTTCAGGGAGTTCAGCGATTGCGTCCGTAATCCGGCTGATGACGTCTGGTGGCAATTTCTGCATCAAGTTAGCCACCTTGATGCGTTGAGACGTTATCCTCAACATGAGGAAGATGGTTTCGACCTGTTGGAACCAGGAGTGCACATCTGGGTTAAAGGTTGGTAAAGCCACCATGACATTTGCCATTGATGTGTCTGACTCACCGCTGCCTTCCATTGCTCTGGCTGTACTCACGTTCTGGGTCACCACTTGTTGCGGAGCCGATAAACGAGTCGACCCCGCAAATGAATTTTAGTTTAATGCGTGCGAGTAGTGACAACCAAAGACAATGAAGAGGACAAAGAGGCAAGGTAACAAATACATCAAGGATGGCAATTTATTGTCAGAAATTACAGACGTGGTCGTAGTGTTCGGTCTCCAGCTAGATGGGTGATGTCGGTAGCTGGTATGTTCGAGTCATAGGTGCGGTTGGATGATCGTTGCTGGAAGCTGAGATCAGTCGAGTCGTAGAATGCAGGAGCGTCTGTAACAGCGTCGTGGTCGAAGTCGGTGCTGGCAGCTTGGTAGCGTACAGATCGAGCGACCGTTGTTTGCTAAGACTTAATCGCGTCTTAGTACTGCAGACCGAGTGAACGAACGACGAGATGGTGGCTAAGGTTTGCCAGGCCTTAGCATATACGCAGTCGAGCGAGTGGATCGATGAAACTAGGGCTTTGTCGTGCCCCTAGCTGTGCGAGCGTATCGTTTATGGTGGCTATGGCTTTTTCGTGCCATATAGCTGTGCGGGCGTATCGTTTACGGTAGCTATGGCTTTGTTATGCCATATAGCTGTGCAGACGTATCGTTTACGGTAGCTATGGCTTTTTCGTGCCAGATATCTGTGCGGGCGGATTGTTGACGGTAGCTATGGCTGTTCGCGCCAAAGCTGTGCAGTTGCTAAGGCTTTTCACGCCAAAGTTGTTCAGGAGGATCGAGACGATAGCTAAGGCTTTTCGCGCCAAAGCTGTGCGGTAGCTAAGGCTTTTCGCGCCAAAGCTGTGAGAGCGGATCAAGACGATAGCTAAGGCTTTTTGCGCCAAAGCTGTGGTGGTGGCTAAGTCTTTTCGCGACAAAGCTGTGCGGTAGCTAAGGCTTTTCGCACTAAAGCTGTGGTGGTAGCTAAGGCTTTTCGCACCAAAGCTGTGTAGGTAGTTAAGGCTTTTGGGTGCCAAAGCTCTGGACTATCGAGCGAGCAGGCCAGGGGGCCGCGACTAAGATTGGCATTATCTTAGCGCTGCGCAGGTATCGAAGTCGGAGCTAAAGGCTAATCCGTGCCTTTAGCGCTGCGCGTTCGAACAGACGAGCGGAACCAAGCGATGGTTTAGACCGGCTGGTCTTCGTGAGTCCTCTTCATGTTTGCCTCCTGGCTGTCTATTTCGACTGGTCGTTAATGACTGCCAGAGATGCTCGACTCACAGAAGGGGACCTCTCATAGCCCTTAAAAAGGACCGTAAATAAAAAAAATTGTTGAATCTACCACTAGAAGTGGCAGTGAGGCGAATGCAACCACGAATAACGTAGGATTCCTTTCCTCGTATGAGCTCCGCAAAGAACGTGCCGACGTGCGTTGAAAAAGAGCTTGTTGATATTAAGAAGGTGCTATGACACACAGCCCCAGCCGCGTGAATAGGAAATTCTTTTATAAAAAATGGGTGTAGCAATTAAGTACTTTTTTAACCTGGCGACGACTATTAATTCCATTTTTATCAAGTTATTTTTGGCCGAAGTGTTTTGTAAATATTGTTAATTTTAATTTATCCCTTTTTTTAAAACTGTAACGGGATGTCAAGGTCGTAAAAAAGGGCTTAGTTATTTCCGACCGTACCCGGATGTAATAGTCCTAAGGCAAGCGAGTAATCCGATCTGTTTACGTTTATCGGCAGGTCGCAGCACTACCACTCCGGATCAGAGTGAAAAGGGAACGATGGTAATAAAAGAGTACTCTACATTCTCCAAAGCTCCAGTGTTACTGAAGCCTCACAATCAGATTGTTTTTTGTCATATCCAGTACACTTGCTGGTGGGTCTTACCCCTCTGCAGAGATGCAGTCGGTGTTTTCTAAGGCCCCAGCCGACTGGGCCTGACAGATATAGGATGAGAAATTGAGAGTGTATTAGAGAAAGAGGGAAAAGAATGTAAGCGTAAGATGAAGAAAAAAAGCTGAATTATAAAGAGAAAGTCAAAGAAAAATAGGATATATTCTGATCTTTCAGAAATGTTCATTTGGTAAGAATGTGTATGTACAAAGAAAAAACAAAAATAATTTGAGAGAAAGAGAGAGAGAGAGAGAAGGAAAAAAGGTAAAAGAGAAGATAGATAGATAGATAGATAGATAGGAAATAAACAATAACTGACTAGCTTCGTACTTCAGTTAAATGCAAATTGTTTTAACGCTAAACATGACAGACATCAGTTTTTCTGCAACATGCTTCACCTCTTATTTTAACTGCCAACCTGATACAGTTTTGCACGATACCTCAGGCAAGCATAGTTTCTCTACATTTACCGACAGATAGACACTTATGTTCTTCATTAGTTGCGTAACTGGGTTTATTGTTTTTGACGGGAACTGTGTTGTCAAGTGACGACTCAGACCTATGTCCATTAAACGTCCTCAACTGCTACAACAAGCGCCTCACGATTAGCCGTGGTAGTAGCACATATATTATTGCCGTTGTTCGTGCCGCGACCTGCTCACTAACATCCACAGATCGGATTACTCGCTCGCCCTAGAAAAATTACATTCGGGTACGGCCGGATATAACGAAGCACTTTTAGAACCTAACCTGCCGTTACAGCTAAGAAAAGGGAATGAATAACATTTAACAACATTTACAAAACACTTCTGCCAGAAATAACTCTATAAAAATGGAATTAATTATCTTCGCTAGCCTATATCAGGCTAAAGAAGGACTCTATTTCTACGTCCATTTTTTATGGAAGAACTTTCTATTTACGTGCCCGGCAGAAGTGGTGTTGCGTTCCCTTCATATAAACAAGACTTCGGAGGCGAAAAATTCAGAGGTCCCTGGATGCTCTTAGGAGCTGCTCTCAAAGCGAGGTTCCGCAAGGCTGAATCCTACATCAAGTGGTTGCATTCGCCTTACATCCCGGCACGTTCCTTTTTTCCCAACGAATCGCCTTGCCTCAAGGCTGAATAACACTTGCGGTTGCATTTGCCTTTCCATCTCATTGATATGCACAAAAGGTCCTTTTAAGGACTATTAGAGGTCTCTTTGTGCGGGTTGGAGCATCTCTGACGGTCTTTATTGACCGTCGAAGTAGACAGCCCGGAGGCAAACACGAAGAGGACTTTAAGACCAGCCAGTCTTAACCATTCGGTCGATTTCCCTCGTCCGTTTGGCAGCGCAGCGCTAAAGGCACGAGTTAGCCTTTAGCTACCGCTTCACTATCTGCCCCGCGCTAAGATAACGCCAATCTTAGCCATGGCCTCCTGGTCTGTCTGCTCGATTGTGCAGAGCTTTGGCGCGACACAGCCTTAGCTATCGCCCGATACGTCTGCACAGCTTTGGCGCGACACAGCCTTAGCTACCGTCCTGACACGTCAGCATAGCTTTGGCGCGGCAAAAAGCCATAGCTACCTTCTCCGATACGTCAGCGCAGCTTTGACTCGGCCAAGCCACAGCTACCGTCTCCGATACGTTCGCATAGCTTTGGCACGGCAAAGCCATAGCTACCGCCATCGATACGTCTTCACCGCTTTGACACGGCAAAGCCACTGCAACCGTCTCCGATACGTCCGCACAGCTAGGGGCACGGCAAAGCCCAAGCTTCACTGATTCGCTCGCTCGACTTCGTATGTGCTAAGGCCCGGCAAACCTTAGCCACGGTTTCCCCGTCCGTTCACTTGGTCCGCAGTACTAAGAGACGGCTTGGTCTTAGTCACCACGCTCGCTCGACTCTATGCGACCAAGCTGCCAACACCAACTTCTACCCACAGCGATCGTCCAGCTGGACCCTTCAACGACTCGACCGACTTCAGCTTCCTGCAACGATCGTCCAGCTGTATTCTACGACTCGACCCACACCAGCTAACCGCGACAATTGTCCAGCTGCACACATCTACGACTCGATCGTCCTCAGCTACCCGCAACAATCGTCCAGCTGCATCCTACAACTCGACCAACATCAGCTACCTGCGACAATCGTCCAGCTACGCACATCTACGACTCGACTATACCAGCTGACATCCCCCATTAAGCTGAAGACACAAATATTACTACCACGAACTTTACCCCGCGCTTGTAAACACGACAATAAATTGTCATCTTTATTATATTTGTTACCTCGCCTTTGTTTCCTTCATTGTCTTTGGCTGTCATTACTCGCACGCTTTAACTTAAAACATTTGCGGGGTCGACGTGCTTATCGTCTCCGCAACAATCGTATTCAACCTGCTTTTGTGGAGGATACATCTCAATGCGGACTCCACATTGAAAACTGAGATAAATGCAACAACTAAACAGACCCGGTCGCGCAGGAAGGTCACTTTCCCAAACGATTTAAGAACGATCAATTATCTTGAGGAAGGGATTTGTCTTAGCCTTAAGCTTGTTGCCGGGTCGAAAAATACATCGATTCCACAAACTTTTGTAAATAATGTGATCGTCATCCATGCTTTGTTTGTTTGTTTGTTTGGTTGGTTGGCATATCAACCTTTGTAGGTTATTTAATGACAGATCCTTTTTTATACAAATAATTAGTTCTATTTCAAACAATTCAGTTTAGCATGAGTACACAGTTTGATTGTCAAAAACATTTCTATTTCAAGCTATTCAGTTTATTCAAACAGTTCTAATTCAAACAATTTAGTTTTGTATAAGTATAGTTTTTGTCCACACACAGATAAATGTCAAAACAGTTCTATTTCAAGTAATTCAGTTTAGCATAAGTAAGCAGTTTAGTTTTATTTGACTCCTACATAGGGCCCAATCATGTGCTATCAATTTGGGCCTGGGAGCAATGGTAATGAAGGGGTGCTCTGCATTCGCTATACTCATTAGGTCAATTGTTTGAAATTTAATTCGGCGTTAAATCACCCGAAAAGAGTTGATGCGCCGTAAAACAAAACAACCAACCAACCAACCAACCAAAACTAAATATCCACAACGCATTTCTTTGTTCCGTTCTGGTTGTCTTTTTTCCTCTCTCTGTCCTTCAGTTACTTTTTCTTTCTTCCTTACTTCCTTCTGTTCATTTGTCAGTTTATCAATATGGCTGCTCGATGCTTAATTAGAGACGCTCACAATTGTTCTGTCATTGGTTCAGAAAACCACTTTTGCTACCCACAATTCTTTTTTTTTTTTTTTACTTTACTCATTATAACTCCAGATTGCATCCAATATAAGTGATATTTTTCTTTTCTTTCGTTCAAACCACAGGAAGATAATAAGTATGATTACTTTTCAAAATTATGACATACAGAAAAATTTGCCATTTCTTGGTTGTTGGTTCATTTCATCATGTCACATAATGTAACAAAAAAACGACTCAAACATATTTTCTTAAGTACTGAATATTCTTTTACATTTTTAGGAGATTCTACAGGGATTCAAGATTTTGTGTCTGGATATCTTCATGAGCTGGATCTACAATATTTTAGGCATTAAGTGTAAAACTTTAATAATTAAAAATGTATGGCAAGGTATGTCAATTGATCATACTTTTTGTATTCCTCTTTGTATATTTATTATAGTATGAGTCTAGGAAAAACATTTTAGGGAAATGATTGAAAAAAATACCAGATCCAAAGGAGATATTCTTGAGGTAATGATTACTGTCATTGAAAATGGACACGGCGACGCGATTTCAAATCCTGGAGGAGACTAAGCCTGTGCAAATACTGGATGCTATGTGGAGGACCTACCAAGAGCAATGGATATTCGGGACAGATCATCGTCATCATCATGTCATGCTATCAGCACGGAAATCCCTGACCCTCTCTCGCTACCCCTCCCTATTGTCCATTGCTTCTGACAGGAAGATAGCTGCTGTATGTAGGTTCGAGCTCGTCGTCCTACCTTTGCTCGTCCATGTGAAGCGGTCCACAGGAGTACATCACTTATGAGGTCGTTCCTACTTCTCCTGCATGTCTGGTTCGTCTACATTTGATACTTTTCGTGATGGGTAGCAAGTGGCCATACAGCTGCTGCTTTGTGAGGTGCTGTCTCCAGGAAAATCAATGGAATCCATGATAGCATAACTTGATAATGATGATGATGATGATATGATTAGTAAAATCATTCGTAAATATATAGGTAAGTGGTGAGGAAGAGGAAATTTTAGTAATGCCATGATAAAATGCCATGATAAAAGACACTCTGTAAGCAATTTAGTGACAATGGTAATCTAACATATGACATGGATTATTAGTTTCAGACATGATTAATACTTTGTAATCCTGTGTCATGATCAAACGGATACAGTGGCTATTGACAGGCTCATGCCAGCTTTGATCAATGCCACATAATCCACAATGGAAAGGATGCTCGTCAGAACAACAGCCCACTGACAATTCACACACAGTGCAAACTTGTCAGTCAACTGATGACTTAGGTGTGTGGGGATTTAGGAATTAACAATAAAACTCCCAACCGGATATTGACTCGTCGGCTGCCAGATACAAAATGTATAAACGCGTCGCCACGCATAAGGCTCCACGCATCCATCCGGTTTAAAAATCAGGAAAAAGAAAAATAATAAAAAGTAAAGTAGCCAATGAGAAGCGGTCGTGCCAAAATTAGAAGGATTTTGGAGTGGCGAATTTGGAGCCGGTGAAGAGTGATAAATACTCAGGTTTTCTGTGAACCGATCTCTTTTACTATCTGGTGTTTTGGGCACCACGCTGTGTCTTGGGACGTAGCGTTGGTTAGTCCATTCACCAAGTAAATAAAGGAAAGTATGAAAGAAATGTTTTCGTCTCTTATCTGTTTTTATCTTTTCCTTTTGTATATTTCTTTTGGACCTTCTTTGGGCAAGGCATTCCGCCGGCCAGTCAACGTGGGGTAAAATAATATAACAAAAATATGGAGTCAGATATCTTACGGCAACCCAGCCTTGCCCTTAGCCATTGACCTTCATAAAACCCCACAGGTGTAACGTTAACCCTTAAACACAACAACACTTCATTAGCTCACATGGTACGAAAATTTATCGCTAGTAGACCATTTGTAGTAGCCACCAAAAAGAGAGAGACAGAGAGAAGAAAGTGTGTCAGCCAGATAGATAGGCAGATAGTTGAACAGGTGCAAGATGAAAGTGTAGACAGTGACTTTGCCATTTCTCAGTTGACCAGTCGTCTACTTTCCGTTGTCTGTCGTCTCCAACTCCATCTGTCTTCAAATTTGTTTCTTATATCTATTTCCTAGAATTATTCATCTCCTAATACTTTAATCACACATAATCACTAAGTCCTTTTAGTAACATGTCATTGCTAAAATACCAACTAATTCTACCCAATCTATTTATCAAAGAATATTAGCTGATTCTAAAATAAACTGTCCAACTTTTAAATTGCTTATTATGGTATGATTGACACATCTATGCAAAACAAGACCTACTTGAGTCTTGATCTTTACAAATGAAACCCCACAGCTTCAAACTCCAAGTTTAACTAGAAAAAGAATTTACTGCTAAAATCCCAAATTATTTTACTCTGGAAGCAGATTATCACACACAACATATTACAAAGTTATCTTTAGTCTTACTAACAAGGAATAATTGTTATTTTTATTTGTTATCTTAGGTAGTATGAATCTCTCTCTCTCTCTCTCTCTCTCTCTCTCTCTCTCTCTCTCTCTCTCTCTCTCTCTCTCTCTCTCTCTCTCTCTCTCTCTCTCTCTCTCCAATTGTCTTAAATGTTACTTCTTCTTTACTTGCAGATATCTGTTGATGTAGAATAGAATAACGACTTTCAAACTTGAAGCAATGTATGTCAGTTTAAAAATGTATTGTTTCAAATTATGAATGACTATGACTTGGTGTATATCAGCTTTGAATTGTTGTATAAAACATACAAAGCAGAAATTCCTCATTCTTACCAAATTTGAACATCATCATTCAAAAATTATCAAAACCATATAAAATGCAAACAGATAGTAAAAAGCAACCCTATTCCAGTCATATGTGTGGGTCCGCTTTTTCACAGAATTCCACTTTAAAATGGCACATTCGAATATACACAGGAGAGAAACCTTTTTCATGTGAAGTGTGTGCATCAGCATTTTCAGAGAATTCCAATTTAAAATGCCACATGGAAATGCACACAGGAGAGAAACCAGTTACTTGTGAAGTGTGTGAATCAGCATTTACATGGAGTTCCAGTCTAAGAAGACACATGCAAATACATTCAGGAGAGAAACCATTTCCATGTGAAGTGTGTAGATCAGCATTTTCAGTAAGGTCTGTTTTAACAAGCCACATGCAAATACACACTGGAGAAAAAACATTTTCCTGTCAGGTGTGTGGATCAGCTTTTTCAGTTAGTTGTTCTTTAAAAATTCACATGCGAATATACATAGGAGAGAAACCATTTACTTGTCATGTTTGTGGATCAGCATTTTCACAGAGTTCCCATTATAAATTCTGCATGCGAATACACACAGGAGAGAAAACATTCTCATGTCAAGTGTGTGGATCAGCATTTGCATTAGGATCACATTTCAGAAGCCAGACGCAAATGCATACCGGAGAAAAAACGTTTATTTGTAAAGTGTGTGGATTGTCATTTTCATAGATTTCTCATTTGCAAATACACACAGGAGAGAAACCATTTTCATGTCAAGTTTGTGTATCAGCATTTTCAGATAATTCTAGTTTAAAAAATCACATGAGAATACATATGAGAGAGAAACCATGTTCTTATAATGTGTGTGTATCAGCATTTTCAGTGATATTTGCTTTAAAAAAATCACTTGCGAATTCACACAGGAGAGAAACCATATTCTTGTAAAGTGTGTGGATCAGCATTTTCAGTAAGCTCGACATTAAAAAGCCACAGGTGAAAACATACAGGAGAGAAACCATTTTCTTGTAAATTTTATTCAATTAGTCATTTGTTTACACACAGTTAAATGGACAACAGTTCTATTTCGAACAATTCAATTTAAGATAAGTCATTTGTTTGCACAATGACAATATGACAATGTGTTGGTTGATGAAAGAATAAAGTTTGTCATCAAAAAGTGGGTTGGAAGCATTATTCTTCTTAATGGATGACATCTCCATTCTAGACGGAACCCCTCTTAAACTAGTAGACAAATTCACTTACCTAGGAAGCAGCATCGCATCAACCGAAAAGGACATCGACACGAGGTTAACGAAGGCATGGACAGCTATCAATAGGCTATCGATTATATAGAAATCAGACCTAACCGATAAAACGAAACGCAGTTTCTTCCAGGCAGCGGTCACATCGATACTGCTATATGGGTGCACTACATGGACTCTAACAAAGCGGCTGGAGAAGAAGCTAGACGGCAATTACACAAGAATGCTGCAAGCAATCTTGAACAAGTCCTGGCAGCAACACCCCACCAACTGCACAGCCACCTGCATCCTATCACGAAAACTATTCAAGTTAGACGAACCAGACATTCAGGACACTGCTGGAAAAGCAGGGACGAACTCATAAGAGATGTACTCTTATGGACCCCCACACATGGCCGTGCAAAAGCAGGACGACCAGCACGAACATACATTCAGCAGCTATGTGAGGATACGGGATGTTGTCCTGAAGACCTGCCTAGGGCGATGAACGATAGGGAGGAGTGGCGAGAGAGGGTCAGGGATATCCGTGCTACCAGCACGACATGATGATATATATATATATATATATATATATATATATATATATATATATATATATATAAAAGGTTGAAGGCTTTTGTATGTACAAATGTATTTATCTTGTCTTTCTTCCTATTTGCGTCAATGTTAGTATAAAAAAAGTAAAGTTGACGCCCTTAGTCGAGGGTGACTCGAAGGCTCCCTTTTCAATAGCTGTTACTCCGAGGTGTTGTGGAGAGCGCTCCTCCATTCTCTGGATTGCCCCAATTTACCCTTGATCCTTACCTTATAATGCTGAGTGTTAAACAAAGCGGCATCAAATACCATTTTTAAGTCTTTGGTATGTATGACTCGACCTGGGATTGAACCCTGGTCTCCCAGACCATTGGCGAACACTCTACTCATTAGGCCAATTACTACAGATATACTAATGCTACAATTGGTCCTTGGTGAGTGGGTACTCAAGTAAATATCTTCCTTTCCATCAAGCAAACAGTGAAATTCTTAGAATCACCAATAATGAAAGATTTGTTGTTTTCCTCTTTTTTCAAAACTAAGTCAAAGAAAGTCATAATTTCATTGGACTGATTCTCCCTATTTTCTTTGTTCTTCTTCTTCAGTCAGTCAAATATCCTTTTAGTATTTTTAGGAAAGTGGATTGCTCCCAGAGAACACTGCAACTGATTCCTTCTGGACTAATAAAATTGGGTTATTCAAATAACAGATTCACAAAATAGCTTTGTGAGATCTGTTATTGACACATAGTGTAGTATCCAATTAAGCTCTTAAACAAGTGGAAAAACTCTGTAGGTTCAACCAGTATGAATGACAACTGTTGAACATGAGGTCAATTTAAGACCAAAGCTCTCATTGGATAGTTTCAATCAGATGACCAAAACAGTCTGAGAATTCGAAATAAGTTCATCAGTTTGCACAGTTTAATGCTCCATCGTTCTCACTTATTTCCCGTTTAGGTCGCAGCAGACACTTATCATTGGTCCAAATATATACAAATTCCCTTTCAAATTTTTGCTTTGTAATTTTAACTTTTAATTTAGGCGCTTCTTGGTAAAATAGATTTTGAGCTTTATATATATATATATATATATATATATATAGTTCTTAAAATGTAGATCAGACCTTTGATATTATCCACATAATATGACAAACAATATATATATAAAAGCAATTAAAAAATACATTTAATACCACCTTATTAAGAAACTTTCTTAATTTAATATACATTATTAAATGAATTTATAATCTGTAAAAAAAATTCATTTTTAAATGAATAATATATATAATTAGTTATATAGTGTTAACTTTTTTAATTTCTAGGGTATCTCACACTTCATATTTAGTTTTAGTGGTAGGGTGGCTGTTTGGAAGAGAAAAGTTACAAAGAATTAGAAGGTAGTTAGATTAAAAGACAGGAAAATTTATCATTACACTTGACATTGTGATAATCAAAAGGTAGGGTAAGTGAGGATATATATATGTATATAGAAAATAAATGAAAATAATAAAATGTACAAAAATATAGGGGCAGATAGGTTGTACAGAGACATCAGCAGAAACTCATTTTAATGAAATCGTCTCTCAGAGTATAATCTTTGAAAAGGGTAAAATAGCTAAAATGAATATATAACAAATTTTCATACTTCAAAAATCCAGCTTTCTTTATTTTTTTTCTATAATATATCGACCCATTGACATAATGGTTTAGAGTGTTCACCAATGGTTCGGGAGATTGGGGTTCAATCCAAAGACTCAAAAAATGGTACCTGATGCCGCCTTGCTTAAGACTCAGTATTATAAGTTAGGGATCAAGGGTAAATGGAGCAATCCAGGGAAACGAGTGGCACCCTCCCATACACTTTGGTGTTGTAGCTAATGAAAGGGGAGCTTTTGGGTCGCCCTTGACCACGGTCAGCCAATTTACTTTCATATATATATATATATATATATATATATATATATATATATATATATATATATATATATATATATATATTGATAGAGAGAGTGAGAGAGCGAGCGAGATTTGATTTAAACAATGTTTGTTCACGATATTAAACTGTTTCTATTTTTAGAAAAGTTCCAAAAGCATTTTTTGATGGTTCATAAATTAATATTATTTTTAAAACATTTTCCTACTAGTTATTCATTTTTATTCCCAAAACAAATAACTCATTATCTCCCTTGATTTTCGATCTTAAGCAAACATTTTGAATCGATCGCAAACGATTGCTTTTAAATTTAATTCAGCCAGAAAACATTAATTTCTTTTGAACTTTTACTCTTTCTGAGTTTTCTCTAATGTTACATTAATACAAAGAAAAGAAATCAGTCGAAAGAAAAGGATAAGAAGTAAGTATTAACGTTCACTTTAATTTCTTCCCTTATTGCTTTCAAATTAAAGTACACATTTTTTTTAACTACAGAAAAATAAAAACTTTTTTAGAACGACGAAGAATGTAAAAAAATAAATATTCGAAATTATTTATATTTTCTGCTGAATCTAAAGATTATTTGGAATTATGTGAATTATATTTGAAAACTGGTTCGATTGTTTATGAAAATCTTTCAATTTTGCTAAATGTTTTATTTTCTAATTATTGTGTTTTTTTTTTCTTTTTTACCCATGAAAATTATTTCTGTCCATCTAGCTACTTTTAGTTTGACATAAATCAAATTATACCAGGGTCATTTCATTCTTTTTTTTTTTTTCTCTATACGACTGTAGAATGATTGATGAATCTTCAGCGTCTTAAGTAAACTTAAGTAACGCTGTATATGACGTTTAGTTTCAAATCTGCCATAATTAGGGTGAATTTTTTTTCTTGACTCATACTACAATACGAAAGGAATACAAGAAATACTTTTCTACCAAATTTCGAATTTATTTCATAGAATAAATATGTGAACTGTTGGTATATGTATATTTGTTAGATATGAGAATTATGACATGTAACAGTTGACATTCTGCAAAATAACCCACAAAATATTGCACATCAAGCCTCATCTCAAAAGTTCTGACATAATTTCCTGTTGGTTGGTTTATTTCATCATGACACTTAAATCCCCCAAAAAGTAAGGCTCAAACAGCCAGGTACAACAGATTCCTCTTAATTTTCTTTTAAGGTAATTCCACATGGATTTAACATTTTGTGTGTGTGGATTTCCATATTATCTGGATCAACAAAATTTGATTGATTGACTGATTTTAATGGTATGTCAACCTGTCCATTCATTGTATGTTCACATAGACATTTTTCGTGTTGTTGTTTCTTTAAAGTTGTTTTGTTTTGTTTTTCCACATGGTTTTATTTAATATAAAAAAACTTGAAACTGATCTACTTGACCCATAGATGGGACCCTAATAAGTACTACTATCCAGGTCAGAGTGGACCTAAAAGTAATTGTATTTAACAGGTACTCTACATTGATCTTCAAAGTAAAAGAACTACCACTCCAGGTCAAAGTGGGTCTAAAACTAATCGCATTTAACAGGTATTCTACACTGATCTTCAAAACTAAACCCTTACCATCGGATGCAGTTTAACATGATACTCAGAACAGACTTTTTTTTTAGTAATATAGGAATTTATGGATGTGATCGTATTCATTGAGACTATCATTATTCTATTCCTATAATGCATTAGTCTATCTAAAGGATTAAACTAACACAGAATATTTTGGTCAGTAAAAACAATTTAGACAACAACAACATACATTTTATATACATAGTATACATAATTAAGAAACCTGACATATATTTTACACATAATAAAGAAACATGACATACTGTCCCAAAGTGAAAAATGGTACAGAAGCTGTTTCAAAAACTTAGATTTCTTCTTGTGTAGGGAAAAGGTCCACAAAGGATAATTTGCAAGCATGTGCTGCCTGAAAAAAGGTGATGAAAAAGAGCGTCCTCTTCATCTGGTGTCTGGTACCTAAAAGGGTTAGAACTTGCTTCTCAAAATGTTACATGACTTACGGTCACATGATTCTTGGAAGCTCTATCCATAACTCCCGAAAAGGAAGACCACTAGGATTAGTTCCCCAATAGTAATGAAGGCTTACCCTTCTGCAGAGGATACACTAAATATATTCTAAACTTTGCCTACAATGGGTTACAAAATTTAGGTATAAAGTATGAAAGTTTAATCATTTAAAAAATATAGGAGGTAAGTTGGTCATAACATCTTGTATTTCTTTTTATGTATCAGGAAATCTGAATGTTTAAAGCTGGCCAGCCCAGTCAGCTGGGGCTGCAGAATACACTGACTGCATCTCTGCAGAGGGATAAGACCTCTCTAACAAGTGTCTTGGATATAACACTAAACTATCTGATGGTGATGATCCTGTAATACTGGAGATTTGGGGAATGCAGAGTATCTCTTCACTGGTATCACTCCCAGGTCCACTTTGATTTGGAGTGGTTGCACCTGAAAGGGTCTTACCAATGGGTCAAATAGAACTGTTTGACATTTAAACAAATGACTTATGCTAAATTGAACTGTTAGAAATAGAACTGTTTGATCATTTATCAGTGTGTAAACAAATGACTGATGTTTAATTGAATTGTTAGTGATGCATAGCAATACTTGAAACCATTTAACTTTATTGAATTATGCAAAATTGAATTCTTTGGTTTGGTTTGGTTTCCTTGTTTAATGGCATATCAACTCTTTTTAGGTTATTTAATGCCAAATCCATTCTCCTAGAAGAAGAGTAGTGGTACTATTTAACCCATAGCTGGGAGGATAAGGGGGGTTCATACCTTTTCCATGGGTATTTGCCCGAAAGTGAATGTAATAGCGCGACTGGAGTACGAACTTACGTACTACGAGTCCGCAGTCCATCGCTTTAACCATTACTCCACGAGGACACCCCCCTTGAATTCTTTGAAACAGAACTGTTTGATACTTTTATTGTTAGTGATACATAATAATACTTGGAACTATTTAACTTTGTTGACTTATATTTGCAAATCATATATATTCAATATATATATATAAACTGGATTTAGCATTAAATAACCTACAATGGTTGATATGCCATAAAACCAAATGACACCGAACAGATCTGTTAAATGATAGTTGGAAAATTTGGTAATAACCTCTTGTATATCTTTTTATATATTTATATATATTCATTGTAAAAGAAAAAAAAATATTTATATTCATTGTAGTATAAGTCAAGGAAAAAAAAAATTTATTTTTGGAGAAGTAATTGAAAAGTATTTGGGGTGAAAATTCTTTGGTTCATTCATTTGTTGGCATTTTATGGCATATGAAACCTTGTGGGTTATTTAAAGCAAAATCTTGTTATATATATAAATATGTGTGTGTATGTATTCATGAAAATATGCAGAAATTACCTTGTGTTTTTTCATTTCTGTACATTTTCACACTTGTATGTGTATACGTATTTATTGAATTATTTGCCATTTTTTTGTAGACCTTCATCAGGGTGTAATAACTCATACACCCTGAGGAAGGTCTAAAAAAACTGAAACATTTAATGTTCGCAAATAATTCAATTAATAAAATCATCCTCCGAAGACCTTATGTCTTTCCATTTCTGTACATTTTCCTACTGCCTGATTTATTTCCAGTTTTTTCCAGATACAGAGGAACCTCGACTTACAAAAACCTCATTTTATGAAAAATTCAGAATACAAAACAGGGTTTGAAGAAATTTCCTTCCCTTTTAATGAAGAAATATTCAAGATACAAAAACAAAAATTGAAAGTGCCTACCTCAAAAGGTAAAGTGTTATTCTTCATAACAATATTTATTATTTTTTTTATTGACTTTATTATTTTCTTTTTGTTTTTTAACATTTATTTAATTGACTATATTGTCATTAACAAACATATTCCTACAGGTGGGTATAATATTTACCCTTTACACAACTGCTTTTTGGGGCTAGAGTGAATCTCATCATTTATAGGGTGAATCTGTTTTCATAATACAAAAATTCCAATATATGAAATCCTCTCTTGAACAAATTAATCTTGTTTCTCGAGGTGTCACTGTATATTTATGCATATATATATAAATTATTGGTAAATACAACTTTAAAGAGGCAAATACTAAGGGACATATGCAAATAGGGAGATTGCAATATATGGAAAGATTTTTTATTGGAATTGCAAGGGTCCTTTCATCTGACATTTGTCAAGCGACAACATCAGAGCCATTTAAAACAATGTAAATAGAATTAATTAAAAGTGGGGTGAAAAATGAGAATGATAGCGAGACCAAGGGGAAGGAGAAAAAAATAATTGAATACCACCCTGAGTCAAGCAACAATTATTTCCCAGTCACTCTGGTATCCAGTAAGGTATAAAATGTAAACAAACAAACGCTGCTGCTGCTACATAATACCTTATAATTCCTTAGCCAACATGGTACGCTTGTTGGCTGAGTGGTCTGATACTAAGTCTAACGTAAAGTTGGGCGGGTTTCGATCACAGCTTCAAGCGTCCTACATGTCTAGCCACACTGAAGAGTTGTGACACAATGAAACAGTCTGTCGGTGGATGACAATATATATATATATATATATATATATAATTTGTATGCAAATGTATTTAGGTAAATGTTAGAATGTAAACATTTATCTAATATTTTATTAATAATGGTACATCCATTTGTTTCAGGTGAATTATGATTAAGCTATATCTTTTTATTCATGACTTAATAAGAATTGCAAAAAAATACAATTACATTACAAATATGATAATTATAACTATATAAATGCAAGCAAAGAATAATTGTTCTATTATCTTTAATATTACTTCTTTATTTGCAGATCTCAGTAAATGTAGAGGAGAAGAACAATTTTCAGATTTGATGCAATATTTGTCTGTGAGAAAATGCATTGTTTTAAATGGTGAATGTCTACAATTTGATAGATATCATATTTGACTCATCATATACAACATACATATGTCTGTGGGTCAGCATTTTTACAGAATCCCAGTTTAAAACAGCATATTCAAATACACACAGGAGAGAAACCATTTACATGTGAAGTGTGTGGGTAAATATTTCACAGAATTCCATTTTAAAAAGCCATATGGAAATACACACAGAAGAGAAACCTTTTACCTGTGAAGTGTGTAGATCAACATTTACACGGAGTTCCAGTCTAAAAAGACACATGCAAATACACACAGGAGAGAAACCATTTTCATGTGAAGTGTGTGGTTTGGCATTTTCAGTAAGATCTGCTTTAAAAAACCACATGCGAATACACACAGGAGAAAAACCATTTTCTTGTGAGGTGTGTCAATCAGCATTTTCACTGAGGTCTGCATTAAAAAGCCACATGCGAATTCACACTGGAGAAAAACCATTTTCTTGTCAAGTGTGTGAATCAGCATTTTCAGTGAGCTGTGCTTTAAAAATTCACATGCGAAAACACACAGGTGAGAAACCATATTCTTGTGAAGTGTGCGGATCAGCTTTTGCCCAGAGTTCCCATTTGAAATCTCACATGCGGATCCACACAGGAGAGAAACCATTCTCATGTCAAGTGTGTGGATCAACATTTGCATTAGGATCACATTTAAAAAGCCACATGCGAGTACACACAGGAGAAAAACCATTTTCATGTCAAGTGTGTGGATCAGCATTTTCATTAGGATCACATTTAAAAAGCCACTTGCGAATACACACAGGAGAGAAACCATTTTCATGTCAAGAGTGTGGATCAGCATTTTCAGAGAATTCCAGTTTAAAAAAACACATGAGGATACATACAGGAGAGAAACCATTTTCATGTGAAGTATGTGGATCAGCATTTTCAGTGAGATTTGCTTTAAAAAGCCACATGCGAATACACACTGGAGAGAAACCATATTCTTGCAAAGTGTGTGGATCAGCATTTTCACAGAATTCCCATTTTAAATCCCATATGCGCATACACACAGGAGAGAAACCATTTTCATGTCAAGTGTGTGAATCAACATTTTCATTAGAAGCACATTTAAAAAGCCACATACGAATACACACAGGAGAGAAACCATATCCTTGTGAAGTGTGTGGGTCGGCATTTACAGTGTCATCTGCTTTAAAAAGCCACATGCGAATACACACTGGTGAGAAACCATTCTCATGCCAAGTTTGTGGATCAGCATTTTCACATGGTTCAAATTTAAAAATGCATATGCGAATACACACAGGAGAGAAATCTCACTCCTCTTAATTTATTAACTACCATTTATAATGGGTTACATTCTGGGATTTTCAAATGATGTGATACAATAATACATATTCATAATTGGGGTAAAAAGATAAATAAGTATAATGAAGTGTTTGAGTTATCATTGTACTTAAAAATAACTTATAAATTGTAAATATAGAAAGCAGGAAATATATTTTTTGATTTTCAGAAAATTGGAAGTCTGATTTGATTTTTAAATTATATTTCCAAGTGAGTTAAACCACTGTTTTCAAAAAGTTATGTTTTTGAAAAGGACATGCAAACATACAACTGGACAGGAACCATTTCCCTATCAAGTTTCTGTGTAAACATTTCATCAAAAACATGTATAAAGAATACATACACATATTTACATGAAAGAAACCATTTTCTTGTCAGTTGTGTGTTTAAGTATTTCAAATAGTTAAAATTTGATAAGACATATGCAGATTCACTCAGAGGAATAATCTTACTTTTTTTCTGGTGAGTGGATTCCTGTTTTCTGTAAATTTGATTTAGAAAATATACAGGTAAACACGAACATAGGAGAAACTGCTGTTAAATCTGGGGAGGAACATATTCGCATTAAAATACTCTTGTAATTATCAAGTGTGTCTAACAGAATTTTCCCTGCATTGAAAACAGATGTTGACACAAACTAAAAGAAAGGAATTTTCTCATATTTAAATGTCTAGAAGATTATTGGTTATTATGTTCCCATTGAAATACTCTGGTAATTATCAAGTGTGTCTATTAGAATTTTCACTGCATTGAAAACACATACAGACACAAACTAAAAGAAAAGAATTTTGAACAAAATCTCTGTCAAAATTCTTATATTTAAATGTTTAGAAGATTATTGGTTATTATGTTTATACGCAATATGTAGATTATCACTCAAAAGAGACGGATCATTGTTTTGAAATCATATTCACTTGACTGGTTTACTCAATATTAGTCCAGTTTTATGAATATATTTGTATTTAGCACTTTAACACTTGACTTTGGAATATTATTCTATATTCTAGGATGTACACATTTTTTCTTAGATCTGTTCTGCCTCGTAGGTAAATTTTTACACTATTACTGCTTGTTCCAGTTCTGGTGAATGGGAAGGTTATTATGTATCAAAAGCAAACTTTATCTGGTTCAGTTTCTCACAGAATTCAAATTGAAAAAGACTTATTCAATTGCATTCTGAAAAGAAACCTTATTCTTATTCAACAACTTTAAAATACACAAGGATAGTAGAGAGAAGTTTGCTGAGGAACACTTTTCCAGCAAGCTTAGGGTTAGACATTCACTTTGAAAGATTCACGAGTAGAATATGCAGTTTGATATATCACAATATGATTTACTCAATTATTAGAGTTATTTAGTGGCCTGATGTTGCTCTTTTTCCATCCTTTCTATGTGTTTTTTTCTTTTATGCATTCTATACTCAGGGAATTCCAAAAGAGTTCTTGCCATTGCCTTAAAGAAATGAATTAAAGTTCCTCTGTCCAAATATTTAAAAGTCTATCAAAGCACTGGAAACATAAAATTTGCCTTATTCACTGTTTATATACTAATGCCTGCTACAGATCTTTTTTACTTCTGAATTGTTGTCCATCATCGTAAACTCGTCACTTCAGAATACTCCAAAAGTGTTCAGTTGGTTTTAAGTCTGGAGAAATGGTCCACCGGTTCATCTTCTGAGCTTTACAGAAGCCTAAAAGCGGCTCATTGGCCTAGTGGGTAGAGTGTTCGCCAATGGTCCGAGAGACCTGGGTTCAATCCCAGGTCGTGTCATACCAAAAAAAACTTGAAAAATGGTACTTGATACCTTCTTGCTTAACACTCTGCAATGTAAGGTACGTATTGAGGGTAAAGTGGAACAATCCAGGGAAAGGAGTAGTGCCCTCTCCTACACCTCAGTGTTGTAGCTATTGAAAAGGGAGCCTTCGGGTCGCCCTCAACAACGGTCACCAACTTTATTTTTTTACTTTATGCAAGGAAGCATTATTTTGCATTAATATGAAGGTTTTCCTGAAGGTGATCCATTTGCTATTTTTAACCAAGGTTCAAGTTGCTCTCTCAGGAAGGCTATATAAGCATCTGAAGTCTTTTTAATACCATCAGGCACTTACCAAACATGATACCACCAGCCCAAATCATGATGACTCATCCTTTTCCTTGTTGGCATCTCATGTTATCTTCTACTCATTTCAGATGCTTTTGTATGTGTATTTTTGTCAGTGGAAGTGTTGTCATTGGTCTCACTGTTTATATATTAATTAAAATGTCCCAGAAAGATTTTAGTAACCATATGTTTTTCTATTATGATAATTAATGTCAGTCAAATTGGAGCTGTTATATCTTGTTCCATTAGTGGATTTTACAAATGGTACTAGATCTTTATTGTAAATCTTATTTAATATTTTTACATCTTTGTAATATTACTTCAATTGAAACAACCTTTAACCACACGTGTCTATCAAATGCCATTAATTCAACACCTGCCTATTGAATGCTTTCATACTTCCACTTGGTGGATGAGGAGGCAATTATGTAAAGGAAGAAACCATTTTCTTTTCAATTGTCTGGTTCTGTGTTTCACAGAATTCAAATTTAAAAAATACTAATGCAAATGCCTACTGTTAGGTTTCTTCTCTTGATTCCGGATGATATCCCTAATAATTTGTTATCAATATCCCAGATGAGATTCCATAACTTGTTATTCAGTTTCCTGGATGAGTTGATGATAAAGTAATGCAAATGAACTAAAATTTATAATTCGTCCTATTTTCCTTGGTTGGCTCATATGGGATGACCCACGGATAATAATAAGAAAAAAATATCAACAACAGGTTGAGGAATTATTGCGCAGAAACAATATATCAGAAAGACTTGCAAAAGTAAAATCAAACACAACAGCAATTTTGACAACATATAAAGTATATTCATTCTGTTAGTATCCAACTAACAAAATAACACAAACATAATGTTCAGGAAAAATAATGAAAAGAATTATCTATTAATATGAAAACTCAATTATCTATTAATATGAAAACTCAATTTTGAGTGTGATAGAAAATTGTTCTATCAGGCCTCTTCTCTTTTGTCCTTTTTGCTATGCAAGGTACTGCCTTTGATTTCATTGGGTGCTCCATTGATTCGGCCTTGTGCTGCATTGAAGCAAAGAGACTTCGTAAATTACTACCGCCTTTGATTTCCCATCCAATGATGCTGCATTTCTCGTTCCAACGGTCCACAATTTAAGTTTTCCCACCCCATGTTCCAATTCTCGTTAGCGGGGCAAAAGGGGTTCCATTTTTTCTACTCCATGAGTTGCTGACCTGCAACCTCTCACTACTCCTATCACAGTGTGTCTGCTGACTGCTGCTATGTAGTCAAACTTCAGGATACATCACAATACTGTAGAGAAATCTTACTCTCATTCAATACGTTATATTTTAAAAATACACAAATGCACGAAAAGATTTCTGTGCTTAGTATAATCATTATTTTCATAGAGAATGGAAGTTACAGACCGAGTTCAAATATTGGATAAGGTTGTTTGCATTTCACTTTATGCTAATGCCCTTGGGAACAGCATTAATTCATCCTGTAAGATGATTAAGGATTTTATTAAATTATTTTAATAATAAATTGTTTTCATGTTAAAATTTGAGTTCAAAATTGCAGGTTTTCAATTTGGAAAGATCAGGGCTTGCATAGACCTTGTTTTGCATACACATGTCAAAGTAAAATTGACAAGTTGTTTTAGAATCAGCTGTGACCTAAAATATTAACATAAACAATTAAATTGATATCAGCTGATATTTAACAGTGACATGCCACTGGAGGTTTTTTTACTGATTATGCGTGATTAAAGTATTAGTTAAGGAATAATTAGAAGGACATATATATGAAAGAGATCCAAAGATACGAGTTCAGTGAGAGCAAACGAACTAGACGTGACCCTAAACAGTCATGCATGCAAAACTACAGCTTAATCAGCTGATCAGCAAAGAAAAGACTAAGTCTCTGTTTACATTTTCCATCGTCCGCTCTTTATTCTCTCTGTCTCTCAAATCAGTTGGTGTATATTTCCTACACTATCTCTCTATTTTTGCTGTCTACTGCAAACGTTACAGCCCCAAATAAACTTTCATATCTTGCAACCAACAGAGTCATTTCATGTTGTGGTTAAAGAGTAACATTACACTTATATTCTATTTGATGCCGTAGCATTACAACCCATTCTTTTTCCAGTTATTGGTTGATAGTAGGGAAGACAGTGTTCTTTAGCTTTGGTAAGGCAACCAGTCTAGAAGAAGGAAAACTCTGAATTCAAACCAGCAGTTCTCCATTTAAAAATTGACCTTGTGTCATCCTACCTATGGTTGGGTAAATACATACTTAGATGATAATTTTAGCAACTCTTGTCCAATATCTTATATAAGTTGGCTGCCTGTAGTCTAGAGCAACCTGAAGGCTCCCTTTTCAATAGCTACTACACCAAGGTGTTAGGGAGGATACTACTCCTTTTCCTGGAATGCTCCACTTACTGTTGATCCATACCTTATCAGCAAGGAGGCATCAGTTTTTTGAGTCTTTGGTATGACTATACCTGGGATTGAACCCTGGTTTTCTGGACCATTGGTGAATGGGGTTTTAATTAAAAAGGTGTTAATCAAACATGCTTGAGCTTTCAAATGGTTTGCTTTCACTGTTTCCTGATTAGTAGATATTTTCAATAGATATGCTATTTTATTGTCTTTTCTGACTCCATTAAGAACTTATTGCAAACTGTATACTGACTTAAGAATGCTGTTTTTTATGATGAAATTGTGTTTCTTTGTTTTTCAAAATATATGCAGAATAAATAAACCCATTGATTTTCCTACTTCATTGATAATATTAATGCATATTGCTTTATATTTGTTCTCTGTCTTTTTTTTTTATTCAGCTATAAGATGTTCATATTTAATTCATAAATACTTTGTATTTATTGTGATAATTGCTTATATCAATTAGGATCTTTCGTAATATATATATATATGTTTAGTTGGACAGCAGTCTTTCATTTAAGCATGTTTGATTAAATAATAAAGACACATTTTGTCTATATAATTTTATTGAGATCATTTCAAGTTTCCTGATAAGTGTCTTGGTTTTAGGTTGACATTGGTAGATAAATTTACCAAAATTGTCCCGAGTGCTTTTGGATATTTCATTGGCCATCATCAGGGGTTGCTTGCATGTGTAAAGAGTGTTTTAAAGGGTTTTTTAGGTTTAGAAAAATAGAATATTGAAAAAAAAAAAGAATCTTTAATTTTCTATTTTTTTAAATTTATATTTTAAAAAACTTTTCTTGATAATATTCTATTTCTGTTGATAGTGTTTTGTTTTAAATTTGTTTGATGTCATCAGCATCTCAATTTTATCCAACTTTGCACTTATGTAATTTTGTAATGTTATGAAAAACCTCAAAAACTCTTAATTAACACTGTTTACACATGCAAACAAGCCCTGATGATGGCCTATAAAAGGTCTGAATGTGCTCGGGACAATTTTGGTAAATTTATCTACCAATTCTAACCTGAAACGAAGACACTTATCAGGAAACTTGAAAGGATCCTGATAAAATTATATAGACAAAATGTGTCTTTATGATTTAATCAAACATGCTTGAATAAATAAATAAATATATATATATATATATATATATATATATATATATATTATCATCATCATCAGGTTGCACTGACAACATTGATTTCCCAGTCTCTCTCTCACTATCCAGCACTATAATTTATGTCTTCTAGGCTGCATTCGCACAGAGCTAATATAAGTTCTTGCTAGTTGGCCTACACTATCATGTTCATGTGCAGCAATCTATAAGAATCATGCTTGTAAGTTTGTCCTTGCTTCTCCAGTTGTCTCCCACATGTCTTGTTCATCTTACTTGAATAGTTTGTGTGATAGGAGGTATGTGGTTGTACAGCTGCTGTTTTATTAGATGCTGCTTCCAGGATTTGTTCAAGATGGTATGCAGTATTCTTGTGTAGTTCCCATCTAGCTTTTTGTCTATACATTTTCTTATTGTTCATGTGGTGAATCCATATAGTAGTATTGACACAGCTTCAGCTTGGAAGAAATCTCATTTTGTTTTATTGAATAGATCAGATTACCATATGATCAATAACCTGTCAATAGAATTCCATGCTTTCACAAGGTATAAGTTGACATCTCTTTCAGTAGATAAGATGTTGCTGATGAGGTATGTGAACTAGTCTACAAAAAAGGCTTACCTCTTAAAGTGGAGATGGCCCTTTTTTCATTTAAAATACATATACTCTGTTTTATTTGCATTTACATTGATGCTAATACCTCCTGCTGCTTGCTCTAGAGGTTCTTGGGTTGGTGTAATTGCAAGAAGTGCTAAATCATCTGCATAGTTTGCATTTCAGGTATAAGATAAGATTATAATAAAACAATAAAAACTTAATTCAGGTGAGCTCATATTCAACTCATCTGATTTCTGTTTGATTCAATTGATCAATTATGTTCTATTGCACATATGTATTATCATCATCATCATCATCAAGTCGTGCTAACAGCATGGATTTCCCTGACTCTCTCTTTCTCCATCTATCCTGGAAGTCCTCTAAACTATATCCAGAGTCTGCACAGAGCTGATGTAAATAAGTTCTTGTTAGCCTGCTAATACTGGAACGTCCATGTATAGAGGTCCATAGAAAAATGTCAATTATGATTGATTTGATTTTATTTCATATCAACCATTGCAGGTTATTTAATACCAAAACCTCTTGATGTATATATTTTAAATATATATGATTTGGTTTCGTCTGATTTTATGGCATATCAACCATTATAGGTTATTTGATGCCGAGTCCTCTTTATATATATATATATATATATATATATATTAAGAAGATTTGTAAACACATTTTATTGATAACATTTTTAAACAAGCCTAAGCTCATTTTTTTGCACACTGTTAAATAGTTTCAAATATTGCTGTTTAACAGTAACAATTTATCATCAATCATTTGTTTGCTCACTTTTAAATTGTTATACAGGATATGCAAGAGATTAATTTGTCAGTAATTTCATTTTAAATGAGTTAGAACTAATTTGTTTGCACTCTGGTATTACTATTCTTTCTACACAGTGAAGTGGTTTCAATTATTGCAATCTAATACTTATAATTCTATTCACTATTAACCATTTGTTTGCACACAGTGAAGTGGTTACAAATATTGCTATTTCACGCTAATTAATCTATTCAATATTACTCATTCATTTGCACTCTGTTAAAAGGTTCCAAGTATTGTTATGTATCACTAACAATTCAATTAAACATCAGTCATTTGTTTACACACAGTTAAATGATCAAACACTTCTATTTCAAACAATTCAATTTAGCATACATCATCTGTTTGCACTCAGTTTAAATGTCAAACAGTTCTATTTGACCCATAGATAGGACCTTATCAGTTGCTACTACTTGGGGCCAGAGTTGACCTGAAAGCAATGGCAATGAAGGGGTACTCTGCATTCCCCAAAGCTCCAGCATTACTGGAGTCTCACCATTAGATTGTTTAGTATCCTATCCAGGACACTCGGTAGAGGGATCTTACTCCTCTGCAGAGATGCAGTTGGTGTATTCTACTGCCCTAGCCAACTGGGCTGGTCACTTAGGTGTTCATCCTGAAAAAATATAAGCAAATAATGTAGTTATAATCTTGGAGGTAGAATTAAATATAAGGTAGAATTACAGTAACACTTATCAGCCTAGGGGTCCCAACTAATGTTCACTTGGGACCCTTAAGCTAGTAAATGTTATTGTAATTCTACAGGTAATAGCAGTTAAAGTTAAATACATCATATGACCTCCAAAATGTTAACTGAATTTTTTTAATGTATAGGTTTACTATCATTAAACTTCAAATCTGACTTTCAAAACTAAATTTAACCAATGCAGAAAAAAATTCTGTTGGTATTATATAATTGTTTTTGTTAATATCATCTTTCAAGAACTATTATAATAAATAATTTATTCAAATGAAACAGAATTTTGAAAAATAAGACATTTACTGCTGGTAAAAATGTTTAGAGATGCTAAGAGATTTGTTTGTTAAGAGATTATTGTGATAATTATTGTGATAATTGCTTATATCAATTAGATTGTTTGTTAAGAGATTATAGAGTAAATTTTTCCATTTCAGAGGTACAAATTTTCAAATGCAAATGTCTGATTACTACTTTCAGGTGTCCATCAAAATAAGTATGAATTTTTGAGTCTCCTTAAATCAGTGAGTTTCTCTAAATTGCTGTATTATTCAACTGAAATAAATAATAAATTCAACTTAATGAAGATATTTTTTAATTTTGTACCGAATAATTCTGTAGTATAAGCAATTCAAAAACTTATTTTTAGGAATACATACCACTGAGATATATATATACACACACACACACAGTATATAAAACTTTCTCTTTTTGTCTAATGGTTTGTATTGTCTGCTATCCAGTGTAAATGTACAAGACTGCATGTTTCTTTGAGGTCCTGATAAAAGCTGTTACATCACTTGTCATCCTGTCAATATTAGGATGCTTTCTAGCTGTGTTGCTTTTCTCAAAAGAGTAATAATAGATTCAAGAAGTAATATATTAACTCTTTCTTTCTGACAAATGCAACTTTTTTCGATGATCTTTTAAGTTAATTTTAGTTACAGTTAAATGTTTCCCAACCGTGTTAGTGATAGTGTTTTAGCCTTGGTAGAAACCAGCATTTTGAGGCATACATACCTCTATACTTGAAAACTTGTGTCATAATGAGCTAAGATGTCTAAAGATAACTGCTACAAAGAAACACAGTGAGAATCAATCTCATGAGGGTAGCAATGGATTCTGGAATAAACATATGAACCACAAATTTATTCAACTATAATCACTTCAGAAGGGGCCCAAAGAGGCATTTACTTAGACTCACTAGACTAGTAAGGATTCCACTGAGCAGATTTTAATTTTGCTGAATAATTATGAACATGAAAACAATATATTATTTATTTATAGAGGTAAGAGCTATAAGTGATACAAGAGAGGCCCAAAGAAGTATCTACTTCGATAATAATGAGAGATGCAGGATTATACTCATTGGACAAATAACAGATTCTGGAAGAAACATGTTAACTTCATAGAAAATCCTCCTTTTTTTTTGGATGACCTTAAAATAATTTTAGTTATAGTTGACTCTTTTTTTTGTCAAGTTTTTGCTTAGGATTTCAAATGCTGATTTTCAAGGCTTGCATATTTCAACACTTGATGTCAAAATGAGCTAAGATGTCTGAAGATTCTTGTCTAACTGATTTAAGAAAGGCACAAAGAGACATTTATCTTAAAAGCTACAATGGTTTTGAAAATCATTTTTTGTAGGTATTATTTGTTTTTGTTTAATTTGGTTGCCAAAGTTATTCTGTTGAGCCATCAATATTCAAAATAAACAACCAAACAAAAATAAAATAGCATTCAACTCAAACACTAACATATTAAACATCTTCAGAAACTGACATACTAACCAAAGCGCCTCAACCAATGATAAACCCTTCCAAGAAAATAACTTATACAAAAACAATTTAAAAATTTATTTCTAACTATAGAATAAGACTGACTACATGTGGCAAATTAATAACAACTTTGGTACTTTCAAAGTGGAGAAGGAAGAAGTGAGCCTAGTCAATAAGGGACAAAGAGCTGCCCCACCATTTCTTCAACATAGTGACTTCCAGAAATTTCAGCACACACTTGAGAGCTGGCTGTGAGGCAGAAAAAAGACAGTCAGCAGAAAGGTATTTGTCACTCACTCCTTTAATCATTGAATGAAAAGTAATTAAATTGCCAAGAAGCCATATGAGAAATTCATCTTAAAGTTGACAATAGAAAATTCTCTTAAATTCAACTGAACAACAGAACCTAAGAATTCAACTAAAAGTCAACTTAATAGAAAACTTAACTAAAATCAAATGAAAGCTGAATAATCAACCAAAAACTCAACAAAATCACAAAGACTACTAAAAGTCAAAGAAGTTTGTTTACCAGACACACTCTCTCAGATGATTCCCGCAAATAACCACAAATTTGCACCACTTGATCCTTTCTATCTTTTCTTTTGTTTCCATTATATAAAATTATATAAAATTTGTTTTCTAAAACTTTGTTGTCTTTTTTGTCTTTTTGAATCGGTATCTGAACTAGAAACTACAGAACATACTGTTTGCAATTACAAACACTGAAGCCCCAGTAAAAGAATTTTCCCAATATATTGAAAATTTGGTAGTTTACCAATATCATCATCATCATGCCGCTAGCACGGATATCCCTGACCCTTTCTCGCCACTTCTCCCTATCGTTCATCGCTTCTGGCAGGTCTTCAGGGCTACATCCTGCATTCTCACATAGCTGCTGTATGTATGTTCGAGCTGGTCATCCTGCTTTTGCTCGGCCATATGTGGGGGTCCATAGGAGTACATCACTTATGAGTTCGTCCTTGCTTCTCCAGCAGTATCCTGCATGTCTGGATCATCTAACTTGGATAGTTTTCATGATGGGAGGCAGATGGCCGTATAGTTGGTAAGTCCTGGCAGCAATACCCCACAAGGCAGTTTACCTATATATTGGAAAATTTTTATTGTTATTTTCCTTTAACAAACAATACCAACAAAAAAATAGCCTCGAAAATGATCAATGGATATGGTTGAAAGCAGAACTTGGAGTGCCTACTTTATCAAGTGAAGTCTGACACAAAGAAACTTACAAGAAAGCTCAAGAAAAAAAAAATGATTATAAAAAAGGGAAGTTCTGTGAATTAGCCTGCAAAATTATTGCGATTTTATTAAGTCAAGAAAACTGGACACTGGTAATAATATTACAAAAAAATATGAAGGCAAAAATAAGAGGGAGAGATCCTTGTTTACAATTCAAAGTAGTTTATTATGACAAAAAGAAACTCCAGTTAGTTGCATATGTGTCCCAATGCTAATATGACAAATAACTCATAAATACAAAAAAGAAATAAAAAATTATAAAAAATCTTTCACCTACTCATAAACTCACAAAACAGGGAAAGAAGCCTCTACTTCTACCTTTCACTTACTGCTACACTCATGATACAGGGAAAGAAGCCTCTACTTCTTCCCTCCAGCTAAACAAGGATTCACACATGTATCTTTTTTTCTTATAGACCAAGTCCCTGAAAATGTTCTTTTTTTCTTTTTCTTTTAATAAAAATCCACTCTCTATCTCCCTTTCTTCTGCAAAATAATGTCTCTAATAATGTCCTTTTTTCTTTTTCTCTTTCTTTGTAAATCATTTTCCCTCTTGATAGAGCAAGTAATGGCATCTGAAACTTGTAAATTTGTTAAAGTTGACTGAAGTCGTTCATTCATTTTCTTAGAGAAACAATTCCTCTAAAATATAAACCTACTTTTTTTGGCTTCTTTCTTTCTTTTCTCATCTTTTTCAGCTTGTGCTAAATTTGAATTCCTTTTCAGAATTCAGAATGTTATACAAAATCCTTCCAGTGGATTTAAATACTTCTTATTTCTTTTCTTTTCTTTTCTTTTCGGCTTTCAAGCCTTCTTTGAATTCCCTTCTGAAATTCTGAAAGAAACACTAAATCCTTCAAGTGGACTTAATTCTTGTTACTCAGCTCCATTAGAGTTGAGGAGTAAAAAAACGTGACCTAATTCTAAGCCCTCCTGTTTTCAACTGACTATGGTTAATTTCAACAGGTAACACTGGGGCAACAGCATGCTGCCTCCAGAAAGCAGTTAAAACGCCTTTTTTATTTTTTTCAATTCTTCACTCCTCCTTTTTCTTAAAAAGTTCATTTTCTGTAAAAGAATTTTCTTTGCTTGGTATATGGTAAAACAAAGAAAGTCCAATTAATTCGAAAATTTTTTTTTGGCTTGCATTCTACGTTAAGCAAATTAAAGATTCTTTGTCATTTCTTTTCTTGCTCACTCATATTGGGCTAAATTTTAATGAAAATGTACTTGAATAATTGAGCTATTAATGAAAATTTAGATTTCTCATTTTTTTTCAAAAACTGGACAAATTAGACTAAAAAATACGTTTTAAAAATGATTCCATGTTTTGCTTCCGCACCCTGTTGATCAATGTAAGATGATAAAATCACTGACTCAATTTAGTATATTCTAATATAAAGTAACAGTTATCTACTAGGGTCTTTCGGATTGGTTAATAGGGAAAATAATTTACATTCCTCAAAAATATTTCTTTTGAGTCTATTTAAAATGGTGACAAATCAAACAGTTCGCCTGGCTGAAACAGAGGTCTGTCATCAAATTTTTGTTAGCTGAGAACATGAAATTTATCATATGAAATTTATCGAAGTATCTGTGATGTGTACAGATAAACAAATTTTAGTAAAAAAAATATTTCCAAATAGGCTAAACATAGGTTTGCCACTATGAGCCTGGGTTTTAAAGATATTCCATGGAGTGGAAACACTGACTCTCTGGTAAAGAAAAAGTTCTGGGCACAGCAGAGAGTTAAGAAGGACACGCTGTCTTCTGGGACATGAAAGGACCCATAGTTATTGATTTCCTTGAAAAAGCTGCAGCTGTAAACAGTGCCCCCCACTGTAAACTCCGCAGGCAAAATTATCCTTATTTATTGATTGATTGATTGACCTTTGTGGCATTTGCTGAGGATTGAACTCAGATGTGTCCTGGATACGATACTAAACCATCTGATGATGAGGCTTTAGTCATGGAGTTTTGGGGAATGTAGAGTAACGCTTCATTGCCATTACTTTCTGGTTCACACGAACCTGGAGTGATGACACCTATTCGGGTCTCATCTATAAGTCAAATAAAACTGCTTAAGCATTTAGCTGTGTACAAACAAATGACTTATGTTAAATTGAATTGTTTGTGTTACATAGCAATACTTGAAAACCATTCAACTGTATGCAAACAAATGAGTAATGTTGAATAGAATTATTAGTGCTGAATAGGAATACTTGAAACATTTTAACTGCGTGCAAAAATTGAATTATTGTCGAACCATTTGACTGTATGCAAATTGATGAATAATGTTAAATAGCAGTACTTGTGACCATTTTACTGTGTATAACAAATGATTAATATTAAGTTGAATTATTAGTGTTAGATTGCTGTTGTAGAGTAGCTAGCACCCCTTCAGCACTCAACCAGATGGCCTGGCTCATAACCTTAAATAAGCTACAATTAAGAACTTCAACAGTAACTTGATATTAAGCTGATTAATATTTGGACTGATCTTACTTCATTAGGTTTTACAGCATTTGACCCTCCTCTATTCCTTGTAAGTTGTCTTGTTAAGTTGTTCTGTTTTTTGGGTGTATCCGTTAGCACCGGATTCTGGTGCTGAATAAATATATTAAGCACTCGTTCTTCTCTGTGTATTGTTCAACTTGACGATACAATAGCAATACTTGAAACCATTTAACTGTGTGCAAACAATAGCAATACGTATTTATGTATCAACGAATTAACTCCATTTAAAAAAAATAAAATTTCTGATCCATTATTCCCTTACAAATCATACGTGTATCCATTTAACTGTGTATAAATAAATAACTAATGTAAAATTAAATTGTTAGTATTACATAGTAATACTTGAAACTATTTAACTGTATGCAAACAAATGATAAATAATAAATAGAATTATTTGTGTTAAACAGAAATACTTAAAAGCATTAATTGTATGCAAACAAATAAGCTCTGGCTCGTTGAATATGTTATCTACAAAATATACATTGATAAATCATATATATTTAATATATATGTATAAACACGATTTGAAATTAAATGACCTACAAGGGTTGATATGAAGGTATTTGTGGTTTAATGCTTATCGTTGTAGGAAATGGACTCAGTAACAAGAGTTCAATGCTAGACAAGGCTGATTGTATTTAACATAATACTTATACCCCTGGGAAAGGTATAAATCCAATTATTCTCCCTCCAGTTATGGGTAAATAGTAAGGCAGACTCGGTTTTTTAGCCTTGGCTAGACAACCAGTCTAGGTGAAGGAAAACTCTGAATTCAAACTTGTTAAACTCCGCTTGAAATTTGACCTTGTGTCTCATCCTGGCGATACGGAGAGGTTGTCATAAACATAACCAAAGAAAAATGTGAAATATATTTGCTGTCAATAGATTACAATATCTAACCATCTTTCTGCATAATCATATATATATATATATATATATATATATAGTCATCCACAGACACATTGTTCCGTTGTATCACAATACATCAGTGTGGCTAGACACACAGGTTGCTTCAAGCTGGGATTGAAACCCGCCCAGCTTTACGTTAGACTTAGTATTATAGCGCTCAACTATCAGTCAAGATACGTTAGCTTAGGAATTATAAGGCATTAGGTGGTAGCTTTCGCTTGTTCACATTTTGCCTTAGCGGATACCAGAGTGCTCAATTCATACGAAGAGCTTTGCATTACACGAGTGGCAGCCACTAATTCCTTCGCCAGAGTGCTCACCCCCCCCCGGGGGGGGCGTATATATTGTCATCCACTGACAGACTGTTTCATTGTATCACAACTTATCTGTGTGACTAGACACGCAGAGTGCTCAATTCCTACAAAGAGCTTTACATTATGCGATGTGCAGCGTATATATATATATCATCATCATCAAGTCGTGCCGCCAGCACGGATATCCCTGACCCTCTCTCGCCACTTCTCCCTATCATTCATCGCTTTTGGCAGGTCTTCAGGGATACATCCCGTATCCTCTCATAACTGCTGTATGTATGTTCGAGCTGGTCGTCCTGCTTTTGCTTGGTCATATGCGGGGGTCCATAGGAGTACATCACTGATGAGTTCGTCCTTGCTTCTCCAGCTGTGTCCTGCGTGTCTGGTTCGTCTAACTTGTATAGTTTTCGTGATGGGAGGCAAGTGGCCGTATAGTTGGTGTCTTGTGTGGTGTTGACGCTAGGACTTGTTCAATATTGCTCTCAACATTCTTGAGTAATTGCCGTCATTTCTTTAAGAAAAACAAAAACCGGTCACATTAGGATTATAAATTTAGTTGAATGATTTTTTGTCCTGACTGAATTATTCCCGACTCCAGTTTAACTGGACCGAATAATATATATATATATATATATATATATATAGTCATCCACAGACAGATCTGTTTCGTTCTATCAGAACTCATCAGTGTGGCTAGACAGTATCTTCCCGTAGCTGGGATCGAAACCCGGTTGACCCAAACGTCAACGCAAGCTTCTAACCATTCAGCCACGAGGAGATATTAGCTGCGAAGTAAATTTTAAACGGTTATGAATCACAATTACTATTGTTTACATACATCCGTTCAACGGTAGCCGAGACCTCAATTCAAACGAAGAGGCTTGCAATAGTCGCTAATGGCAACACGATTACTTCTTCGCCAGAGAACTCAACCCCACGGGGGTAGGGGAGTATATATATCTCTATAGTCATCCACAGACAGATCTGTTTCGTTTTATCAGAACTCATCGGTGTGGCTAGACAGTATCTTCCCGTCGCTGGGATCGAAACCCGGTTGACTCAAACGCAAGCTTCTAACCATTCAGCCATGAGGATATATATATATATATATGGAAAGTGAAAGTGAGTGTCTGAATGTTAGCTGCTACTCATCTATTCTTATAAATCACAAGATGATCAATGTACTTGGTGGGTTTCCATTGTAACCGCAGTCCATGATGATATTGATGCTTTTAGTTAGGAAGTAGTAAAAGATTCTAATTAACATTTTATAGTTTGGTTTGTCATTTCAATAATTCAGATGAAAAAAATAATGACTGTCCGGATAAAGATTTTATACTTAAATGCAAATGAACATATGCAGAACTAAAATAATTTTTATCACAATAATCAATCAAATAATGTCAAATCTTACATTATTAGTGTTAACTAATAAAAAAAGTAGAGTAAGTCGAGGGTGACCCTAAGACTCCCTTTTCAATAGCTACCACACCGAGGTGTAGGGGAGGACGCTACTCCATTCCTTGGATTGCTCCTCTTCACCCTTGATCCTTGCCTTATAATGCTGAGTGTTAAGCAAGGCAGCATCAAGTACCATTTTTTGAATCTTTGGTATGACTCAACCTGAGATTGAACCCTGGTGTTCTGGACCATTGGCGAACACTCTACTCAATAGGCCAATGGCCTAGCTTTGAATAATAATTCTATTTAATTACATAGGAAACAAATGATTAATATTACATAGAATTATTAGTGTTCACTAATTATTCTATTTAATATTAATCGTTTGTTTGCACACAGTTAAATAGTTCCTCTATAATAATTCAATTTAACATTAGTCATTTGTTGGCACGCTGTGAAATGGTTTTTTAACGGAAAAGTAGTACGGGTACACCTTCACGTTATATTTAAAAGAAAATAAATGAATCGAAACGAGATATCGAAAGGTTTTCAAGAAGGTTTAATGGCAGCCAGAATAAAGGGTACCTTTATGCTGCAAGTCTCGTAGGAAAGAAGAAATAGTTATCGAGTTGGGAAAGAATCACAGCAGCTAAATGTCGGGGTGATATATACGTCGCTATAGACATGGCAAATATTGAGTTGTTGATTTTAGAAAAGGAGTGAATGTTCAGCCGT
Source organism: Sepioteuthis lessoniana (assembly GCA_963585895.1). Classification (NCBI taxonomy): domain Eukaryota; kingdom Metazoa; phylum Mollusca; class Cephalopoda; order Myopsida; family Loliginidae; genus Sepioteuthis; species Sepioteuthis lessoniana. The sequence goes on along the minus strand of OY757908.1, from coordinate 39,733,319 downwards.
AGATGTGTGGTCCTGGTTGTTGTGGGAGAGAAGTAATCGCTGTCTCCTCAAAGGTTGTCCAGTAATGAAGTAGCTGAATTGACAGAGGCGGGATTGATTCGTCTAATTCGTATTCAACGGTGGAACCCTGGGTCTAGAAGAGTAGACCCAAAGGTTCATGAATTAGATGGTAGATCAGGAATGAAATATGCAGCCATGATGCGTGGTCCTGTTAGCTGTAGGAGAGAAGTATGAAGGTCTCCAGAAAAGGTTGTCCGGGAATGAAAAAGCTGAATTGTCAGAGGCGGAATTAATACGTCTAGTTCATTTGCAACTGGGAACCCCTGGGTCTAAAAGGGTAGACCCAAAGGGCCCATGAACCAGACGGCTCTATCCTCATGGTGGTGAGTTACAGCTGATAAAAGAACGGACAGAAATACGTCAGTCCAGCTCAAAAGATTTTAAGGAAGGGGTAGTATGGCGGGCTTTCACCGAATTCAATATGCCCGGGGAAGTCGTCCGGGCCGAATGGGATTCGTCATCCCAATTGGTAAAAACATATGATGAGACCAACGGTTAAAATAATTTACATGCCAAACATACGAAGTTCTTTCTGCTACAGTTTCAAATATATATATATATATAAATTGTTCTATGGATGTGACCAAATAAAAGTATTACCACTTCAATTCAGAGTTGACCAGGGAATAATAGCTATTAGTGGTACTCCTCTTTCCCTAAAGCTCAAGGACTAGAGCTTCAATACCTGATGGTTTAGTGTCATATCCAGGAAAGCTTATTGATGAGGAGAAATGCAGTCAGCATATTTTACAGCCCCATCCGAATGGGCTGATGAAATTCAGTTTTCTAAACAATCAGAAGTGATTCTGTGCAGTTTTTAAGAACTTGCCAAATGAACATCCTTTGATCCATCTGCCTACAATATATATATATATATATATATATATATATATATATATATATATATATATATATATATATATCAGAGATTTTTAATAGCAGTTAGAAGATATAGTGAATATCAAAGTCATAAGTGAATGGATTCTGGGAAAGGCATGTTATGTCCTGGTAGAACGTTGCCTCACCTACACAGCACCTCCTCAAACATCAATATGAATAGGTGTTACATTTCTCAAATACAAGACAAATGTTATTTCCCATATGAAAAGTTTATTTTTTGGTCGCAACATTTCATAGAAATCAGTAATTGAAACACAAGAGATCGATTGAAAGAATTACTTGTGTCATAGAAACATTATCAGATTCATGGGTGGCAGACAAACAATCAAAGCACTGACTTCCATTTCCTCACTCAACCAACCCTACCCCCAGAGGGCTTGAATCTCTTAACTCAACCGACCGTCTCCGACCCTTAATTCTGAATCGTCCCAACCAAAATGAACAACTCAGCTTTTATATATATATGTATATATATATATATATTAATTATCTTTTAGCGGTAAGAGGTTAATTGTTACGTTACCTCCTCGCTATATTCGAAAAAAAATGAGTTGAACCAAGATATAGAAAAGCTTTTAAGGTTTACTGGCAGCCAGAGTAAAGGTACCTTTATGCTGCAAGTTTTGTAGGAAGGAAGGTAGGAAATAGTTATTGAGTTGAGAAGGAAGTATAGCAGCTAAATGCCTGAGCAGAATGTACGTCACAACTATCAAGGCAATGCTGAATGTCTGAGCGGAATATGCGTCGCTATAGACATAGCAAAAGTCGTGTTTGCTGTTTAAGGACAAGAATGGTGTAGTCACCCATAAATGTGTGGTCCTGGTTGCTGTATGAGAGAGGCATGAAAGTCTCCAGATAAGGTTCCCCAGGAATGAGGTAGCTTGATGTCTGAGCGATTTTGCGCGTCGCTGTAGACATAGCCAAAGGTAAAAGATGGCATAAAGGTGTTCCTGTAAATGGCGAATTACATGTATCTAATTCATGTTCAACTGGGAACCCTTGGTCTAAGAGGGTAGCGTCAAAAGGTCCATAGATTAGATGGCTTTCCTCATAGTGTTGTGATTCTGCTGCTATGAAGGGAGCAGACAGAAAGTACGTCCGTACTGCTCGAAAGATTCACCGTCTTTGAATTGCCCGGGAAAGGTTTGGGCAGAATGGGATAAGTCATCCTCATTGAGTGAAAATATGCGACGACCATAACGGTCAAATTAATTTATGCGCCGAACAGAAATACGAAGTTCTTTCTGCTACTTGGTCTTAGCCGAGAGATAGTTAGAATATGCTTGTTATGCCATTTTGCTAAGTGGAGAATTCGACCATTCAATGGATGTAAAGTACGTCGTCTCGCCAGGTCATTATTCTTGTTTAGCCTCACGAAGACCTTAAAGAGTAAAGAAAAACATTCAAAAGTCATGGAGAAAACTGAATGTAGTTTTTCTCTACGTAGAAAAGTAATGAACGTTTTTGGTACCACGTGCTTACTCCGAAAAAGAGTAAGCATCTTTTAAGTTTATGCAACTGAAGAATTCAAAATGAAATCCGACGAAATTATTCAAAAAGTCCGTAGAAAGAAGAAATTATTTAGCTGTAAATAAATTGTTTTCCCGGTAGATAAGCAAACTTTCAGTAGGCAGAAGTTCCAAAAAAAGAAAAAGAATATTTGAAAAAGAAAAAGAACATTTGAAAAAAAAAAAAAAAAAAAGAACAGGAACTTTCGAATGGTAATACCAAGTGAAGGTATTTACAAAAAAAATTATTAAACTTTATGTAAGTTGGCGGTTTGAGGACGAGTAAGTATATGGTGAAATTCCAATTTCTTTTCCGTATTTTTTCCTTAAATTTACATTCCTTTGTCTTATTTCGTTGTATATCTTTTATTTGTTTTGTGTTAAAAAAAAGATTTGAGTCCGTAACTCAACCAGCATATAGAAACATCTGAAGTTGCTTGTGTTAAAATTTATTGTGAGATTTATTTCTCTAGAAATAAATTCTTTTTTATGGAAAAAAAAACTGTCGTTTTGTTGTTAGAAACAAAAGTCGTCATTTTTTTTCTACTGGTTAATAGTAGTACTAGCATTGCCCTGTCGCAACCCGTTCACAAACATAAACAGATCGGATTACTCACCCCAACAAACACAACATCCGAGTACGGCGGGAAATGACAAAGCCCTTTTACGACCCTAACCTGCCATTACAGCTAAGAAAAGGGAATAAATTACATCTAACAACATTTACAGAACCCGTCTGCCAAAAGTAACTCTATTAAAATGGAATAAATTATCTTCGGTAGCCTATATCAGGCTAAAGAAGGACTTTATTTCTACGCCAATTTTTATAGAAGAACTTTCTATTTACGTGGCCCAACAGAGTGGCGTGGTGTTCCCTTTATATAAACAAGCACCTAGGTCAAACATTGGAGATTTCACTACGCTCTCAGGAGCCGCTCTCAGAGCGAGGCTCCACAAGGCTTCATCCTACATCTCGTGGTCGCATTCGCCTTTCCATCAACTAGATATGCACAAAAGGTCTTTATAAGGACCATTAGAGGTCACCTTCTGCAGGTTGGTGTATCTCTGGCGGTCCTTACAGACTCGTCGAACAAGACGGCCCGGAGGCAAACACGAAGAGGACTCTAAGACCATCCAGTCTTAATCATTCGGTCAGTTCCGTTGTCCGTTCGTCCACTGCTTTCCAATCTGTGCAGCGCTAAGATACCGCCAATCTTAGCCGTGGCCTCCTGGCCTGATCGCTCGATTCCGCAGAGCTTTGGCATGGCAAAGTCATAGCTACCGTCTCCGATACGTCCGCATAGCTTTGGCACGGCAAAGCCATAGCTACCGACTCCGATACGTCCGCACAGCTTTGGCACGGCAAAGCCATAACTACCGTCTCCGATACGTCCGCACAGCTTTGGCACGGCAAAGCCATAGCTACCGTCTCCGATACGTCAGAATAGCTTTGGCACGACAAAGCCCTAGCTTCACCGATTCGCTCCCTTGACTTCGTATGTGCTAAGGCCTGGCAAACCTTAGCCACGGTTTCCCTGTCCATTCACTTGGTCCGTAGTACTAAGACGCGGTTAAGTCTTAGTCACCACGCTCGCTCGACTCTACCCGACCAAACTGCCAACACCAACTTCGACCACGACGCTCCAGCAATGCAGCATCCAGTCCACGTACGAGTCACTGTACAGACTGCACTAGCATTGCAGCATCTAGCGCACGTATGACTCGCTGTACGGGCTAGCAACCACATCTACACCCCCCGGTTAATCCAACGCACTGTCAAAAACCGGGACATCGATTTACCAACCTCGACCAACATCAGCTACCCGCAACGAACGTTTAGCTGCACTTCTACGACTCGACCAACATCAGCTACCTGCAACGATCGCCCAGCTGCACACATCTACGACTCGACCAACATCAACTACCTGCAACGATCGCCCAGCTGCACACACCTACGACTCGACCAACATCAGCTACCTGCAACGATCGCCCAGCTGCACACACCTACGACTCGACCAACATCGGCTACCTGCAACGATCGTCCAGCTGCACACATCTACGACTCGACCAACATCAGCTACCCGCAACGATCGTCTAGCGACCTCAACCATACCAGCTACCGACACCAACCATCTGACTGAAGACAACAACCACGAACTTTACACACCTATAAATACGACAATAAATTGTCATCTTTCTTATATTTGTTAACTAACCTTTGTTCCCTTCGTTGTCTTTGGCTGTCATTACTCGCACTCTTAACTTAAATCATTTGCGGGATCGACGTGCTTATCAGGATCTGCAACAGACCTTCCATCTTTTTATTATCTCTTCCCTCTACTCCACCAGACTCGGTTAACTGCTAAGTCAGTTTCTGCTACTATAGCTTAGACGTAGTTAACACTTAAAATATACTTTTTCAACACTTGGTAGTTGCAGGGAAGATTGTATAGTAAAAATGACTAGCATACGTAAATCCTTTTGTTAAGCAAACGTATGTTGACTTTATCAATTATTTCCCCAAATCATGAGTGTATCTATGACCGCTACTCGATGATGATGATGATATATATATATTTATATATATATATATATATATTCATCCATATAAATATTCATACGTATGAATACTAATATATATATATATATATATATATAAACATACATAGATATGTGTATATATAGACACCGACAAAAACTATTAGGAAAAAGTCATCAGTAATTTTCAAAACACAATACTATACATACACACACAAAAAATCCCCAAGACACACACTCTCACGCACACACACAGAAAGAGGGAAAATAACTGCTAGTGAAATCCCAAACCTTTCCAACGTACACACACACGCATACAACGACAAAAGCATATCAAATATCAAAAAGCGGGTAAACCAGACTAAGGTAAACACACTCTAAGAAAAAGAGAGGAAGGCCCCTATATAAACCCATAACCAACTGAAAATCATTCAAACTGCGAATACAAGTGAGTGAGTTCAAATCTCATTGAGTCCCCCAAATTAACAAGGCCTTGTGCCATATATGTTCTCTGACGAAAGCAACAAGCTGGAAACATACACGTATATAAGAACAAAATGAATAAATAAATTAATTGATTAAAAAATACAAATCTCTTCGTGGACCTACCTATTTTAAAATATATATTCACATATATTTATTTTGAAAAACTTTATAGCATATCAACTATACACACACAGATACACAGAACGCACAAACGCACAGAACAACCTCGAATCAAACGACAAAAAGCTTTATAACATATCAAATATCAAAGACTAATTAGGGAAATAAATAAAAGAAGGCACTCTCAAGGGAGAACGAGAAAAAGAGGGAAAAAAAAGAGAAAGAAAAAGCAACCGCCTACAAAGAATCTATCACGAAGTTAAAAGAAAAAACTAGCCCATCGAAACAGTGATCTCTATATAAGCTTAATACCACAACTGAAAAACATTAAAGGTTTTCTGAAGAAAGCAAACAACATGTTGGAAACGTATGTAAGAACTAAATGTTATAGTAAAATACATCAAATCTCTTCTGATTCACCCACTTAACTCTTCACACACCAAACTACTAAAACACACTAAACCAAGACCGACAGACATCGATACTACTGAAGAAAATAACATCAACTGGATGTTGACCCAACAACGGACAATGTCAAACTGAGAAAATCAAAGTTTCTGCGCATAGGCTCCGTGCATACTCTATTCAAAATCCCGCCAAAATTCTCAGTTATAAAAAAGGTCTATTTTTCAACCAATCATTTTTTTCCACTAATAGTATTTTCTGGGGCCGGTGTTTGAAGTTGAGAATATATAAATAGGGCAAGCAGAGGTCTACAGCCGTCGCTGAGAGCGTCACTCGACAACACCGTCAGACCAGATCAAAGCAACCGCTTGCTGCCGACCGGATAACCGATCGTCAGCCAGCTTAGATGTTCCATTCGCTTGTTTATTTCGTTTATTTCAATAAACGAAATAAAACTAAATCTTCTTGTAAGTCTTATTTTTCTTGCAACCAAACGCTTGTATATAACATAAATAAATAATCTTTAAAAGGATATAAATCTCTTTGAGGACCTATTCATTTTGAAATACTTACTTTTCTCTCTTTGCACCCACAAAAAAGAATTTTTTTTTTCATATATGAATATATATTATTTTTATATATATGAGTATATATATATATATATATATAAAAGATAAAGTTAGGGATTAACCTAAAAAAGAAATACATTATATATATATATATATATATATATATATATATATATATATATATATGTTTAAATAGATTGGCCCACAAAGAGATTTGTATTTTTTTAAATTTATTTATTTATTTTGTTCTCACATACGTGTATGTTTCCAGCTTGTTAATTTCGTCAGAGAACATATGGCTCGGCAAACAATGCGTCCATATCTTGACTGTCACATGATACAGCAACTGCTATTCTACATCCATGCACACCTTTCGTGTACACTTTGCTCTATAAAATCAGACATTTAAATTCATCTACTCGTCTCCGTCATTTGTCCAGTCCTCTGTTAATCAATCAAACTTACAACAATTTGCGGGATTCATGCATTCATCGGAGTCCTACACCAAATTCAACTGTTTATCTATCTTTCTAAATGTATATAAACGATGAAACTGAATTATTTCAAGCAAGGGATTTTGTAACCTTTTAGCTCCAATCTGAACAAAATTCTTTATTTATAAAAATTCAGTTTCACCATTTAGATAGAGATAGATAGTCGAATTAAACAGAGATTGAAAGAAGGTTAACACTGATTATGATATGGAATGTTTATACTAGATAGAAACGGGCCATTGGCCGAATGAGTAGAGTGTTCGCAAATTGTCCGGGAGACCGGGGTTCAATCCCAGGTCGAGTCATACCAAACACTCAAAAAATGGTACTTGATGCCGCCTTGCTTAACACTCAGCATTATATGGTAAGGATCAAGAGTAAAGTGGAGCAATCCAGGGAATGGAGTAGCGCCCTCACCAACACCTCGGTATGGTAGCTATTGAAAAGGGAGCCTTCGAGTCACCCTCGAATAGGGTCGCCAACTTTACTTTGTACTATATAGATATGAACCTGTAGAGAAGAGGAAAATCTCGTATTTTGTTTTGGCGCGCTATTTAATTCAACACTGAATTTCACCCAATCAGGATGACTTATCCCATTCAGCCCGGACCTTCATTTCCGGCTAGCAAAACGGGTGAGCGGCCAAACACACTCTCTTCGGCTTGAGACGGCGACCAGAACGGACGTGTCTCTGGTCGCCTCTGCTTAGCGATGCTTTTTAGCTAAACAAGTCACCCAGTGTGGACAGATCACTGTGGCTTTAACCCTAGCAGCAGCAACATAGACACTCAGCGGGGGAACCTTCTAATTTATGGATTCTTTGCGTCTAATATTTTAAACCAAGGAATCCCAGTTGAATATGAATTAGATACGTTCAGCATGCCTTCCACAAGCACCACAAAAATTTCCTATGTCGATCCGAGCGCCACTCCGCTCTCGACACAAAACTACACTGTGACTTTGAATACTTCCCTCACACGTCCAACGACACGCTGCCATTTCCAGCATCCCGCTAAGCCATTTCGTCTCAAACATCCAGCAAGCCTAAACACCACGAGTCTTGCAGCACCAAGAACAAACCTCCTCAAAGCTGCAAATAAAAACTTTCGCTGTTGTGTGTTGTTTAAGAAAAGTCTCGTAATTCATATCTGTGTGCCTTAAAAAATATAGCGTTAAATCATAACCACTTCACTTGTGTTGTCTTCAAAACCGCTATAAACCTAATAAAATAGATAGATTTCTTTTTTCTTTTTTTGTCCCCTCAAATAAATGAATTTAGGGAACACTAATAACATCTCACGAATTTGAAACAGAATGCTATGAACGGAAATAGTATGTTTTAAAACTTTCTAATCTTTTTCGTTTCATTTTATAACTTACACACCCTGACGAAGGTCTAAAAGTCCAAACGTTTAATGTTAGCAAATATCTCTACAAATAAAATCATGCTCTGTGGACCCTTGTGTTTTTTCATCTCTATACATTTTCAAATTGTCAGATTTATTTCCAGTTTTTCCTATCCCATTGTCTAGTGAGTAGAGAGTTCGCCAATAGCCTGGGAGATTAGGGCTCCATCCCAGATCATATCATACCAAAGACTCAAAAAATGGTACTTGATACCTCCTTGCTTAACACCCAGCATGATAAGGTACGTATCAAGGGTAAAGTGGAGCAATCCAGGGAAAGGAGTAGCGCTCTCTCCTACACCTCGGTGTAGTAGCTATTGAAAAGGGAGCCTTCGCGTCCCCCTCGACTACGGTCGCCAATTTTTCTTGTATCTATATGTAAAGACAGTTCGAAACTTTTAAAGAAATATTGGATATCAACAAAACAGTAGCTTGATTCAGTTTTATCCAGTCCAACATTAACATTACAATGTTAGAGAATTAAATTTATTGGGGTTAATTTCATTATTTGCTATCTCTTTTCTTACACGGTGCAGGAGCAATCAGGTAAGGAATAATATCAGCTTGGCTCCCGGAGACCTCGCTTCCACGCAATCCTTGAGTGTATTGTTTAGCGCCTGAGGCGCCCCAAAAAGGGGACACGGATGACGCCAATCATTTTTTGTTTCCATTCGTTCGTGGTTGCCCACAGTAGAATGACTGTCAAATGTGACTTATTGAGAAGTCAGATAAATATCTACTTTTTTGTATGCATGAATGATTCATAAATATGGTAACTTACTAGGCGTTTTTGCTTAGACGTGGGATTAGGTCATATGAATTGGGCACCCAATGAGACTCGAACTCACTCGGGTAGGTTTACTAGTCGACCTTGCTAACCATTACACCACCAGAGGCGCCTTTATGATTCATAAATATGACGTGTGAGCAGGAAACGGAAGCGACGCCATTTAAAGTGTATAGTCGGATATACCCGACTGCGTTCATCCGACCGTTGCCACGAAATTGTTTACATTTTCTTGTGGTCAGAAAACTGAGCAAAATTTTGACCAGTCGAATTCGAGTTTGTTTTACATCAGAGAATTTTAGGTAAGTGTGTTATTTATTCGCAAGTATTTAATTACAATGATATTTTAATGCATATTATTCTATATTTCTTGATAAAACTTTTTTTTTTGTTGTTTTTTAATTATCTTCGTCACCTTATTTCAAAATGTAAATTAAAATTTTGTTCTCTATTTAAATTTCAGTTTAAATCAGTGAATTAGTATATTTTTATTATTCTTAAAAATGTGGAGAGACCGATTTTTGCATAAACGTCTTTTAAAAGAAAATATCTTTTAAAAGAAAAGAAAATTTTTAATACAATGTCGGTTTGTGTTCAGAAACGCGCATCTTCGAAAAGCGCTTTTTTTTTTTTTTTATTTTTTTTTTTTTTATAATTTTAAAAATTTCTTCCAAAATCGACTAATTTATCAGATTTTAATAGACGAAAAAAAAATTCAATTTTTAATTAATAAAAGACGTTTATTCTTTAAATAATTTTTTTTACTGGAAATTTTTGAGGCAATATTTTTGTTTTATTTATTTATCTATTTATTTATTAGGTCATGTTTGTTTATTTATTTATCAAGGGTCACCCCACGCCCCTGTATAAATTTTACTTATTTCGGAATTATAGAAGATGTGAATGAGTGGTTTTTACATTGTTTTTTAAAAAGATAATTTCATCGAGAAATACATTTTCTTTATCTGCTTTTTTTTTTTTTTTTTTTTTTTTTTTTTTTTTTTTTGATGGAATTACAAAAATGTTTTTTACGGACGCCTTACTTTTTTGGTAATTTAAAAATTTTCAGTACAAATTATTCGTTTTTAGAAATACGGTCAATAAATGAGAAAACATCTTTAAGTTAATCTTTTTCTTTTTATATGTTTATAAACTTGGCAATCGTAGATTAAATTCTTTCATTTACTTTGATTGGGATTTAGTTATTTAATGTAAAACCTCAGAATAAATAAATAGGTCTAGCATGGAGAAAAAGTATAGTTTGCTAATATCTTATTTATTTGTCGTAAAAGAAAATTTTCATGTGTGTGAATGTTAGTTTTGGTAAGGATTTCTATCAGTGTTGTAAATATAACATTAAGAAAATAATCTTTCGATAATTAAGTGCTTTTTTTCCCTTTCAGCTGCAAAACAAATGTGTGTATATTTCTTTTTATATATCAAATTTTTATTTCTTTTTATTTATATATTTATTGGTTTGTATGTGTGTGTGTGTTTGCGTTTTTTTTATTTAATTAATTAATTTATTTATTTTGATAGCTTGATTAGAAATATATATACCCTTTCAGGTGTAACAAGATACAAACTATAATACTATTATTGCCGGTTCGATCTCTGTATTCACTTGTGACTAAAAGTTAATAGAAATGTAAACAAAACACAGAAACTGATCAATTAACAGTAAAATGTTATATTAAATGAAAGTATTTTTCTCCCCCCCCCCTTTTTTTTAACATTTGACACTTTCTCATTCGTAAACATTTAAACTGTAGATTTTAATAAAACTCGTTGTAATCGATTGATCAATATCTCACTCAATTTAATCAGAGACTGCTATTCTAAAATAAATAAATTTTCTGTTCTGTTTCTCTACATCAGCTTGAGTTGATTCACTAAAATCAGCTGTTCATTGATGAGGATTATGTTGGAAATATTTTTATCTAGTTTCATGGCGTAATGTTTAACGAACTGGTGCCTGTGGTGTAATGGATATCGTCGTAGGACACGAGTTCAAATCCTGGACGAGATTGATTGCATTTCACATAGCACTGATACTCTTGGGAAAGGTATGAATCCAATTATTCTCCCTCCAGCTATGGGTAAATAGTAGGACAGACTGGGTTCTTCAGCCTTGGTGAGGCAACTAGTCTAGGAGAAGGAAAACTCTGAATTCAAACCTGTTAAAATCAGCTTAAAAATTGACCTTGTGTCATATCCTGCCCGAGCGGAGGGGTTGGGTAAATATGGTAATGTTTAACGAACTGAACTGTAAAACCGTACTAAGAGAGATCGAATAGCCTTGCTTTGGGTTAAATACTACCAATGCTGTTCTTCTGCAATGATGGCTTTGGCATTGAATGACCTGCTATAGTTGGTATGCCATTATCATAGAAACCAAACTATTTAGTCCCTTGCGTTAAAAAGACTTTATTTTGGATGTATGATCATCTTTAAATTATCTTTGACATTTTATTTTAAAATATAAATAAAAATTCTCTTTTTGATTTAAACTATCCATCCTTAAGCATATAAAGAAATCAATTAATTATTGCCTAAATGTGTTTTAACCATTTAGAATAAATAGAATTTTAAACAAATATTATTTCTATGCAGTACATAAAAAAGTAGGTAATTTTTTGTTGTCATTTCCTCCTCTTCCTCATCATGATCATCAATTAGTGCTGCTTACTCTAATTCTCTCTCTTTCTCTCTCTCTCTCCCTCCTCTCTCTCTCTCGTCTATCGTTCCTGGCAGATCTTTCAAAATGCATCCTGTGTCCGTGCAGAGCTGTTGTAGGTCGGTTCTTGCAGGTTGACCAACACTGGCACGTCCATGTGTAGGGGTCTATAGGAGAACGTCACATGAATTCGTCTTTGCTTCTCCAGCAGTGTCCTGCATGTCTAGTTCGTCTTACTTGGATGGATCGAGAGTTGAGAGGGAAGTGACCCTACAGCTGTTTCGTGGGATGTTGCTTCCAGGTTTTGTTCAATATAACTCGTAGCATTCTTGTGCTGTTCCCGCTTAGCCTTTTCTCGTTTTGTCAGCGTCGATGTGGTGCATCCGTACTATAGTATTGACACAACCACCGTTCGGAAGAAATCACGTTATATTTTATTGGATAGATCAGACTTCCATACAATTGATAGTCTATAGATAGCAGTCCACGCCTTCACTAGGCACATATTAACATCACTTTCAGTAGATGAGATGCTACAGCCGAGGTACTTGAACTTGTCTATTAATTTCAGAGGACTGCTATTTAGAGTGGAGATGGCTCCTTCTCAATTAAAACACGTGTACTCCATTTTGTTTGTGTTTGCCAGTGTATCAGCGTATGGTTGCAAAAACAAAGAACACGAAGGCACGTAAATTTTGACAATTATATTGAAAACAAAGAAGTAAAAAGCTTTACAAAAACCTTGGTTTGTATATACGTGTTGATATGGAATTAAAGAAAGTAGAAAAATGTCCTATGCTTAATAGTGGTAGGACTTACGCGCACGTGGTCAATCAGATGTTGCCAGTGCGGAGAGGAGAAGGTTGTTTGGTGATTTATGGCTTAGTCACTTCCTTCAAAGCAGAGAAGAGGAAAATCAATGTGGGTGATGCATAGTTTCGAGTTTCGCCTATCTCTCTCTCTCTTTCTCAGAGCTGGAGTTCTAGTCTGCGGACATGGTTTTCCTTCTTTTTTATCTCTCCACTGTCAAGAAATTTGTCTTATGTTGCGTTTTTGTCTTCTGATTGGATCAAATTGGGTTTTCTTTGTTTTGTTTTTTTTTTACTGCGAAGGTCATGGATTGGCAAAAAAATTACTTTTAATTATTTTTACTTTTTGACAAATTTCATTGACATTTTACTATGTGCTGATCCCCCTTTTTTCATTTTGAAGAGTCTCAGCACCAATAACATCTGGTGAATGCTCTCATGGACCCTAGTTAGAATCATTATTTTGTGTGTACGATAAATTAGAAGAGATCTCTTTTGATCATATAACAGCAATGTCTCCTACTGCCTGTTCCAGATTATGCAACAGAGATTTGGCTTAGGTAGGTGTATTTGCAAGAGTTGTTTGATCATCTGCATCGTCTCTGTCCATTATTGCTTCTACGGTTTATTGCCTGCTTTTTGCCTTTTTTAGTGTAAAGCTGTTTTCTTTAATTACATGTATATCTATCAACATTCAAAGTACATGTTCTTATCTGTCTTGCCATTTATAATTTAAAAACATGTGATTTTGATTATGAGAAAAATTTGAATGCTTCAAGATAATTCAGTTTATTATTTTTGTGCAAAATGTATGCAATACATTTCTCTACAGTTTATCTTTAATATATTTTATTGTGCTTGATGAGAAAATGAATGTACTACACAGCACAGGAATTAAACTCACAACCTCCAGGTTATGAGTAATGACTTTTTAAAAATTTCTGTCACCCCTGTTAATTAGAATGATTTAACCAGGCAGTTTCTTACAACTTTTTCTGTTGCTTGAAGAACTTTTGACGCACTGCGTTCCTCCCACTCCCACAATTTTTTTTGATTTTTTCCCAGTTACTGAGTTACTCAAACTAATTGAATAGGGATGAAAAAAGGATAAGGAAGTCAAAGTGAGCAGAGAATGGAATAGACAATAATTATTCAGTAATTTAAACTACAATATGTTATTCTAAATTCTTTTTTGTTAATGTTTTTATACTACTGTTTTCTTTGAAGATTTCCTATTCTGCACAAATGTTGGAATTTGGGTAGCCATATTGTGCTCCAGTTGTGGAATTGTTAATACAAAAGATACATCTTGTCAGTATGAGACTGCAATATGATAAGAGAATGCAGATAATTTACACCTCCTCTTATATGTCTCTGATCTTGCCTTGCAGCTGCTGCTGACAGCCAAATTTATATATAAGATGGACTATTTTCATGATGCATTGAACCTCATCTTATTTCCTTTCCTGACAAACCATTGGGGTATGCGGTTGGTTTGGGATCAGTTGTGAAGTGTGTGTCATGGTCGGTCGAGACTGCTTGATGCGATTACCAGGTAAGCCTTGCAAGTTGCATCTCATGCGCAAGACTGACTCAGTCCTCAAGCTTTAGGGGGCCATCCCCCAAGGCTCTAACCCTCTACTGAGGGGCTAGGTTTATCACCTGGAACCAGGGCTTGAGGTATTTTTGTGCTTGCCAGGCATGTCTGGGCTACAGTCCTGCAACTGGACCCACCTAAATCTCTCCCTTGTGCTATACTTGCTCATTTGGTGGGGTGTGCGACAAAGATTTGTACCCTATCTTATTGACCCTCTGGAGAGTTGGACAACTTGTGAATACTGTCCTGATGTCAAACGGACTACATATCTTTTGGATTCTTTTGGGTTCTTTCGGCTAGTCCTTTGACATAGGGCAGACATACTGTGGTGAGTTTTCAGGTATTGTCCTCTTTCCTCCTATCCAGGTTACTTGGAGCCGATGTTATGCACTCTGGGTAGTTGTTGTGATAAAGGTTGTTTCAAACTAGTCATTTCTTCTTGGAATACATCAGTATCACTACTAATGGTTTTTGCTTGATGTTGTAAGCAACAGACTATTTCTTTCTTTACTGTATATGGATGATGGGAATTGAAATTGAGGTTCTGTCCGGTGAAGGTAGGCTTTCGATACACAGATGACCTGAATCCTTACTCTGTGCTTGTTACTAATACATCAAGGAATGGTAATTTGTTTTCTTGCTCTTTCTCCATAGTGAACTGTATAGATGATCAAATTGAGTTCAAGTAATGTCTGAGCATCTTCCTGATGAGGCCAGAGAAAGAATGTGTCATCTACATATCTAAGCCACGGAGATGGCTTTAGTGATGTGTATCCTAATACAATTTTTTTCGAAGTATTCCATGTATATCTTAGCTGATACTGGTAACATTGGCGAACCCATAGCCTGTCCTTCTTGTCAGAATATATCAGATCCTATCCCAAAGTAGGTTGTCTCCACACAGAAAGTCAACATTTCCATTAGATTATCTATCGGGATACAAGTGCGTTCTTCCAGCAAGGGATCCGCAACCAGTTTACGCCGTACTACAGCGAGTGTCTCATCAATATGTACCTTTTGTGAACAGACAGTACATCCAAACTGACCATCTTGTTAGAATGAATGGAGGCATCACTGATTCTCTCCACAAAGTGGGCTAAGTTCTTAACATATGATGAGGACCTACTTGTTAGTGGCTCAGTGGGTGACATGCTGAACCTCGGGTTCTGACAATGGATCTCAATGGAATATCATCCTTAGAAATTTTTGGAAGGCCATATATGTGTGGTAGCTTACTGTAATGTTGAATTAGCTGTCTGTATTTTGTTTGTAGTATGAGATCTTTATTCTTACCAAGAATCTGTGACGGCTTCCTTTCCATCTTTAGGGTTGGGTCCTTCTTTACTTTACAATAGCCACCATTGCCAATCAAGTCTGCCAATTTGTTGGAGTATTCCACCCTATCCATTACCACAGTAGCATTGCCTTTGTCAGCTGCGAGGATTATGATACTGTTATTATCCTGTAGTGATTTGATGGCCTGTCTCTCCATTTTTAAGATGTTTGGTTTTGGAAGCTTTGATTTCTCAAGTGCGTGTCTCACTTTCTATCTTGGCTCATCAGCCTTAGCCTTGGGAATTTGTAAAGGTGTATCCTTGATTGGCGCTATTAGATCTAAGTAAGGAATCTGCTTGATGGTAGTGGCGTTGTTGAGACCTTTGTTTAGTACTGATTTTTCAGTAGTTGTTAGCTGTCGCTTACTGATGTTGACAATAGCTTCCACTGGTGAGTAATGGGATTGGATTTTCATATTGCAGGTTTTAATCTTCTCCAACTTTGTAATTTGGCATGCCTTGACCATATGAAATTCCTGTTCGTACAATTTATCCACATATTGTTGGATTCGGGTTCTGTCATCTATCATAGATAGACGTACAGACATTACTTGATCACATGAACTCAATCTGATCATCTATACAGTTCACTATGGAGAAAGAGCAAGATAACAAATTACCCTTCCTTGATGTATTAGTAACATGCACAGAGCAAGGATTGAGGTCATCTGTGTATCGTAAGCACACCTTCACCAGACAGTACTTCAATTTCAACTCCCATCATCCATATACAGTAAAGAAAAAAATAGTTTGTTGCTTACAACATTGAGCAAAAACCATTAATAGTGATACTGATGCATTCCAAGAAGAAATGACTAGTTTAAGACACAACCTTTATCACAACAACTACTCAGAGAGCATAACATCGGCTCCAAGAAACCTGGATAAGAGGATAGAGAACAATACCCAAAAACTCACCACAGTATGTCTGCCCTATGTCAAAGGACTAGCCGAAAGAATCCAAAATATATGTAGTCCGTATGACATCAGAACAGTATTCACAAGTGGTTCAACTCTCCAGAGATATCTCTTCCGGGTCAAGCCACCAACGGAATTCAACATGATCAAGAACTGTGTTTACTCTATCCCTTGCAGTTGTGGTAAAATACACAAAAGTGAAACAGTTCGCCCACTAAAAGTAAGGCTAGAAGAACATTAGAAGGCAGTAGTACGAGGTGAGATTGAAAAGTCAGGTATGGTGGACCATATATGGAAGGAAAAGGGGAACCATCTGCCCTTATGGGATGAAGTTGAAATAAATGATAGAGCTGAACATTGGAGGATTAGACACCTTAAGGAATCAGCACATATGTTGGGTTACAATGACCTGCTGAGTTGACCAAGTACAGAGATGAATACAATATGGGAACTGATAATTAAAAAAATAAATAAATAAAAAAAATCTGAATGTGAGCACAGGTAAAAAAAATCACACATAATTGTAGTAATCCTAGTTAAGTAAGAATATTAAGATCATAAGTCCCCAAAATTCGTTCTAAACTGTCCAGTAGTACACATAATGTAACGGTTTTAGGCATTGGTTCCCTAAGCTTCTAAGGAGACAATCATCTGGAGGTTGCAGGTTCAATCCTGACTGCAGGCGAGTAACAATACAGCAATATTTAACACTTGTATCCGGTTATGGTTAACAGAATCAGAACAGGCAACTAACTGTGGATTCAATAAAGGACATAGTTCAAAGTTCCATCTAGGTTCCCAAGTTCGACAAATACCTGAAGAAGGCCGGAGGACATATTGGCCGAAACTTTGTAGAAATAACAATTAAGACAATTGTCTGAAAACCCTTAATGATAAAAATCATCAAGCTTTGTCTCAGAAATTCAGACAACTAAGATTCTAAGTGCTTCTATTATTTTTTTTCCAACACCTGTATGTATGTGTGCATATATATATATATATATTATGTGTGTGTGCGGTTTTTATTTGTTAGGTTAGATTATTTGGTTTCAGTGTTAGATTTTTCTTTCTTACTACACTCAAATTTTTCTGATAGCATATTCTTCTTTCATTTCACCCCATACTGTCACATTATTTACATAGACAAATATAGTAGCAAGCCTTTCTGAGGAAATTAAGTTGTTCATGAACTTCTGAAAGCAAGCTACTCCATTGGTAACTTGAAAAGGGTTTGCAACAGAATTAGTAGAGTTGATTGTCAGCTTCAGAAGTTCTTTATTCATTTATTTATTTTATTTTTATTTTTTTTTAGAGTCCTTAATAGGTATTTGGTGTGTGTGCTGAAGTAGCGATACTTTGCCACCTTGTTTAATGGGTTATCAATTCAAGGAAGAGAGAATATATCTAATAGGGTGAACCAATTTATGGTTTGCAAATAGTGCACCACTATCTTCCTTTTCGTGGTTTTCTCTTAAAGTGACCAAAACTTGAGTTCTCCCGTGGAAGTTGCTTCGTTCAATGATCCTTTGTTTCAGTAGTCTCTTTATTTCAGAAGCTGTGAATAAACATTTTCTTGGCATTTGAAAAGTGACAGGATTTCAGTTATAGGTTTACAGTTAGGTGAAAGGTGAGTAAACAAGGAAGGAGATTGGATATTTATTGCCGTAAGACCATGCACTGTCAGTTTCAGTAAAAGTCCTTCAAACAAGATAGAAACACATGAGTGTTGTTGCAAGAAGTCATGGCTCATTATGTTGTTGCAACATAAATCATGCAATATGACCAGTTTCACTTTAAGATAAGCTTTATTATCCACCATTAAATCAACTGAAATGGTACCACTTATTTCAGAAGACAAAGATGAGGATGCTATGTTACCACTTCCAGTCACAGGAGTGACTGCTTGCTCCAGCTGCCATACAATTTGGTGATTTATGAAAGTCTTGGTGCTTCCGGTGTTTATTAAGGCCTGGATTGAAGTATTGTTAACTTTAGCATCCATAATGGCCTGTAAAAAATTAGTTTTGCTGGTAATGAAAGGCAAATTTAGGGTGACTGTCAGTTGGCTAGATTTGTATTTTTAACATAGAGGCACTTTTTGTTGCATCTGTCGCAGAGAGCATTTCTTGCAGGACGCCTAACTCTAGTGTTATAGTAGTGGTTTCCACATAAGTGAGTTTGCTTGATAGCCCTTTCTTGGGCTATAGCTTGCTTATATGTAGTATTTAGATAGAGTACTATATTTTATAGGAGCCTGAGTTCATATATAAGTAGACAGTAGTCCATCTCTGAAGGCATCATGGATATACTCATTGTTCCCAACTTTTGCCATTATTGATTTAAAATCACAGTCTTTACAAAGCGGATAGAAAGCCTGTAGATGCTGGTTCAAACTTTTATCAGTGTTCTGTCTCCCAGTTATTAGAACACGGTGGGTGAAAATTTTGTTTATTAGTTTGACATATACTTTCTCAAGTTCTGCCTTAAATAAAGTAAAGTTGGCGACCATAGTTGAGAATGACTCGACAGCTGCCTTTTTGATAGCTACAACACCAAGGTGTAGGGGAGGGTACTACTCTTTTCCCTGGATTGTTCTACTTTACCATTGATCCGTATCTTATGCCGAGTGTTAAGCAAAGAGCCATCAAGTACTATTTTTGAGTTTTTGGGATGATTTGACCTAGGATTGAACCTAGGTCTTCTGGGCCACTGGCGAACACTCTGACTATCATGCCAATGTCCAGTAAGTTCTGCTATAGTGTTACCATAATTAGTAAGATCTGCAATGTACTCATATCCTGAAGGTTTTATGTAGTTCATCAATAAACTTAGCTTTATCAAATTATTTAGGGACTCAGCTTTTAAAGATGAAATAAAATTTAAAAAGGTTTTCTTTCATTGCAATCATTCTTTACTGGTGGTATGACTTGTAGGATTGCCAGTAAAGTTATGTGGTCTTAGAAGTCTTTCCATGTCGCATGTTTTGATGTCAGTATTCTAATTATTTTGAGAATAATAAATCTGGTTTAGGCAAATAAATTGTTATAAGATTTGCATGAGAGAAAACATGATCAGCTCATAAAGTAACCTTATCAATGGCTTTATTCACCTAAACATGGAATATATTGAACTCCATAATATGCAAAAGAAAGGATTTTTAACAGTTCAGACAACTTGTAATAATTTATTGAAATCAACAGTTCAATGATGAGGATTTTACGGGAAATCAATTTTTATCTACTTTTAAATATAATTGCAATTAATTAATACAATATGTTAACCTTCTGTAAACTAGTTCCAGTAGTCTGATATTAAATACTTAAAAACTAATATGATTGCTGCAAAAAGATAAATTTGTACTACCAATAGGCTCTCCCAACCAAGTTCTTATCAGTTCTGATTGGCCAACTGATTGTTTTAAAAAACAACGACGATGTGCAACAAGTCAAACTTTCCACCATCTTTGCTTCTGTATGATGAGTTGATGTTTTTATTTTTTCCATCTCCCTTCCCGCAGGGCATTTCCTGGATTATCTCCCCTTTACCTTGTCACAAGTCCAACAAAGCAATTGACTTTTACTTTGTGATCTTCACACGGGTTCCCATTATGTAGTTTCAAGTCCAACAAGGTAGTTGACACTTCTTTTGAAATTTTCACACCAGTTTCAATTACATAGTCACTTACAATTTAAAAGGTTACTTTTTTGTGTTTTTAAGATATAAAGGTGATTAAATGAAATATGTTAACCATCTGGGAAATAGTTCAGTTGTCTGATGTGAGATACATAAAAGCTGTAATACAGTTGTAGCATAAAGAAAAATTTGCTCTTTTAACTGAACTTTTATCATAACTGCCTATCTGTGCTTAGCCAATTCACACAATCAACCATCACATACTGATTCTTTAAAAAACAAAAACAAAAATCAACCAAGTGCAACAAATCAAATTTTTTCCACCATCTTTTCTTCTATATGGTGAGTTGATGTTCTTAATTCTTTTACACTCTCTTCTAATTTGGATCATCTTCCTATTATAGTCACAAGCCTAACAAGACAGTTGACTCTTTATTTCATTATAATGAGTATAATGAAGGCACAAGGCCTTTAGAGTTTTGGGGGAGGGGAAAGGAGCGGTCTTTGCTTTAACTAAAATTTCTAAGTGGAACCTAGCTTCAAGACAGTTGACTCTCCTTTTGTAATCTTTGCACTGGTTTGTCTTAGGCCTTACACTTTGGTTCTTAAAAGTATTCCTTGTCTCATAATTGGTCTCAAATCCGAGATGTGTCAAGATACCATTCACCAATATGTCATTTGATGACTACTCTGATTATTGTATCTCTCTCTCTCTCTCTCTCTCTCCCACTGCATTGAGTCTAAGATGTCAGACAACTTTAGCCCTACATCTTCCCCAACTCTTACAGACACAGATGTTGCATTTCTTGTCAGTGGCTCAACTTTTTAGTGTCTCCACATTTACTTAATTATAGGTTTTATGATACTGTCTACTCTTTTTGTTCAAACTTGGGTGACATATTATACCAAAACACTGCTTCAGTGGATAATGTTTGTCCTCTTTCAGCAATGGCCTTTTTTGTTTGGTGGTTTCATTCCACAATCCTATTTCCACTGCACCTGTATTTGGCTTTGAAAGATTGCTTGATATTCCACCTATCACGGATTGCTCAAAGAGTTTCCAAACAAAGTGCCACAATTGACCTGCAAGATTTCCTCTGCTGTTACTCGCTCCAAAAAGTTCTCTTTGAGCACTTCCACAACAATAATTGGGATTTCCACAGAGTTTTCTTTGCAAATCGTAATCCATGCAAAACCACCAAAGTTGGCTATTGTCAAGTATAACTTTCCTCTGTAATGTCACATCTATAACCAGTCTTGTCAAGGGGTCTCCTGTATCTTCCTTGAACCATGTGTGTTTAGTGAAGGGTCTCTTGATTAACACTGAGTACAGAACTTGACTTTCCTCTATACAGCTTTTTTTGTGACATCTGGGTCAACTTTATGAACTAGATTGTTTTAACTTGACCTCCATTTGAAACAGGCAGTGCAACTCTTTCAAGTCCTCATATGCTAAAAAACATTCAGATTTTTTTTATTCAGATCAGAGCATTAGTTTTGTCCCATGTCAAAGGCAGGAAAACCACACATAAATTCAGTCCAAATTCAGTCACAGCCTCTTTCATCTCCTCAATTGTCTGATAACGACAGCCTGTGAGCTTAGGGAATAAGCATAAGTCCCAGGGAGCAAGGTCTGGACCATAGGGAGGTTGAGGAACTGTCTTATGCCCATCTTGGTCAAATAGTCTATGACAAGGATGGAGTTGTGGACTGGTGCATTGTCCTGGTGGAAATGCCACTGAGCCGATTTGAAGAGTGCTGGCCTCTTCCGACGGAATCTCTTCCTTAACTCCCTTAAAACCTCAACATAGTATTCCTTGTTGACTGTTTGTCCAGTGGGAACCCAGTGCATGTAGATCATGCCAGTGCTGTCAAAAAAAGGGATCATCAAAAGTTTGTGGGTGGATTTGCTTTGTCTGGCCTTCTTGGGTCTGGGAGAGCTAGCATGCTTCCTCTGGGAACTCTGTCTCTTGGTCTCTGGGTCATAGCAGTAGATCCAGATTTCATTGCAGGTCACCAGAGCATCAAGAACTGTGAGATCTGAATTAATTAGCTCAACTATCTCCCTGCTGTCATGACAACATCTTTCTTTCTGATCTTCTGTGAGCACCCTTGAGACAAACCTCACGCAAATCTTCCACATCTTCAGTTCCTTGCGAATAATTGTGTGAAAAGTTCTCACACTGACATCAGACTGTGCACTAATTGTCTCTATAGACACATGACAGTCCTTATCCATGAAATTCTTTATTTGGCCAATCAACTCTGGCGTATTGACTTCCTCTCATCATCCCTCACAGACTCCCTGCCTTCCTTGAATCTCTTATGCCACTCAAAAACTGATACTCAATTCATGCCAGATGGTCAAAAAGCAGTCTGAAGCATTCCATATGTTTCGTTGGCATTTTTTCCAAGTTTAAAACAGAATTTTATTGCATATCGTTATTCTAAAGTATCCTCATGTCCAGATTGCATTTTTGAAATTTATCAGCTGTGACTATCAGGCTTTAGTATGGTGTATTCCAATTCCTGCCGTAGCTGTTCCTTTGAACCTGTAATCATAAAAATTGGTTAGTCATCTCATAAGATGTATAGCAATAATATAGTGAATTTTCAAAAGTCTATGACAATTTTAAATGCATGTACAAAAAAGGTCTGGAAACTTATTGAAGGTCCCTCGTAAGTTATATTGAACTTTATTTTATTATTACATTATTGTTGTTTTTAAACCGGCTCATTGGCCCAGTGGGTAGAGTGTTCACCAATGATCTGAGAGACCTGGGTTCAATCCCTGTTCGCATCATACCAAAGACTTTAAAAATGGTACTTGATACCTCCTTGCTAAACACTCACTAATATAAGGTACATATCGAGGGTAAAATGGAGCAATCCAGGGAAAGGAGTAGCGCCTTCCCCTACACCTTGGTGTAGTTGCTATTGAAAAGTAAGCCTTCTGTTCACCCTCAACTACAGTCACCTACATATTGTTGTTTTTAGCATGATACCATACCAGTATGTATTTAAATGAAGAGAAAATGGACTTAGCATATTATTTCCTTTTTATGATCATAAAATATTTTGTTAAATACTAGAATATAAAAAAATATTTCTGATATTTTATCAATAATGGTGCATCCTTTTGATTTTGATAAATAAAAACTTAAGCAAAAATAAAAATTGTATTCCATTTGTTCCTATCTTCAAAGGAACAAATGGAATACAATTTTTATTTTTGATATTGATTTTATAAAAAAAAAACTATTCATAAATTCCATAAAAAAACTGTATTTATGATTTGATATGAATTATATGATATGTTAAGGGTTCATTTAAGTGATAATACATTTTTTTACAATAATATAATTATTATAAGTGCTGAGTATCATTTCTTTCTTCTTTATTTACAGGTTTTGCTTATAAAGGAAAACAAGAGTTTTCAAATGTGAACCCACATATAACAATGTGAAAAGGTTTTGCTTCAAAGTGTGCGTATCTACATTTTCATATGTTCCATCTTTAAAGAGTCTTATACAAGCACACAAAAGATAAATCACTTAATTTTATCAAGTTTATACATCTGCATTTTTATTAAATTATAATTTCTAAATAAACATGCAAACATACAGGGAAAAGCAACCTTATTCCTGTGAAGTATGTGGATCAACATTTTCAGAACACGTCAGTTTAGAAAAACACATGGCAATACACACAGAGAAACCATTTTCTTGTCAAATATGTGGATCAACATTTTCACAGCATTCTAACTTAAAGGTACACATTCAAATGCACACTAAAGAGAAACTATTTTCTTGTAAAGTATGTGAATCAGCATTTTCAGAGAGAAGACATTTAAAAAACCATATGCAAGTACACACAGGAGAGAGACCATTTTCTTGTCAAGTGTGTGGATCACAATTTACATTTAGTTCCACTTTAAAAAACCACATGCGAACACATACAGGAGAGAAACCATTTCCTTGTCAAGTTTGTGGATCAAGTTTTGCATTTAAGTCCACATTAAAAAAGCACATGCGAACACACACAGGAGAGAAGCCATTTTCTTGTCTTGTGTGTGGATCAAGATTTGCATGTACTTCCACTTTAAAAAAGCACATGCGAACACACACTGGAGAGAAACCATATTGTTGTGATGTGTGTGGATCAAGATTTGCATCTAATTCCAACTTAAAACAGCACATGCGAACGCACACAGGAGAGAAACCATATCCTTGTCAAGTGTGTGGATCAGCATTTTCAGAGAATGCCAGTTTAAGAAAGCACATGCGAATACACACAGGAGAGAAGCCGTTTTCTTGTCAAGTATGTGGATCAGCATTTTCTGAGAATTCTAGTTTAAAAATCCATGTGCGAATACACACTGGAGAGAAACCATTTTCATGTCAAGTATGTGGATCAGCATTTTCAGATAATTCCACTTTCAAGAAGCACTTGCGAATACACACTGGAGAGAAACCCTTTTCTTGTGAACTGTGTGGATTAGCATTTTCTCAATGTGTTAATTTAAGAACACACATGCAAAGACACACAGGAGAAAAACCATTTTATTGTGAAGTGTGTGGATCAGTATTTTCATATGGTTCCACTTTAAAGACACACATGCGAATACACACAGGAGAGAAACCATATTCTTGTCACACATGTGGATTAGCATTTTCAGATGGATCCAATTTAAGAGCACACATGCGAGTACACATAGGTGAGAAACCTTTTCTTTGTAATGTGTGTGGATCAGTATTTTCCGATGATTCCACTTTAAAGGCACACATGCAGATACATACAGTAGGGAAACAATTTTCTTGTGAAGTGTGTGGATCAGCATTTTCACAGAAATCTGGTTTAAAAATGCACATGCGTATACACACTGGAGAGAAACCATTTTCTTGTGAAGTGTGTGGCACAGCATTTTCTGGGAATTCCAGTTTAAAAAAACACATCCGAATACACACAGGAGAGAAACCATATTCTTGTCAAGTGTGTGGTTCAGCATTTTCACGGGGCTCAAGTTTAAAAAAGCACATACAAGTACATACAGGAGAAAAACCATTTTTATGTCAAGTTTGTGGATCATCATTTTCTCAGAGGTCCAGTTTAAAAAGACACATGCGAATACACACAGGAGAGAAACCATTTTCTTGTCAAGTGTGTGGATCAAGTTTTGCATGTAGTTCTAACTTAAAAAAGCATACACTAAGACACACGGGAGAAAAACCATTTAATTGTGATGTGTGTGGATCAGCATTTTCTGAGAATTCCACTTTAAAAAAGCACATGCGAACACACACAGGAGAGAAACCATTTTCTTGTGAAGTGTGTGGATCAACATTTTCATTTAGTTACCATTTAAAAACTCATATGCGAATACACACAGGTGAAAAACCATTTTCTTGTCAAGTGTGTGGGTCAGCATTTACACAAAGTTCTGGTTTAAAATGCCACATGCGAATACACACAGGTTAGAAACTACATTCTTGTCCAGTTTTCAAGTCAAGATTTTCAGATAATTTTACTACTATACAGCACAGGCAAACGCCCAGAGGTGCAGTTGTTTTCTTTTCTAGTGTGTGGATCTAAATATTTAGACGCATTTCAATTTAATGAAATATCTCTGAATACCCTAGGAGACTATTTTCTTTTCCAGAGTGTGTAATACCATTTCAGGAAAATCACATAAGATGCATAAAAATACAAACACAGAAGAAACTATTTCCATGTCAAGAGTGTGGTTCAGTATTTAACAAATGTTACATGATAGTGTACATGCTCATGTACACAAGTGTTTAACATTTAAATGAATGGAATCTGTTTTTCAGAATTTAAAAATTTTAAATTCATATACCAATACATGGAGAGGAAATTTTCTGAGCAACATTTCTGCAAATTTGCTTCAAAATATCCTTTTGAGGCTCTCACTACCAAGACTTCCTGCAATTGTCCAGAGTATAGATGAGTATTTTCACTAAGTTGAAAACCCATGGAAATACACACCTGAATGAAATTAAGTATCTCACAGTATTCTCAAAGTCATAAAAAACAATTTACCATTCAAATTAACAGACTTGTTTAAGTTTTTAAATTATGACTTTTGATTTAAATATTCAGCATATTCTTTTTCCAAGAAAGAAACTTTAAGTAATTCATGTGTATCAAGTCTTAAATGTGATAAGTATTTATTTACTTGTTAAAGTTAGTTTTGTTTGACAAAAATATATTCTCTTTGAAATTTATACCATTTTAGCTACGTTTGTTCAATTTTTCATTTCAAGTTAAAAGATGTTAATTAAATGTGCTTAAGATTTACGACTTGATTTTATTTTATTTTTTTTTGATTATTTGTATATTCTACTATCTAGTATAAATACCACTGTCAACATGTTATTTAATTTCCTTTTCTAACTCAGTATAAAACTTTATGCAACTTCTTTCTATCCTGTTTTAAAAGTGATAAGCATTTAGTTTTTATTGATTTCTATATTCTCATGTAAAGTGTAAATATTCTCACTTGACATTCTGTTTTATCATCTTTTCTGAGTATAGAACTTAATGCCACTGATGTGTATCCTGATTTAAATGTGATAAGCATTTAGTTTTTATTGATTTTTTTTTTAAATGTTCTGCTGTCCAGTGTGAATATTCCCACTTGACATTCTGTTTTATTGCTTTTTCTGAGTATAGAACTTTTTTTACAAGTCATCCTGATTTAAATGTGATAAGCATATAGTTTTTATTAATTTTTATATTCTGCTGTCCTGTGTAAATTTTTTTTCTCTTCCCTTTTTTAAATCAGTAAAAAACTTAATGCAACTGATATGTATCCTGATATAAATATGAGAAGCATTTAGTTTTCATTGATTTTTTGAATATTATGCTGTCCAGTGTAAATATTCTCACTTAACATTCTGTTTTATTGCCTTTTCTAACTCAGTGTAGAACTTTATGTGACTCATTTATATCCTGATTTAAATGTGATAAGCATTTAGTTTTTATTGATTTTTATTATTTTCGTAGACAATTCCATGTTATGTATAACATGTTTCATTGATGATATTAATGTATATTAATTTTTATTGTGATATTTGCTACAAATTGATAAGTATCTTTAAACCTAAGTACTCTGGCTTCCCTCTCTCTCTCTCTCTCTCTCTATATATATATATATATATATATATATATATTCTAAGTAGACTGGCTGTCAACATTGACCTCCTTCCAGTACAGTTGACCACAAACATGACTCCACTTTCCTTTGGATGTTGTTGGCATTGGTTGTATTTAATTGAAAGATAAAAATAAAGAGTTAACAATCCCTTAGTAAAAGGAGATACTTAATGAAATATGCTTAAACAATTAGGAGATATAGTGAGGATCAAAATCATAATGGATTCTTGGACTGATATTTCAACTTGTGATTCATGGAAAATCCAAGTCCCCCTCTGCTTGCATAGATGCCAGGTGTGGATTTGGTATATACTTGTTTCTGTTGCACTTGATGGTAAGATGAAAAGAAGCATTGTCACACAGGAGATAATCAGGGATTAAAAATACTTCAACAAAAAGAGAAACCTAGTGATGGTCAAAGTCACAAGAGTTGTAATAAATTTTTGGACAGGAATGTTAATTCTTAATTCATGGAAAATCCTTTTTTTCTTCTTTTTCTCTGTAAAAAAAATTATTTAATTTTATTTGTCTATTATTGTTAGCATTCAAAAATTTAGGAAGTATTGATAGGAGGGATTAAACATTACCATGCTAGCCTTGTGCTGGGCTGATTAGCAAATCCATGTTGACAAATATTCGCGGTCCTTTCAAATGATAAAGATAAAAGGTCAAGGTTATTGCCTCATCAGTTTGATGTTTGGGCTCAAGGTGGAAATGCTGACCATGTAATCAATTGTGAAAGCTGTTGTCACACAGGACAAAATCATCCAAAAAGCCATGTCTTTGTATATCAATGACATATTTGTTAATGAAAATGTATGCTCTGTAGTACATTAAGAGCAGTCTTTCAGAGATTCAGCCTGACATGTAAGAGTTCAGAGAGTCTGAAGAATGGCACCTGTGTGCTGGGTTTACATGTCTCAGAGGAGCAGAGTAAACTGCTGTAATTGAGTTGCAGGAGTGAGCTCCCACTGTGCAATGCATCTACCCACTTAATGACTCCCACGCCCTGTTTATTGCACAAAGTCTGAGGTAGTGTCACAAAAGACAAAGAAAAAAACAGTCAAACTCAAGGTTTGAAGGACTGAACACACATGTAGGGTGGGGTGTCACCTCAGACCTTCTTCTGGCATTCCTCCCTATGTGTCCGATGTAAATTCTATATTGCCAGATCCTAGTTGACCACCCCAGCTCTCAAGGAACCAAATGTAGTCGGAGATACAAAAAGAGTTGATCAGAGGAATCTGCTTTGCAATTGCTCAGAGAAGGCGACTGAAGTCAAATGCACTTATCTTCTGGTTCCCTGAGAGTTGAGGTGTTGTCAACTTGCAGGGGTGAATATTTTCTACTTCGCCACTCTGTATATCTCCAGGGCACCCTTAAAAGTTTGATTATAAAATTAAAGTCCTTTAGGTCATGGCTCATCTTTACCTGACCATTTGCACTTAGACTGGAAGAAATGGATGAATGGTTCTCGCCCAAAGTATGTACAGCCTACACACACTCAATACACCCATCCTAATATGTCAAAGCCCCTATATGGATATACACATGTATACATACATATACATACCTATGATCAACTCACAACCATACATGCATGTACATAAATACATGTACCCACATCTACTCATATGTCTACCATGATATGCATATACACTTACATATGCACACACATGTCTAACTCTATATACTACCACATCAAGTGTCCATAGTGTCATGACCGCTGCCTAACGTACACATTTGTTGGAGCATATTTTCTCTATGTGGAAAGTTGAGAGGGCCTTTGCCAGTGGATGGCTGGCTCTGCATTGAAATTGCATTGATGAGACAGCGAGCAAACTCTTGACAACTAGCTGGGATGATGAGATGTGGAACCTACCCTGACTCAAATGTTGATGGACATCATTACTCAATTGACACTGAAGGGTTCAGCACAAGATGATTAGTGCATTGATAGACAAAGTCACCGTATGGGTTGACACAAGCTCCTCTGCCACCAATGTCAATGTGGAAAACCTCTGGTCTAGGATGTGTGTTGGCTATGATCAGAACGCGAAAACAAGCATATTAATCAGGTGGAGCTCAATGCGATGCTGAGACGCATCAACTTACAATGAAGGATAACAACCGTACTTCACTTAAAGATTGACTCGGCATGTGTGCTTTCTTATGGTTCTTGTATGTTGCCTGGAAATACGAGAGAGTTCACTGAGGCAAAGTCAGAAATGTAAGTAAAACATCAGCTCAGAAATGAAATACCACTCTTTAAAAAAAAAGCAAATACAAAAATGAATTATTTAGATGAAATAATTTATTTATCTAATCAGTTAAATTTATTTATTTCAGTATTTTTACATGAATTTAATATATCCCAGTCCATCGCTGTGAGTAGAAGATTTTAATCCACATCTGTCAATTTTAAACCACTAAAAAAAGGTTGACTTGATTTTTTTCTCTTTAATTATTATAAAATTAAGCTACACAATTGAATTGAGTAAAAAAATACTTAGAAGAATAATATTGTACCTTATTTTACCAGTTTTTTTTAACTTACAAAATAAGACATCCGCATGAACAAATAAACAGTTATAAAAAAATTATAAACGAAATTGACTCTTCCATAAGAATTATCTTTATAACATGTAAAAAAATAATTTACCTGCACTTACATGGAATGAGTAAAATTGACAAAATAATTTAGGGGAGTGCATAACAGCAAAATAACAAAAAATTTTAGAATTTTGAAGGGAAATCTAATTTTTTTTATTGCTTTATGTACCAAAACTTTTATTGAAATCCAATAATTTGCCAGTTTTTGGATTAATAAAAAAACAAAAAAAAACCCTGGTGCTTCAGCAGGTGCGTATTTTGAGATGTCCCCACATATCATTTTGTAATCTCTTAAAGATTTTTGTTTTGGGTTTTAAAATTAGCTTTAGCACCTTATCTTAAATGTAAATTAAAATTTTAAATTTCTGCATCATAATCAGTGAATTAAGTTTTTCACACCAGTGCTAGCTGGTAGATTACGCCGATGACATAACGCTTCTAGCAAATACACCCGCCCAAGCTAAAACCCTGCTACATAGTCTGGAACGAGCAGCTGCAGGTATAGGACTCCATGTCAATACACACAAGACAGAATATATGTGCTTTAATCAAACAGGCGACATATCCACACTAAACGGTAGCTCTCTGAAACTAGTAGACAAGTTCACCTACCTAGGAAGTAGTGTCTTATGAACCGAGACAGACGTCAACAAGCAACTAGCAAAGACATGGACAGCTATCGATAGGCTATTGGTAATATAGAAGTCAGACCTGACCGATAAAATAAAACACCGTTTCGTCCAAGCAGTGGTCATGTCGATACTGCTGTATGGATGCACTACATGGACGCTAACTAAACGTATGGAGAAAAAGCTTGACGGCAACTACACAAGAATGCTGCGAGCAATATTGAACAAGTCCTGGAGGCAGCGTCCGACAAAGCAGCAGCTGTACAGCCACTTACCACCCATCACGAAAGCTATCAAAGTTAGACGAACCAGATATGTGGGACACTGCTGGAGAAGTTGGGACGAACTCATATGTGATATACTCCAGCGGACTCCTTCACGTGGATGAGCAATGGCAGGACGACCAGCTAGAACTTACATACAGCAGCTCTGTGCCGATATGGGATTTAGTCCTGAAGACCTGCCAGAAGCAATGGACGATAGAGAAGGGTGGCGAGAAAGAGTCAGGGATATCTGTGCTGATGGCGCGACATGATGATGATGATTAGTGACAACAAGTCTCCTCAAGTCTCAATATTCTATCTGATCCTAACAATGCTGTTGTGCGAGCGATAAATACATCGATCCTGCAAACGTTTTTAAAGGAAGTGATGTTGACACAGACTAGCCAAGAAGGTTCATTTGAAAGACTAAGTCTTTATTTGGCGAAAGATATGAGATTTTGTGTAGAGTTTATGCTTTCATATAAATTCTATGCTGTGTCAAAAGTGTAGACTCGTCTGTCTAATTGTACTTGGTGTAAGCGATTCTTGAAGATCTTTGACAGGTCGTAGGTGTAGCTATGTGGCCAGGTATCCGGGTCGAGTTGCAAAAGCCGAATGATTTATATCCTGGTTGTTGATTTGGTAGTTTACTGGGTGTTTAGTTGATGTTGGGCTTCGAAGAGTTAACGATAGTATAAGCGGTGTCATCTGGTCGTAGTCTGGACTTTTGCTTCGAGTATTCCTTGCATCTAGCTGACTGCTACGTCATCGTCCTTATGGTATTGATAAGATCTACCATAGTCTTTAAAAGGACTGTAGAGTCAAAGTAAGATATCTTAAAATGTACTGTAAAGACATTTAAGTTGATCCTGAAAATGACCGTGAATACTGGAAAGGCTGGACTGTTACTGATGAAAGCTCGAACCTTGGCTTCTGCTACTGGTAGCTGGGAAGAGGTGTTAGTTGGTATGTATTGGTACCAGTGAAAAGGCTTAAATTACCCCTTCATATAAGGCTAGAAGCCCGCTGCTTACTAAAATATTTATCCAAAATATGGCGATCATATATCTCTTGATAAAACTTTGACCTTTGAAAAATAATTTTTTCAATGCAGGCCAATATTATTTGAGATTAGTTTCCTGCTAAAAATTATTAGTACGAAAGGCCAACTATACACAAAGAAAACTTACTTTTTTAAGTCTAGAAAATTGTATCAGTAATAGTTTATTTTTATATTCAATATTGGAAAAGAAAAATAAGCATGTTAACATGATTTTTAAATACCCAAATCAGAAAACTCAATTGAATAATTATTTCCAATTTATCATTAAAATGGTGAAATAATAATAGGTTTTGTTTTTGAATATTTAATGTTCAACCTGATAATAATCTACAAATCTTTCATTAAACCTAAAACACTAAATTTTGCCTTTTTTTTCCTATTTTCATAACAAAGTTTACTTTTTTTCATACATTTCTAAAAGCTTTCCGGAGAATAAACGAATATTTTACTTTTATTGTAAATGTTTTATTAACATTACTGCTATTGAGTGGGTACTGGAAATGCAGGGGTGCCGAGATATTAATTTTATTCTAGTATCATATTTAGATTTAGCCCATTGTTGGAGAAAAATACGTCAAAATCTAATGCAAATTTAAGACACCCCTCCTTTTTAACAAATATTGATATGGAATTATTTCTCGAATAATAAAAAAGAAAATTATATTTTTTATTGTCACAGTATTAAAAGGTCTCAAAACATTTTTTATGATTTTTAAAAATTCAATATTCATATTTGGAGTACTATTTTCTCCTAACAGCTCCCAATTTAGATGTTTTATTTATTTCATGCACAAACTTTTGTCTTTATGATATACAAAAAGTATAATTCATATCCTATATCCCCACTGATTTAATAGCGCTTTAGTATATTGTTAGTTTCCATATCACTATATGTCAATTTGTAGTTATTTATGTAGCGCTGAACAAAATAACAAAACTTCTTTGAAGAACAACAATGAATAGTTTATTTTTATGACAGAAGTAGACTTGTGTCATCAGAGTGAGCAGCGGTTCTTTTTGGATATCAGGTAGCAGTGTCGCAGGTAGTACGCCAGTTATTTAGTGTATAGCTGTGATAGCCGTTATCTTCAGTGAACATCGTCAATGCTGGAGTGTCCCGTGGCAGGCTACAGGAGAGAAGTCTTTTTTCTCTGCTGGCCGTGTGCTCTCTGTTCTGCTGGCTGTTATATTCTGAGTTGTTGATATCTGTGATATGAATGTTGTGGGCGAGAAATGCGTATGGTTGCAAAACAAAGAACGTATAGATACTCACAATAACACAGTAATGATGTTATAGAAAATTTTTATAAATAGATTAAGCACAGAGAATAGAATGGAGAAATATGTTCATAGTTAAAGAATGAATTCAGTGGTAGTAGTTACAAAGTTCATATACTGTCCTTGTCTCGTGGTGAAGGGATGGTTTTCTCGGAATAAGGGCAGCGTTCCTAACGGCGGCGATCGTTTGAAGTATCGGATGACAGTCACCGGTCAGTGGCGTAGAATCGTTAGCACGAGCAGTGTGAAGGAGCAAGTCTGACTAATAATTATTTGGTCCGTCTATTTATATATTTTTGTAGGCTCAGAAACGGCAATTTTTGTGCCCCGCGGGAAGCGTTCCGATTGGATATTTATTAATGTATTTTTTTTTTTGTTAATTTATCGCAAACGGAAGTTCTGCGCGGAGCCGATGCGTGAACGACTAATTTTTCATTTTGAGTTGAGAACTCGAAGTGGTAACTTCCGTTTTTTTTTCTTTTCTTTTCTCCTTTCTTTTTTTTTTTTTTTTTTTTTTTCAAATCAAGGCAAGATCTCGTCTTGTAACATGGCCGACTTCCAAAAAGGGCTAGAAAAAATAGTTATTGAGAGGAAGAAGGAATCAATGCACTCTGCCCGCTGATTGGTCAGTGTGTGGCCGAATCGCTTGGTGGGGGCATTGATTCGCGGGAGAAAATAGATCTGTGACTGCTACAGTGCTTCACATCAGGGGTTGTAATTTGGTGACCATGTTGTTAGCATTAAATATAAAAGTATAGATAACAGTTTTTATCTGCACCATTTAAAATATCACAATGATATTTCTATGCAGTATATAAAAGCATAGATAGCATTTTTTGTCTGTGCCATTTAAAATGTCACATTGATATTTCTATGCAGTATATAAAAGCATGGATAGAATTTTTTTGTCTGTGCCATTTAAAACGTCACAATGATATTTCTATGCAGTATATAAAAGCATAGATCGCAGTTTTTGTCTGTGCCATTTATAGTCTCAAAAAACATGTCACAATGGTAATAACAGAAATTTTTAATGCTTGGCATTTTCATTTCTGTGAAAATATAAATATTGGATTTAAATAAAACTTGCTGTAGTTGATTAATCAACATTTCACACAATTTAATCAAAATCTCTGCTATTATAAAAAATAGAAAAACTGTTTATTTAATGAAACCTTTATTAATTCAATGAAATCAACAGTTAAATGATGAAAATTATGCTGGAAATATTTTAATCTATTTTTATACATAATAGCTTATCAAAATCTGACTCCCCCAAATCAGCTAATTGTTAGATTTCAGGGAAATTTTCAGAACTTATTATTATAGGAATTTATTTTTGGAAATATTATGTTTTAGAAAACTTTCTAAAAATATTTCAAAGTCAGTCTGCTTTCCTCCATTAATTGTATGAAATTTGTAAAAAAAAAAAAAAAAAAAAAAAAAAAAATGGAATATGAAATAATTATTGTAAGATAAAGATAGGTATTTGCCGTAAGAAATTCCAAGAGACTTGTTTCTGCTCTCAACACAAGTCACAACGTTAAGTTCTTTGAAAAAAAGAATGGTAAATGATGAATATTTCATATCGTCTTGAAATGATTCCCAGTATATTAACTCGGTAATTATTAGTGATGTTTGGAAACCCCAAATTATCGAATGGGGAGTAACCCTTCATTGCCATCGCTCCCAGGTCCACTCTGACCCGGAGTGGTAGTACTTGATAGGGTCCTATCTATGGGTCAAATAGAACTGTTTGACATTTAAACTGTGTACTTATGTTTAATTGAATTTTAAGTGATACATAGCAATACTTGAAAACATTAAGATTAAGCCATGTGCAAATAAATGATTAATAGTAAATAGAATTATTCGTATAAGATAGAAATAAGTGAAATCATCTGCGTGAAAAAAAATGAGCTCTAGTTCGTTAGAAAATGTTATCTACAAAATTTGTTTAGAAATCATATTTAGTATATAGGATTTGGCATTAAATGACCTACAATAGTTGATCTGGGAGCGATGGCAATGAAAGGGTACTTCGCTTTCCCCAAAGCTCTAGCATTACTGGAGCCTTGCCATCAGATTGTTTAGTGTCATATCCAGGACACTTGTCGGTGAGGGTCTTACCCCAATGGGGAGACGAAGTTGGTGTATTCTATAGCCCCAGCCGACTGGGCAACTTTCACATTTGATAAATTAAAAACCGATTATTAGATGTAAATATTGCTGATTAAAATCAATACATAACTGATAATTTTTTCTATTTTAAAATGATAAGACACAAAATTCAACATGTAACCTAAAACAAAGCCTTTGACATCCTTGCTTTGGCCTTATTGCAAATCTAAACAAACAAAAATTATTGTAACAACTCTTTTATGAAATTAATATATCAGTTTATTTTTTCCAAGTCCATAAAACTCTTTGAATGTGCATATAAATTTGTCTGTCGTTATTCCTCAAGCATCAAACTGCAACATTGAATAAACTTGTTTAACGAAGATTAATATTGCTGTTAGATAATGATTTACTTTTTCAAAATATTTGTTTTCTTTAGATGTGATCAAACAAGAAAAGCCGTTTATTATGAAATAATCAGAGAAAAGTCAACTATTAAAGCTGAAAATGTAGTATTTTCATCAACAAAGAAAGGAAATTGAAGAACAATGGTCAATTATTTGTGAATGGCCTTAGAGCTGCAGGGTTTTCAGTAATCTTTTTATATCAGTGATGATTCTAATAAATCCAAAACTGTAAATGAGGGAGCTATCCCCCTTGTTTGGTACGGGCGTCTTGGAGTTGGGTACACATTAAATTGTACACCGACCAGTCACACACGTGACACCATTGGAAGGGTTGATCTTATTATTACCATTTCTCCGAGCAGAATACACGTGTTGCCTGACAGCTGCGATTTTAGACTTTGCGAAGGAGGCATTCTTTGAGGCGAACAGAGGTAAGAATCACACACTGTATCTGTATTTGCCCGAATTATTGATCTGTGTGAAAGGGATTACAGAAGTTGTTTTCTATTTTGTTTTTAGTTTCACGGTAAAAGAAGGTTCAAAGAAGGGTTTAAAGAAGGAACGAAGACCCATTGCGAATAGACAACTTCTTTACCAGTCGAGCCTTTTACCTCATTTTTTGCCTCATGGTGCTACCGTTACAAAAACATTTACAAGGATTATTGAAAAAAAATCTCATTAGCAGAATCATCCAGCAATGGAATCTTCAGAGCTAATGTATAATTAAGACATATGAAAATTTGGACTGGTGAGAAACACTAGTCTTCTTAAATTTGGTCTGGAACTCTATCTTCCGAAGGTTACATTTTCAAAATGCAAATGTCGACATACAACGAAGAGAAATAAATGTAGAATTTGTATATTGACATTTGACGTGCCAGTACCAGCGAAGAAAGAAAAAAATCTATTAGTTTTCAACACTAACAGTACCAGTCTCGCGAAAGTCACTCAATCAAAATAAAGTGGATAATCTTCAGAAGCCTATTCCAGGCTAATGAAGGATTTTATTACCACTGATATTTTACATGGACAAACTTTCTGCCCACGCAGCGCCGGTAGTGTGTCATCACTTTCGCTATATGTGTAGCGTTGGTACGCCAGCGGGCACTGACCAACAAAGGCGCTGGTAGTCTTAACCACGGGTTCCCCGTTCGATCCCCGGGTATGCAGAGCTAAGACACAGTTGTCTTAGCCATGGTTTTCCCGTCTGTTCCCCGGCTACGCAGAGCCATGGTTTTCCCGTTCGTACTTAGGCTCCGCAGCACTAAGATGCGGTAGTCTTAGCCACTCGTCTGTTCTTTCCCTGGCTACATAGAGCTAAAACACGGTAGTCTAAGTCTGACGTTACAAATCTAGCCCTGGCTGATAGATCTAGTTCCACCTGGGAATTTTCGCTGAAATTCAGTTCCTAGGCTCTACTTGCCAATCCGAGATAACTGTTGCCATTCGCCACGTTGTGTATTTTGATCCGAATGGCAGTGTTTTAATTACCTCAGATCGTTTCCAATTTTGGCTGGAATCCACGTCGAAATAAATCGCTGCTGGGAGAGAGATTGTACCTGTCGCGGTTCACAAAAGTACACAAGAAAAAGGAAAACAACGCTTTCAAATTTCTCAAAGCTATTGTTTTTATCTAACCATATATGTATTTACAGAAGTGTGTAGAATACAAAAATGAAGAAAGAAAAAGGTCTTACGAAACTTGTTCGTTCGTTCGGAAATGTGACAGATCAAACAGAAGGTGTAAGAGAGGCAACTATCGTTTCTTGGTTATCTTAACGGAAAAATAATTGTTCGTCTTGGCTTTTGTTTCGAACTCCCAGTTCTAGGCTAATCTTGGTTTCGCCCAAAATTCTAAGACTATTCTCGGGTGGGTTCTGCACTGGGCCTTTCTCTGTCTCTCTTGATCTCTCGTCTTCCTTGATCTGATCTGTACTGATCTATGGGCGTCGTACCCTGCTTATATAATTTGGGGGCGGGATTTCGATGATCTCTGGACACGCCCATGCATAATGATATGTAAATCGCCAAGCGGACCAACTTTTTCCACGTGTGGTCGACACTTTATTGATAGACATACTTAAAATTTAGATTCAGTACCCCTCGCTGATTCTTTGCAGACAGCCAGTACTTGAGATACGGTAAATCCACTTATATCGTCTCAATCTTTCGCTTGAACTTATTCTTACCTTGACCACACAGATTTCATTACTATTTTTTATCATAAGATCCACTTAAGTTGTTTTCATCTTTAGCTCGAGTCCTTTTTCACTTTTCTCGACTTCATTACTATCTCCACCGTAAGATCCACTTAAGTTGCTTTCGTTTCTAGCTTGAACCTTTTTTCACCCCTCTAGCCCATACAGACTTCATTACTGTTTTTATCGTAAGATCCACTTAACAAATCTTGGGACGTCGGTCAAAAGTTTTTAAAATAAATACATAAAATAGGATAGGAAATGAAATGATAAGAAAAGAAAAAAATATGAATTTTCCTAAATTATTTCCCTAGAATTGTTAATTACTCAATCAGTCTGGGGGTGGAGTGGGGTTCTCTCAGTCACAAAGTCCACTCACTCGATCCTCGCGGTCAACTACCTCAGACTGACTCGCAGATCTCACCTCCAGCTTGAATACCAAACGACGACCTCCAGCTGTCTCTACTATCAATGACGACGACCACCTGTCTCGACCGTTGACAAACATCAACTGTCTCTACAATCGACAATCGCCAGCTATCTCTACCATCAACGACTATTCCACCAGCTGTCTGTACTATTTCCATCACTGATACGACCATAAAACTGTAACCTATGACAAAATGAATTGTTATTTATTACTCTATTATCTCGGCTTTGTTCTCTTCATTGTCTTCTGGCTGTCAATTTACTCACACGAACAACAAAAATATGTTGCGGACTCGACGTTTTTATTGACCTCGCAACACATTTTTACAAAGATATGATTTTAAAAATAATGTTGAAACCCACATTACAAGGACTTCATGCAGTTATCAGAGGAAGAGAGAGGTTACTTGGCAATAATATCTTCTACAAGGAACGTGTGGATTATCATTTTCAGAGTTGAAAACATGTAAACACACCTGAAAGAAAGCAAGAATGTCATAATATTATTAAAGGTGTAATTAACACAACAATCAACTGTTTAAGAAATCTGATATGTTTTAGTTTCCAAATTCTCATCATGAAAATTTTAATGCAAATGTAGTCCATAATATTTAGGTGAGACACAGTTTTAAATCTTCATCAACACCCTATTTTTAAAATGTAAAATAAAATCTAAAACATTTTGGTTTATAATTTTTCTTGCTTTTGCTTGGAAGAAAAAATCTTAAATTTCTACATAGTAAGGGGGAAAAAGTTTACATTATAAAATTAAGCTGTTTTTTTTTATCAATATTCATATTTATAAAAAAGGAAAAAAAAAACACTGATCATTATGTTAGAATATAAAGCTGGGCTATTTTTTAAATTAATTTTTACATTTTTCAAAAAGGAAAAAAAATTGATTATTACATTATATCTAATGACAGCCACTACCATAATAATAAAAAAAAAAAACTCCATGATTTAAATGAACATTTTCTTTTCAGTAGAGGAATTGTATTATAGATTGATAACCATGACTAGAAAATCTGCGTGCAACATAAGGTATCAACAGCAGTGTATACAGTGATCGAACCAGCGACCCCAGAATGCAGAGCCGAAATTCAACCACAGATCTACTGGTTCACATCACATACAAGTAATGACAAATTAACTAGTTATCGTAAGTAAATGCACGCATTTACCATGATTTGAATTTCTACTAAAAATCACCTAAACAATTTGATGTTGAACTCTGTTTTCAGAAAGTTATTATCAAAATGCAAATGCTGACACACACTGGAGAGAAACCAATATAGAATTTGCAATGTACTCACAAACTTTTAATTTTTAAAAAAAAATTGATTTTGTGTAAATAAAAATTGGATCTTGTAGAAAAGAAAAATTCTTTTTAAACTTTCAACATCTGTTGAACAGTTGCCGAGTAATTCTGATTTTTAGAATTAGCTGTAATGATAAAAACAATCAGGATTTTGCATTCCATAAATACTCTGTCATAAATATTGTCAATTTTTTCCATTATCACTCTAAATAAATTAATGAAAATTTGCATGCAAATAGTTTTCGATATGGGAAAAATATCGTGCTCTTTCTGATCACACTGATGATGTGGCTGTTATGTCAGCGTATGGTTGCAAAGCAAGTACAAAAAACACAGTTGCAAAAACAAAGAACACAAATGCACGTAAAAACTTTAACAATTGTATAGGAAACAAATGAGTGAAAAGTTCAAATGGCTGGGTTTGTAAAAGCATGTTGATATGGAATTAAAAAGTAGAAATAGTTTCCTATGCTTCGTAGTGGTAGGATTGTTGGACATACGCGTATGCGGTCAATCAGATGTTATGGGTGCGGAGAGGAGAGGGGTGTTTGGTGATTTATGAGTTAGTCGCTTCCTTCAAAGCAGAAAAGAGGAAGGTCCATGTGGTTGATGCGTGGTTTCGAGTTCCGCCTCTCTCTCTCTCTCTCTCTCTCAGTTGGAGTTCTGCTCCACAGACTGTCGTCTGCCTTCCTTTTATCTGCCCTGCTGTCAAGAAATCTTTCTTTTATATCGTTTTTCTCGTCTGATCGGATCAGATTGGATTTTCTTTGTTTTTTACCGTGAAGGTCACGGATTGGCCGAAAAATTACTTTTAATTATTTTTATTTTTTGATAAATTTCATCTACATTTCGCAATGCGCTGATCTTATGCACAGAAACCCATTTTTTTCCATTTTGAAGATAGTCTCAACACCGATAACATCAGGTGAATACTCTTGTAGGCGCTAGTTGCAATCATTACTTTGTGTATACGATAAATTAGAAAGACATCTCTTTCGATCATATAACATGGCTATCCAATATAACTGCCGTATATCGAAGATGACAGCAACAAAATTCACATTTAGTTATAGAAACATATAAAGGCCATCACTTGGTCAATTATGTCAGCAATTCTCATACAAATTTCTTTTTATCCATAGAGGCTACATATATCAATAAATATCAATGTTAATGATAGTTTAGTATATGGTTAGTTTCCATGTCACTATAAGTTAATATGTAGTTGTTTATGTAGTAAGTAAGTAAAGTTAGCGACCATAGTCGAGGGTGACCCGAAGGCTCCCTTTTCGATAGCTACTACACCAAGGTGTAGGGGAGGGCGCTACTCCATTCCCAGGATTGCTCCACTTTACCCTTGAACCGTACCTTATAATGCTGAGTGTTAAGCAAGGTGGTATCAAGTACCATTTTTAAAGTCTTTGGTATGACTCGACCTGGGATTGAACCCAGGTCTCCCGGGCCATTGGCGAACACTCTAACCGCTGGGCCAATGTCTGAAGAACAACAATGAATGGTTTATTTTTATGACACAAAGTAGACTTGTGTCAGAGTGAGAAAAGTTCTTTTGAGTGTCAGGTAGCAACTATGTTGCAGGTCGGAGCGTTAGTTTTTTTAGTGTATAGCAGGTAGCCGACGTTATCTTCTTTAGTGTGTAGCTGTAGTAGCAGTTATCTTCAGTGAACATCGTCAATGCTGGAGCGTCTGTAGAAGAGTACGAGAGAGAGGTCTTTCTTCTCTGCTTGTAGTGTATTCTCTGTTCTGCTAGCCGACTTTCAAAAAGGGCTAGAAAAAATAGTTCTTTAGAGGAAGATGGAATCAATGCGCTCTACCCGCTGATTGGTCAGTGTGTGGCCGAATCGCTTGGCGGGGGGTGGGCATTGATTCGCGAGAGAAAATAGATCTGTGACTGCTACAATAGCTACTTTTAATTTAAAAAATGTTTAGAATTGCAATCATAGTCATGTCATGTATCAAATGAAAGTTTTCAGTGTAAGTCAACATAAGGATCACAATAATCTATTTAAATCAGCCTATTCATGTTATATATCGAATAAAGGCTCTCGGTGAGTAAGTGAACATAAGGATCTCAATAATCTATTTGAATCAGTATCCTAAAAACAGATCTTCCTATGGTGACCAAGTTATTTTTGCCCAACACAAGCAGAAAAAGAAAATATTGAGTCGTGAATTAAATCATCATCCAACATTAAACTATTAAAAGGATTAATTTTTATAAAAAAAGAAAAAAGAATCCTTTTTCGGAAAATAAAACAGCACTTTGAAAAAAGGAAAGGAAAAAATAAAAAGACAAATATGCTTCGTGCGAACAAATAAGAACTATTTATTACCAAGTAAATAAAAATAGATAAAAAGGACTCACAAAATTTTGAAGAAAAACACAAGTTGCTAAAATTAATTGCTATTTTAGCTACCAGTCAAAAAAAAAAAAAATGAATCAAGTAACAATGATACAAATTGTTTCTAAAAACACTGGGTCACTCATGAATTACAAGGAACTGATATGTCTTCAACGAACAAAGGTGATGGTACTTACAAGTCAAAAAAAGGGATTTTGTATGAATGGAAAAATGATTGGCCGAAAAATATCTCTTGGGAAAACCTGTTCACTTTTCCGTCAAGAATAGAGCGAATAATGCATACATATGGGTGTTCATTCAGCAATTCTTTCAGTACTTGTATAGGACAACAAATTCAGTTGTGCACCTCACGGTCTGAGTCAAGACAGCACAAATTTACAGATATAGGCAACAGCATATTTCTCGGAGAGAGGTCCAGCACAGATGCAAAATTCTCGGAGGGATTTACTCCCTATTCACTACTTTTCCTTAACTGTAGGGAACAGCAAGGTT
Source organism: Sepioteuthis lessoniana (assembly GCA_963585895.1). Classification (NCBI taxonomy): domain Eukaryota; kingdom Metazoa; phylum Mollusca; class Cephalopoda; order Myopsida; family Loliginidae; genus Sepioteuthis; species Sepioteuthis lessoniana. The sequence continues at coordinate 39,690,707 of OY757908.1, read as the reverse complement.
TAAAAAGCAGCACATCCTGCAAAAATTCACAGGACTACTCAATTTACATTTTCTTTGCGCCGTGGCTTGAGCCCTAAAAGGGTCTTACTCCCAGAAGGCGGTGTCAGTTCCACAAAAATCCCGTCTTTTCTTTATGGCGGTAACAACCATAAAAGTTTGTAGTAGACACAGATCTATTTCCTTTCACGAATCAATACCCCCACCAAGTGATTCGGCTATACACCGACCAATCGCCCGGCAGAGCGCACTGATTCCTTATCCCTCGCTAGATCTATTTTTTCTAGTCCTTTAGGTAGTGAGCCGACAAGCCCAGATAGCACCTAGCTCGCAGCCATAACAAACCTCTCTCGCCTTCACAGAAGAACACGTGGCTACTAGCTTCACACACGGAAGAACCAGCCCTGCGGTCTGTCTCACGAGCAACTCGCTACAGTGACACACACACATGGTCAGAGAGCAACTAGCTCGCAACCATGACAGACCTCCCTCGCCTTCACAAAAGAACATGCGGCTACTTGCTTGATGGAAGCAATGGAAGAACCAGCCTTGCGGTCAGTCACATGAGCAACTCACTACGGTGACACACACACCCACACACTTCCTACAAGCTCAAAGACCAACATACTAACCGGCGACACCAAAATGGACTTTCTCACTCTGACTCTTTTACACCTGCGACTATAATAAACCTTTCGTTGTTGTGTTTTCAAAAGAAGTTTCGTTATTCATTTGTGTTGTCAAATAATTTATAGTGTTATGAAAACCAATTCAAACTTTAAAAGTCTCTTCCAAGAAGATGTTTCCATTACAATAAAAAAATTCAAACACTATTTCTATTCCATTCGATACCATACTTCACCTGTGGGGGTTGTATGTAATTTGGTTATTTCAGTAGATGTGCGTCCGTAATTTACAGGTATTGCTCTCTAAATTATTTCCACCACAAATACAACACGAAACTTTACAATCGCGTGAAAGAAATGGAATAGAACACAACGAACATTAAACAACAAACAATTTAATATGCATATAACAGAATATGAAAACAAATAAAATACGTGATGTGTAAATGGCCTTTTGGAAAATAAAGTTTGGCAAGAAGAAAATAAATTTGTTTAAAGATGTGTGTATGTTCACGTTAACGGAGTCCGTAAATAAGTCGTTCTTACTTACATTAAGTTCATGTCTTTTTTTATGATTGTGGCGACAGCATGTCACATTGATGAAAGAAAGTTTGTCGGGTTTTTCTTTTGAATGTGATTCGCGGCCATCTGTAGCTAGGTCATGAACTTTAGTTGAGGAAGGAAAGGAATTTGCCGGACAGAGTATCGGCTACTGCTTTACTGGCTTAGTGGCTTGTGGTTTAGTCTTAGTGTAAGTGAATGGCTCCCTAACTCTGTGTTATTTATACCGTAATAGTAGATCAATCGTCCAAAAATTTTGGCGCGTAGACATTTATTGACCAATCAGATTTGTATTTTACTATTTTATTTTCGAGCCTAAATATTTTCTGTTAGTTGACTTCCGATCCTATTTTTCTAGAATGTTCTATTCTATGTTTTTAGCTGATTGGTTGAAAAATATAAAAATGTAACTTAAATGCTAATGCAGTTTTGATCCTAAATTTCTAGAATGTTCTTAAGTATGTTTTATTGCTTATTTTAAGACTAGAAAAAATGTTTATCCTATAAACCTATCAAAGTACGTCTAATTATCTTCCCGTTTCGCTTAGTGAAGGAGCTATAAGCCGATACCCCATATTTGAAAGGATTCACGTTTATATTTGTTTGGTATTAAAACCTTTTCTAACGGTTTATCAGTCTCTTTATCTTTACCTCTTTCATAACAGTTTTAATACCAAACAAAATGTCATAATAGACAGACTATTACGCCCAGAAAGATTCTGTGTCGAACCTACAGCTTCTAACTCAGAAAAGCTTTTTAAACACTGGAGACTTACGTTCGCTTATTATTTACGCACTGTTGTTGCGGAGCCGATAAGCACGTCGACCCCGCAAGTTATTTTGAGTTTGCAAAGAGTGTGAGTATATAGAATACACATTTTTTTTGCCGTAAAATAATCAACCCCAAAAACATACATATGAACATTCAAGAAATTTTGGATTCAAATCGCTTTAACATTAAAGATACATTTTTATATTTTTCAACCAATCGGCTAAAAACACAAAATAATAACATTCTAGAAAACCCGGCTCAGAAACCCTAACCCGGCTCAGAAACTAATCAATAGAAATTTTTAGGCTCTAAGACAAATAAGTAAATATACGAATCTGATTGGTCAAGAAATGTCTGCGCGCTTGAATTTTAGGACACCCAATAAAACCTAACAATATCCTATTTTTGATCCACTTTAGTGACCCCAAAAAGTATAAATAACGAACAATTTAATTAACTAAAGCATTCCACTGCCAAAAGTTTATTCCTTCGACTGCCCATCAAACACAGGACACAGCAAAGAAACATGCGACCTTCTTTTACCGACTATCAGATGCGACACGTTGTCGCCAAAGAGCATAAGAAAACGCACGTACGGACTTAAGAAAACAAAGCCCTATACTTACGGTCCATCACTTATATACACACTCTCCTTCCCATGTATGTAAGTAAAGTCAAAATTTGTATCCTCCTTACTTCGACCAACAATGGACCCATTTATTTAATAGACTTAACTAACATGTAAACACACACGGGCGAACAATCCTATTTTCATTCAACTGGCCACAACTATATTTTCTACAAGTCCACTCGTACATAACATGAACATTGTATTTCTAATCATTTTTATCCTGTTTGTTATGATTATTAAATTGTTTGTTTCTTAATGTTCATTGCTGTAATATTCCATTTGTTTACGTGCTTGTAAAATTTGTGTTGTATTTGTGGTGGAACTAAACCTGAAAGCAACTCCTGTAAACCTCGGGAACTAACTCATCCCACTACAAGTAATTGATAGCCAAAGAACAATGAAGAGAACAAAGGTGAGATAACAGTATAACAAATGAAAATTTATTTGTCGAAGGTTACAGAATCGGTGAAGTTCAATTGGTGTGTGTCGACGTTGTTGGTGTAGTCAGCTGGATGATCGATATCAGTAGCTGGTATAGTCGTAGTTGGTAGAGAGACAGATGGATGATTGATGGCGGTAGTTAGCTGGTATAGTAATCTTCGTAATTGGTGTGTCGTCGTTGTTGGCATGCTTGTGGGGTTTGAAGTTTGAAGGTCAGGGACTAAGGGCAAGGCTGTGTTGCCGTAAGATATCTGACTCCATATGTTTGTTATATTATTTTACCCCACGTTGACTGGCCGGCGCAATGTCTAGCCCAAAGAAAGTCCCAAAAGAAATATACAAAAAGAAAAGACAGAAACAGATAAGAGACGAAAACATTTCTTCTATACTTTCCTTTATTTACTGGGTTCAACAACCATTGCGTGGATGAGGGAGTTTTTCCTGAATACATTGAAATGGTTGTATCCCCCAGTAAAGTGTCAAAAAATACGTTAATTCGTTTCCTGTATGTAGGTGTCTGCATTTGGTATTTCGGGCTTCCATAAGGGTTAGTTTTCTTTTTGGAAGTTTTGTCAAAGTCCGGTAAGGGTTAGTTTACAGTTCATTCGTGGGTCTTGTATATTTCAGCATAATGCTGACCGATAGAGAGAGGACTGCTACTGGGTGAAGGGACTAACCGACGCTACGTCCAAAGACGTATGCGTGGTGCCCAGAACACCAGACAGCAAAATGTTGTTGTTGGTTCGACGGACACTGCCTGAAAGAGAAAGAATACTTTGCTCCCTTTTTCAAGAGGAAAGCCTTTTTTCTTTTACGCATGCGTCATCTCCTTTTCCGTTAGAGACCTCTGGAAGTTTCTTCAAATTCAATAGTTTTCTTTTTATTTATTTATTTATTTTTTTAATTTAATTTTTAATTTTTTAAATTTATTTATTCGTTCCCTACATGCTAAGACTATCGTGCCTTAGCTCTGCAAAGTCAAACAAAAGGACAGGGAGTCGATAGCTTAGGTTGTCATACCTTAGCGCTGCGAAGGCAAGTGAACAGACAGGGAACCGATAGCTAAGGTTTCCGTATCTTAGCGCTGCGAAACTGAGGAAACAAATCGGGAAGCCGTGGTTAAGATTTGCTGTATCTTAGCGCTGCGCAGCCGAGCGAACAGACCGGGAACCGATAGTTAAGGTTGCCGTACCTTAGCGCTGCACAGTCGAGCGAACGAACGGACAGGCAAACCGACCAAAATGGTAAAGTCTGGGTGGTCTTAGAGTCCTCTTCGTGTTTACCTCCAGGCCGTTTGCTTCGACAACTTCGTAAGAACTGTCAGAGATACTCCAACCCAAGGACGGTGACCTCTAATGGTTCTTAAAAGGACCTTTTCGTATGTCTATGTAGAAGTAAGGCGAATGCGACCACGAGACCGTTAAGGTAAAGACAATGTAGAAAATAACCAGAATAAATACTTTGCTCTCGTAAATAACATAACGGCGGAAGTTTTTGAAATAATTAGCGACACCGACAATCATAACTTTGCCATGGAAGCCCTCGAAGCCGCTACGTGAAACTTACAAACACCATATACATTAGATGCCGGTTCATTACAACAAAACGGCAACAAGCCCAAGCAATAAACGTATTCCTGCAACAGTTAGAAACTTAAGCCAAAACATGCAACTTCCAAGCTGTAACTGCCAAAGAAAACAAAAAACAATACACGTGAGACGCATTCATTAACAGCTTCACTTCTCCATCAATACGATGACGTTTACTAGAAAAAACCTTTTCTGTCATTTCAGGAGGCGTACAAAATAGCCAGATCATTGGAACAAGTAGAAAAAAAATCTGCATACTATGAACAAGGTAGCATTATTACCACCCTCTAATTTCCTCAAAGGAAAATACCAACTAAGCTACTATTAAAAAAAGCACTAGGGCAAAAGATCTTCCCGTAGTGACCAAATGATTTTTGGCCAATACAAGTAGAAAAAGAAAGAAAATACTGGAATCTCATGAATCCATTTACTTCAATTTACATCCATGTTTGCTAATTTTGTCGCTTAATGCTTCCACTAAACAAAATGATTCCCTATTTTCTGTAGTAAGGTATATGTAGGGTTAGATTTTAGAAAAACAAAACGATCACACAAAAATTTATTCCGTTCATATTTTTAGAGTTTCCAACTCTGGTACCATGTCCTCTTGATTTTATATAAAGATTTTGAAGGTATCTTATTGATATATCCTGAGGTGGCAATAATATAAGGATAATCAAGAGATAGTATTCCGTGAAAGGAAATAAAGGAAATAATAGGTACTATATGTTTGAATAAATAAAAGAAGATGTTTATTGTAATATTTACACAGAGAGAGAGTGTAGTAATTCTTCACGTGTTCTGTCCAGGGTGTCTTTCTGTGTTTCTCTGTCCGGTGACCGGTGATATAGTTCCTTATTTAAACTGTTCCGGTGGTGATTACCTATCTCACCATAACACTTATCTAAAGAGATTTCGCATCAATGGGCTAGGGTTGTGAAATAACCCATACGTCGGGTTGGCCGTACATCGAATGTCTGTCTATCTACTGAGGACTCCGTTGTTACTTCTTACACCCGGCTGAGTAGACATTTCACAAGTTGAACCAAAAAATACAAAAAACAAACGAACAGACGGAGGAAGAGAGAAAAAAAAAAAAAACACGGATTGAAGACAGAACAACATAAGAAGGCAAAGTCTGTGGCATTTTGGCACTCTGCGTGTGTGTGTGTATGTGGCTATCGCGAGAACTGTACGAAAATCATAAACGTCTACAAAAAATACTGACATCTCTCCGCTCGGATCCCGGTTTCTGCTTGGCCATCGCCTTCACTAATTCAGTGTTGCCTTTTGACAGCTCGAGACCCTTCTTTCATGGGTCTCTTCGAATCTTAGACTTAACTGACTATTATAAATTAGCATGTGGTTGCAAGAGACAACAGACGAGAGGAATAGATTTAATTCCGTTAATTTAAATAAATAGAAACTAGTATGTCAGGAGAGATATGGGCCTTCTTCTTCCACCCGATAATGGGTCAGGAGGAGAGTGGGTGCAAGTCGATCTTGAGCGGCTGGGTTGGTATTATGGGATGGTGTGTGACGTGCGTCAGTAAGCTCTAAGCCGTTTGTGGTAGGGTCGGAATGCGAGTTTGATTGGTAGGTCATCTGGTTCCTGTCTGAATGCGACGCGTGACGATCTTTTCTCTCGAAGTCTCGGAGCAGACTGCCTTTTTGAACTTTCGTTCACCATTCTATAGTCGCGTTTGGGTCGGTAGCAACGTCTCGTTTACTAAAAATGACATCAATATGCGTCTTGCGAAGGTATGGACTGCTATCAATAGGTTATTGATCAAATGAAAGTCTGGGCTATCCGGTGAAATAAAAAACAATTTCTTCCTAGCAGTGATTGTATCAATTCTACTATATGAATGTACCTCATGAATTCTACTATATGAATGTACCTCATGAATTCTACTATATGAATGTACCTCATGAATGCTGACTAAGCGTAAAGAGAAAAAGATAAACGGGTATAGCACAAGAATGCTACGAGCTATACTGAACAAATCCTGAAAGCAACATCACTCGAAACAGCAGCTGTACGGCAACCTACCTCCCATCTCTAAAAACCATACAAATAAGATGAACAAGACATGTGGGAAACTGCTGAAGAAGCAAGGACGAACTCATAAGAGGCGTTCTTCTATGGACTCCTTCACACGGACGTGCCGGTGTTGGCCGACCAATAAGGACTTACCTACAACAGCTCTGTTCGGACACAGTGTAGTCGCATCAATGTAGATCAGATGGAACGATGGATGATAGGGACGAATGGCGAGAGGGAGTCATGGAAATCCGTGCTAGCAGTGCGACATATATATGTCATCATTCATATATATATATATATATATATATATAAGAGGTTTATGGTTCTTACCAGCTTACTTGGTGAGTTAATGGAGGACCAAAAGTTGTAGTGTAGATGAATGCAAAATGCATGAAACCTAAGGTCACAGACACTACTCTCTCTCTCTCTCTATATATATATATATATGTCAGACATGTGTAAATTTAAGAGTAGCATATAAAAGTTGCTGACATAAATTAGTAATGATGTAACGGATATGGATTTTCATATTTGTAGCAGAAAGAATTTCGTATTTTTGTTTGGTGCGTAATTTAATTCAACCGTTAGGGTCGACGCATAATTTCACCCAATCAGGATGACTGATCCTATTCTTCCCGGACCATCTTTCCGGGCAGCACAAATTGAGGAAGCCGCCAAAACACTTTCTCTTTCTCAGAACTCCTTCGTTCTGGACAGACGTCTTACTGTCTGCTCTTCAATAGCAACAGCAGCATCACACCGACATGAGGAAAGCCGTCTAATTTATGGACTCCTTGCGTCTATTCTCTTAGACCAAGGGTCCCCAGTTGAATATAAATTAGATGAATTCAATACGCCACACACAGGAACAACTTTTAATCGCCTCCAGTATTGGCTATGTCGACTGCGATACAAATTCTGCTCCGACACCAAGCTACTTCACCTCTGGGCAACATTTTCTGGAGACATTCACGTTTCTCCCCGAAACAACCAGAACCACAAACTCACGGTGACTACAACCCTTTCTGTCCTTAAACAGCAAACATGACTTTTGCTACACTATGGCGAACATATCTCCCTCACACATCCAACAATGCCTTAACCTAACGATGCACTTTTCGCTCAGGCATTTAGCTGCTAAAATGCTTTCTCAACTCTATAACAACTTCATTTCGTTTCCTTACTTCTTTCTTTCCTACGAGACTTGCAGCATAAACGTAAATCCTTTATTCCATACTGCCATTAAAACCGTCATATAAAACCTTATGGCATCTTCTTACTTCTTCATCCTCCTTTATTTCACAACAACAATTAGCGAAAACTTTATATTCACTTAATTGATGAGTTATTGATATGAAGTTATTTTGACATTGCATCACAAGAAAATAAGTTATTGATGTTTTATTCAATGGAACAACAAACTAAACAAAGTTCACACACTTGAAAGAAAAACGCAATCAACTATTTTGTGCTTATTGAATGTGCACATGGTGTAACGGTTATGATGACTGGAAATAGACACAGCGACCTGAGTTCAAATCCTTGATACGGCTGTTTACATTTAATTTCATGCTAATGCTCTGGGTTCGGTTTAGTTTTGTGGTATATCAACCATTGTAGGTTATTTAATGCCAAATCCTGTTTATCCATTCGAGAATCATTAAATAAGTTTCCAGATTTTTTTTTCGTATGGGCACTTTTATTGATAGTACACACATGAAACTCTAGTCCCCTTCGAATTAATCTCCTCCGGCTGCAAGGCACTTGTTGTACCGTTCCAACAACTTCTGGAAGGCCCCATGGAAGTCCTCTTGTGTGAGCGTGTCAATGACCTTAGTCACAGCCTCTTTCATCTCCTCAATTCTCTCATAACGACAGCCTGTGAGCTTAGGAAATAACCAAAAGTCACTGGGAGCAAGGTCTGGACTATAGGGACGGTGAGGATCTGTCTTGATGCCCATCTTGGTCAAATAGTCTGTGACAAGGATGGAGTTGTGGATTGGTGCATTGTCCTACTGAAAATGCCACTGACCTGATTTGAAGAGAGCTGACCTCTTCCGACGGAATCTCTTCCTGAACTCCCTTAAAACCTCAACATAGTAACCCTAACCCTAACCCTTTAGCCAATCAACTCTGGTTTATTGACTTCCTTACTCCTCCCACACCTCTCATCATCTCTCACCGACTCCCTGCCTTCCTTGAATCTCTTATGCCACTCAAAAACTGATGCTCAATTCATGCAAGATAGTCCAAAAGCAGTCCATACGTTTCTGTGGCATTTTTTCTAAGTTTAAAACAGAATTTTATTGCATATCGTTCTTCTAATATGTCCTCACGTCCAGATTGCATTTTTGAAATTCCCCAGCTGTGACAATCAGGCTTTAGTTGGGTGTATTCCAATTCCTGCTGTAGCTGTTGATTTGAACCTAAAATCATAAAAATTGGTCAGTCATTTCATAAGATGTATAGCAATAATTTTAAAGAGCCTACAACAATTTAAAAAGCCTGTACAAAGAAAAGTCTGGAAACTTATTGTATATATTAAATATGTAAAATTTGGTTCAGTTGTGTTTTATGGCACATCAACCATTGTAGGTTATTTAATGCTAAATCCAGTTGATACATATAGAGTAAATATATGATTTCTAAACACATTTTGTAGATATTTTTAACCGAACCTGAGTGCATTTTTTACACAGTTAAATGGTTTCACTTATTTCTGTCTAATACGAATAATTCTATTTACTGTTAATAATTTGTTAGCACACAATTAAAAATTTTCAAGTATTGCTACGTATCACTTATAATTCAATTAAGCATCATTCATTTATTTACACACAGTTAAATGTAAAACAGTTCTATTTCAAGCAATTTAGTTAAGCATAAGTACATAGTTTAAATGTCAAACAATTCTATTTGACCCTATCAGGTACTACCACTCCAGGCCTGAGTGGACTCTGCATTCCTCAAAGCTCCAGCAATCAGATTGTTTCGTGTTATATCCAGGACACTCGTAGGGAGAATGTTACCCCTCTGCAGAGGTGCAGTCGGTGTTTTCTACAGCTCCAGCCTACTGGGCCATAATGCTCTGGGAAAAGGTATGAATCTGTCTATTCTTCCCAGCTATGAGGGAATAGTAGGGCAGCCCGAGCTCTTTAGCATTGCTAAAACAACTAGTTTAGGAGAAGGAAACCACTAATTAATTTTATTCTACTTAAAGTGACCTCGTGTCACATCATGAATTAAAATTTAAAAATTAAAATTCATGTTTTCATTATTTTTTTCTATTCTCATTTTCAAAGTAACACTGTGGACACTTTTTTGTATACAATAATGTCTGATTGTGTCTTTAGATTATAGCCTTGTATGTCTTGTTGTCAAATAGACATGTGTCATAAACATTTACAAATACGAAGAAAAGACGCTTATATGAAATCGGAAGAATAAAATGTAATTTTAGGTTTTAAAACTAAAACGTTACAATCTTAGTGAAATCTCGTTATGATTCATAATTCTCAATCACAGTCAAGGCTGGGGGTGTAGAATATACCGACTGTTTGCTTCAGAGAGGCAAGACCCCCCAATGTGTGTTTGGGATATGACACTAAACAATCTTATGCTGAAGCTCCAGAAATGCTGAGTACCCCTTCATTGCCATCTGTCCCAGGTCTACCTGGCCTGAAGTGGTAACACCTGATAGGGTTCTATCGATGGGTCAAATATAACTAAGCTATGTACTCATACTAAACTGCATTGCTTGAAATAGAACTGTTTTGATATTTAAACTGCACCTTATACCAAACTGAATTGTTTGAAATAGAAATGTTTTGACATTTAAACTGCGTAATTATGCTAAACTGAATTGTTTGAAATTAAACTGTTTTGACATTTAACTGAGTATAAAAAAGAAAAACGATACTTATACTAAACTGAACTGTTTGAAATTTTTATTAAAATGACTTTATTCGGCGTTAAATGACTCGAAAAGGATTGATACGCCGTAAACGAACCAACCAACCAAACCAACCAACCATCACAGTCAAGCAATAGAATGATCTGTAGGCCGTTCTGTATAAAATAATTAGGGTGATAATTAATTATGTTAATTATTTTATTTTTTAGTTTAATGAGGTCAATACTGTTCAGGGGTCTTTTAGTTTAATTGAACTCGGCGCCGTGTACACGTGCACAAAGTTATGAAACTGACACCCATCATCTCACTCCGGAAACCCAAATGTAAATTAAGTACATTTGTGTCGTGTCACTGGTGAAATAAAAATATAATGAAAGTGGAGATGCGTGGGGGTGGGTGATGAGATGACGTCACTTTGGCTGAAGGAATAGAGAATTTGAATTAACTCAGTTGAGTTTTGAGAGGAGAAGGTAATTTCAGGACGGCATGCGGGAGAAACGAGGGTGTATATGGGTGGTGTAATGAAAAGAATGACTTACCATGGAATCTAAAACGGACGAGAACGTGTTTCGCATGTGAAGTACGGAAACATTCCTGAGGGTGAGGGTGCAATTTGTAGTACGTAGAGATGCTCTCATGCAAATTTTGGACAGTCTGGACAGAGATAAAAAAAACAAAAAAACAACAGCGTCAGCGTAACTGGTAGTTCTCTTGTTGCAACGAAAAAAAAAAAGCGAAGAGTGACTTATGGTCGGACTTGTGTTTGTTACGAAGATTACCAATCGAGCTTGCGAGTGAGGAGAGACTAACGGTCGGGCTTGTTTTGTTCTTTATTGGATGACCAATAGGACTAGCCAGTGAAGGAGACAGACAAACTCTACTGGTGCGTCCGAGATTTCCGCTTGTGACAAGAAGGAAGCGAGCCTTAAAAAGGTTTTTTTTTTTTTTTGCTCTAGGCAAGATTTGTTCTAAGACTCTTTGACGACATCTTCCTCTCTACCTTGTGTGATGACTGTTAAGAAAATTGTACCAGGAAATAAAGGCTTTTATATCCAAAACAGAAGAGTTACCTATTATTTTTGGATTTTGATATTGAAGATGATACCAACAATGTCACAACTGTTGCAGATATAGTAATCATATGACAAAGAATTAAGTCAATTTTGGCCAATCGGAAGACGCCACAGACTGAAGCTGTGGACGCTTTCTTGATATCACCAAAAATATATAAATAACATTGTACATATTATACTCGGTCAAATTTCACTATGATTCATGATTCTTTGTCAGAATCAAAAAATAGGACGGAACACATCTGCACTGAACGCCTACTAACTGCTTACCCTACAGACTTGTTGTGAGAGCAGATTGCGTGACTGTCTTTGACCAATGGGAAGGTAAAACAAGCAAGACGCTTGAGGTATATATGACAATATGAGTTATTCACTGGTGTTAAAATTAATGAAGAGTATGATGCTTTTTTTTATTTAGGAAAATGTAATTTAAGAACTCAATTCTTTGTCACGACACCAAATGTAACAACTTTACCCCCACACCTTATGCCCTGAGGTGTCCACACGCATACTTCTAGATGGCCGTTTTTGATCAATAGCAGGGCTGACTGGAATCTCCTCCAAGGTTCGTCTGTCTTGGTCGATGATTCAACCTGCAATCTAACCCCTACCTACCATGTTGTATTTCATGCAGGGACTTGATCAAGGCAAACGTTTGGACTGAGACTCGTAATCAAAGGGGTGAATGGCGTTTATAAAAAAATTGCTTTTCAATAGAAGGACACAAGACGGGCTAACAATTAAAACAAGTTTTATATAGTATTGAAATTACAATGTTGAAAAGAAACCCGTCCCTCCTACTACTAGAGTGATGTTAGGCTGGCATTTATGTCATAAAATTTCGGCGGTTTGAAAAGAGTTACGATGAAATTCTGTCAGGGTCAGCCCAGGTGTCTCCTCAATATGACGTGGCTTTTAGATTTTAGCCAAGATCTCTCATAAGATTGCAAAAGTTTCAGCTTATATAAAAATATTTATGCAGTAAGCGACCTGAGAGGTTCGGGGCCACATTGATTCTCTATTAACTTCTACAGTTTTAATTAATCAGTGACAAAGCCTACATTTTGCTAAGTCAACTTTTGGTTATCATTTTCTCCATCTTCCATCACCATAAATAGGCGTCTAAACTTTCCCTGACCCATTGATTTATGTCTCACACGAGAGCCTGGGGGTGATATATAGGATTTACACTCCTATAAGCCATTCTGTTTAAACCTTGTTTTCACTTTGGTTCTCAATTAACTTTTAACCTTAACAATTTTCGATTAACCCTTCCCAATCTTCTTTGCCTCTAATTATCAAAATTTTTCTTTGAATGAAAATATGAAACAGACTTATTGATTTTGAAAGAAATTAAAAAGTCAATTTAAAAGGTCAGTGAGGGACTTGAACTAAGCAAATTTTCAAATTGTCAAAAGAAAACATAAGCAGGCTTAGGGTTTTGTCAGTGCATTATCTGTTTTAAATCATATCTATTGCGCACCTGTTGGGGGTTAAAAGGTCAAATCTTCAGATAGATTAATCAGACCTTTGATTTTGTTTTGGTTAATGTAAAGTGATACTCCTCCACAAGGCATGAGCTGGGATCCTTAATTAACAAAGCCCTTATATTGTGGTTTGATTGGATGACCAATCAAAATCTGATATGCGGAAAGGATACTCTTCCTACAAATGTAGATCAGGGTATTTGATTGGCTGAGCTGTCAAAAAGTAGTAGGAGAATATGAAATGATTTATGATTGGTTCACCAATGGGGAATGTTTGTTCCCAGGCGAATCCTTAATAAGAATAGATGTTTTTAGAGTTAGATGTGAGAAGAGATCTGATGTACATACCAAAGATAAGAGAATAAGAAAAGAAATCTCTCCAAGAACTAAAGCCTTTCCAGCAAAAACCACAATCCAAAAAATTGAGTAAAACAAAAAGACTTCACCAGCAAATATCACAATTATCTGTCACTTAAATACAACAAAAGTGACACACTTCCATGCATATATATATATATATATATATACTGTTACACCATTGTGTTTCAATAAATAGTTGTTAATTGTTAATGGAGAGTCTTTCTTGTCTTTGAGTTACCAACACCCAGGTAATTTGTTTCAACAAACCACCCTTACCATCAGAAGAAATTCTAGATAGATTGCATTATCCCCTATTTGTGAATCTTTCAAACACAACGTGGGCACAGAGGGAGTTAATAAACAAAGTAGCCAGGACTGCATATGGTAGTCACAGAACTAAGACCATAATCAAGTACCATGATTAGCATGGGATCATACATATATATGCATCTATAGTTTGCTTCCTTGACCCTTGGTAATAAGTCAGTACCCCAGTTTTGGGCCAGTGGTGCAGAATCTCACAGTGTACTCTTCCTTATCAGCAGCAATCAGAAAAGTGCATCTGTAACACTAGGTAGGTGGTCTGCCAAGCAGACGATTCCTAGTCTGTTTTGGCGCGAAACCAGACTCGAGATCTCGGGTGACCGGGAGTAGGAAGGGAACACCAGTAAGAGAGTTGGACAAAGGATCTGGAAGAAGGCAGTTGGCGAGGGACGACGGAGAGACCAGTTGACACCGGAGCAGTGAAACCAGTCAGATGAGATGAGGTCCAGAGTAGTGAGGGAAGACGAGTCAAGATGAGTCGGCATTCCAGTAGCTTTGTAGAAGTTTTGCTAAAATCCACACTAGCGTTAGTCTACACATGCACAATGTTACATAACTCTCCTTCTGCACTCAAGTTAACCCAAGCATACTGTTCGTTTGTTCTCTTTTTTCTCCTGCTCCCTCGATTGTATTTCTTGTAGCCGTAAGGAAATGTGCGATACCCCTATTGGAACCACTAGTTGATCACCGGCCGTAAAGTGAAATGGTTCAAAAAAGTTGATGTAACGTGGGGGCCGAGGGGGTAACGTCACACATCAACAGACCAAAAAAACATATGGAAGCAGCCACAATTCCTAGACATGGCTATAATCAACTTCATAGTTTGTTCTCAAGTAGATGTTCACATGAGTCCAGACTGCATAAGCATGCAAACCCAGCAACTCCAAAGGTGATCTACTGAGCACAAATCAATACAGTGAGGACTCTCTCCCCCACTCCACCACAAGCTTAACTCTATCGATATTATCATGTGCAGTGCAAGAGACCTTACATTGTTATCATTCACACCAGGGCTCTGTATCAACTTCTTGATGTTTAGCTGCAAATACAGTTAGGAAGATCCACTACATCTATTCAGCTCTTATTTGCAGCAAGCATAAAAGAGAATGTTAGTTCACCCCATTCATGCAGCAAGACAAAAACCAGCTATATCTTCAACTGAAGTCGATTCATCAGCAAATACTTTCAGTCCACACCGAGCATGATACGCCAAAGCACTAATCACCAAACTTACCCTTCCTTCAACTACTGTCCATTCATCTGCAAATACTTCCAATCTGTGCCATGCTTTTTAAGTCAATGCCTTGAGCACCAAATTTATCTTTCCTTCAACTATTGTCTGTCCATCTACAACTAAGTTATTGCTTTTCAGCAGTTTTAAGAAAATCAAATACATTTGTAAGAATTTAATATCTGGAAAAGGTCATGTGGCAGAAATGTCTGAAATAAACATCTTTTTTTCAGAGGATTACATGAAATTCTATACTATATCCAATGATACAACTACAAATGTTGTTCTCAATAATTATGTAGTTATTGGTAAACTGACAAAAAATTTTCTTTTCTGCATTCAGTTAATCATTGGAAATTAGCCATGTATATAATCTTGAATGTTTTTTGATGTTGACTTTGTGGTAAGGGTTACAGTATTGAAAAAATAGAACAAATGCTTGTCTGGGGCTCTTCAAATGCTTTGTTGAATAAATTTTGTGTTAAGAAAAATAACAATATTACAAGTAACAAGTTAAACAAAAAAGAAAACTTCAAACCTTCAGCTAAATTTTCCATATCCTTGTGTAGCATATTTTTCTATAAATAATTTAAATTTATTTTTTGGTTGCTTTTTATTGTTTTAATTTTTATTGAAGTCCATGTTTATAATTTGTTTTTAATTAAATTAATTTAATTAATATTTTTAATTAAATAATTCACTTGTTTCCTATTCATGAGTTGCTTTATATGATTCTTAATAATCACATCAGCAAAAATATTTTTAACACCAAAAGAATGTTGATATTGTAACTTTACAAAATATCTAAAATAAGACATGCAAATTAAAATAATTCAGATTATTAGCAATGTATAAAAATGTGCACCAGCAAAATGACCATTTTTTAAAAATAATTCCCCTAAACTTGAATAATTATCAGATTTTAACAAAACTTTGGGCATTTAAAGCAACAAAATATAAGGTATTCTTATAATACATTTTCCCCAAATTTCTGTAGACATTTTTTTTTCACAGTTTTGTTGACACGTGCCAATATCCCTCCATCATTTTGTTAATTTCATTCATTTAATGAAGCAGTATGTAAAAGATTTTACACTTTTGAAAGATAATTCGATGGAAAATTAGATTTTGATTACAATTGTTATAACAGTTTTCCTATTTTGTTTATACAAATGGCTTATTTTTGAAAATTAAAAAACAGTAAAATAAAATGCAATATTGCTCTTCTAGGCATTTTTTCATTTTTTTATAACTTAATCCTCTACAGATGTGGCTAAAGACAAAAAAGAAAAAATTCAGGTTAATCATTTTTTAGTGGTTTAAAAATTGACATCCATAGATTAAACTCTTCCACTCGCAATTGGGATTTTCTTAATGCAAAAACACTGAAATAGATTTGACTGGGTAGATTAAAAAAAGTATTTTGGCAGTATAATACATTTTAGTCTTTGTTTTTTTAAGGTAGTTTTCTATTGGATAATATTTTTTTTTATAGAGGCCAACAAGAGAACCAATATATTAAAAAAAATCAACGTTTTCCAAGTCTTTATGAACATGAAAAATCATGGATTATTACTCTATATTATAGAAAAAAAGGCATGTTGCCTATCAGTAATAAATAGATAAAAACATTGCTAAAAAATCTGTTTCTTTTACATGCATACTGATCGTATTTTAAAAAGATTTTATGCAATCAAAATTCAATATTAATGAAAAAATTTACATTATTTTCTTTTAATAAAGACACAAACTTCAATTTTCCTTAGAAAATATTATTGAATAAAGTTCACTCTAAAAGAAAAAATTGTGCCCAGGTTAGTTTTTTCTTTATATAATGAAAAAATTATTTTGTCAATACTTTAACTTTATAGAATAATCATTAAAATAAAAACTTCTTTATCTATTTGTTGGTTTTAAATACACATGACAAGAAAATGGTTTCTCTCCTCTGAGTTCCCATGTAGATTATTTTAAAGTTGAATTATGTGAAAATGCTGATCCAAGGACTTAAAAAGAAAAAAGTCATTCTCTTGAGTGTAGTTGCATGTGTGCTTTTAAATTACACCTCTGGGAAAATCCTAATCCACATCTTTGACAATAAAATGGTTTCTCACCAGTGTGAGTTCGTATGTGCTTTTTTAAAGTGGAATTTTCAGAAAATGCTAATCCACACACTTCACAAGAAAATGGTTTCTCTCCTGTATGTGTTCGAATGTGTATTTTTAAAGTGGAATTATCTGAAAATCCTGATCCACACATTTGACAAGAAAATGGTTTCTCACCAGTGTGTGTTTGCATATGCCTTTTTAAATGAGACCCCCGAGCAAATCCTGATCCACATACTTGACAAGAATATGGTTTCTCTCCAGTGTGTATTTGCACGTGTATTTGTAATTGGGAATTCTGTGAAAATGCTGAATCACATATTTGACAAGAAAAAGGTTTCTCTCCTGTGTGTGTTCGCATGTGTTTTTTTAAAGTGGAATTTACAGAAAATGCTAATCCACAAACTTGACAAGGAAATGGTTTCTCTCCGGTGTGTGTTCGCATGTGTGTTCTTAAAGTGGAACTATCAGAAAATGCTGATCCACATACTTGACAGGAAAAAGGTCTCTCTCCTGTGTGTATTCGCATGTGTCTTTTTAATTTTGAATTATCTGAAAATTTGGATCCACACACTTGACAAGAAAATGGTTTCTCTCCTCCGTGTGTTTGCATGTGTTTTTTTAAACTGTAATAATCTGAAAATGCTGATCCACACACTTGACAAGAAAATGGTTTTTCTCCTATATGTGTTCGCATGTGTTTTGTTAAACTGGATTTCTCTGAAAAGGCTGCTCCACACACTTGACAAAAAAGGAGTTTTTCTCCCATGTGTATACGCATGTGCTTTTTTAACTTAGAATTCTCTGAAAATGCAGCAGCACACACTTGACAAGAAAATGGTTTTTCTCCAGTGTGTATTCGCACATGTGTTTGTAAATGGGAACTCTTTGAAAATGTTGATCCACAAAGTTGACAAGAAAATGTTTTCTCTCTAGTGTGTGTTTGCATGTGCTTTTTATAACTAGAATTCTTAGTAAATGCTGATCCACACACTTTACAAGAAAATGGTTTCTCCCTATTGTGAGTTGTCATGTGGTTTTTTAAAATGGAATTTGCAGAAAATGCTAATTTACATACTTCACAAGAAAATGGTTTTTCCCCTGTGTGTGTTCGCATGTGCCTTTTCAAATTTGAATTCTCGGAAAAGGTTGATCCACATGTTTGACAGGAAAATGGTTTCTCTCCAGTATGTGTTCGCATGTGCCTGGTTAAACTGGATTTCTCTGAAAATGCTGATCCACACACTTGGCAAGAAAATGGTTTCTCTCCTGTGTGTATTCGCATGTGGTTTTTTAAGGTAGAATTATATAAAAATGCTGATCCACACACTGAACAATTGTAAGGTTGATTTTCACTGTGTGTTTGCATTTTTATTTAAGAATCATAATTTAGTAAAAAGTTTTGATGTACAAACTTAGTGTGAGTAAGAAATCTTTTTTTGCTTGCTAACTGCAGATCCACATATTTTCAAAATATACAGTTTCACATCTTAATGATATCTGGAAATAAAGAAGAGGAATCATTCAATACAGATAATCATATCATATAATTCATGCAGTCACATAAATATAATTTTTGATATTACATAAACATTCCAAGAAAACAATTTAAATATAACACTTTGTTTCTTTGTCTAAGTTTTATCTCCAACAAAATGATAAATCATTATTAATAAAATATTAGAAATACTTATAAATGTTAATGTAATTGATTTCAAGACATTTCTTTTATCAAGAAAACTAAGAATTATTTAATCCAGAAAAGTAAGGAAAAATAAAGTTAAAAGAAAGATTACTTCTGTTTTGTCATCAATATAAAATATTTTCTATATGGTCATGTGACACTTGCATGTTTTTTTTCTGTCTTTCAGTGCCTATCCATACTAAAACCATCAACTGTTAGAAATATTCTTGATGTACTTTTTAAATGTTTGCACCAAGCTCAGATAATGCAATTCCTTTCATATAGCAAGAGACTGATTGCAGACAGTGTGTCAGTCAATGATACATTATTTAATTTCTTGAGAGAAAATGTACTTGTGCTTTTTAAATAAATCAAAAACATTTACTTTCATTGGGATTTCCCATCAATTTATTATAAGGCAATATGTCCCTCCAAGTTTAGGTAATAAACTGGCTTGACAAGACACCAAAAATTATTTGATCCAGAAAAGGAAGGAAAAATAAAGTTAAAAGAAAGATTACTTCTGTTTGTCATCAAGACAAAATATTTTCTGTCTGATCATATGACACTTCCATGTTTTTTTTCTGTTGTTCAATGCCTATCCATAATGAAACCATAATGTGTTACAAATATTCTTGGTGTACTCATCAGTGATCATACCAAGCTCAGATAAAACAATTCCCTCCATACAGTAAGAGACTGACTACAGGCAAGGATTTGTTGGGTAATTTCAAAATAGAAAATTTACTTATATTATCTAATGCAGTCGCGTGCAGACTGCAGTGGACAGTGTTTAGTGAATGGCTTGCTTAAATTCATGGAGAAAAAATATTCAAATTTTATCTTGTTCTATATTCACTCATTCACTTTTTTCATATAGTTAAAAATCTAGTAAACCTTTTAAAAGGTTGAACATGTTTTAAAGAACCTTTCATCATCATCATCATAATGATGTGCGGCTAGCACGGATATCCCTGACCCTCTCTCTCCACGTCTCCCTATCATTCATCGCCTTCGGCAGTTCTTCGGGGTTACATCTCGTATCATCATAGCTGCTGTATGAATGTTCGAGCTGGTCGTCCTGCTTTTGATTGGCCATATGCGGGGGTCCACAAGAGCACATCACTTACGATCTCGTCTTTGCTTCTCCAGCAGTGTCCGGCATGTCTGGTTCGTCTAGCTTGTATAGTTTTCGTGATAGGTGGTAGGTGGCCGTACAGTTGGTGCCGTGTGGGGTGTTGTTACCAGGACCTGTTCAATATTGCTTGCAACATTCTTGTATAATTGCCGTTGATTTAGAAAATAATCAGATATGCAGAAAACAACTTCAACAAAAACTGGATGACAAAACTACAATTATGACAAATTATAATTATGATAATAATGTCATTCTCTTAACTTTAAATGGAGAAAAAAAGTTTGTTTTGGTTTGGTTTCTTTGTTTAATGGCATATCAACCTTTGTAGGTTATTTAATGCCAAAGCCATTCTCCTAGAAGAGCAATAGCGTTACTATTTTACCCATAGCTGGGAGGATAAGGGGGTTCATACCTTTCCCAAGGGTATTTGCCCAAAAGTGAATGTAATAGCGCGACTGGAGTACGAACTTGCTTACTACAATTCCGCAGTCCATTGCTTTAACCATTACACCATGAGGACACCCCCGAGAAAAAAAGGGTTGAGAAGACTAATCTGTTTATATTTACCAACCCTTCCGCTCGGGCAGGATATGACACAAGGTCAATTTTTAAGCAGAGTTTAACAGGTTTTGAATTCAGAGTTTTCCTTCTCCTAGACTAGTTGCCTCACCAAGGCTGAAGAACCTAGTCTGCCCTACTATTTACCCATAGCTGGAGGGAGAACAATTGGATACATACCTTTCCCAAGGGTATTAGTGCTATGTGAAATGCAATCAGTCTCGTCCAGGATTTGAACTCGTGTCGCCATGTCCGTTTCCTACGACGATAACCATTACACTAATCTGCTAGAAAGTAAAACTTAAAATGGTGTTAGAAATAGGTAAAAGAAAAAGAATGAAGTAAAAAAAAAAGTGATATAAAAATTGTTTATATTATCAATTGCTGTATTTATACATTCATTATCATCATCATTATTATTATTGATTTACTCCTTTGAGACTTTTTCACAACAGCATTAATTGATAGTTTCTTAATAGAGTTTGAGTGACAAGTCTCTTCAAGTCTCCAGCACTCTTCTCAGTATTTTAACCAATCTTAATAATGTTGTAGTCTGGATGGTCTGTACTTGTCTTCTTATTTCTAAGTCGTCTATGGTACTGTTTTGTTCTGCTATCAGAAGAGATTCAGTTTCTCTTATAAGGTTTCCCTTTCTTAGCCACATCCAAGTCTTCTCGTGTGAGATTTTGCTAATACTTTTAAACAAGTTTCCTAACACAAATTAGAATGTATAAGACTCTATATTTTGTAGAGTCTTATACATTGTAGACAAGCTAGACTCTGATATACTCCCTTTCCAGTAAATGAAGCCAGTTCCTAATTTGTGATAGAAATGCACAAAGAGAGAGTAAACATTTCTTTCAAAAAGGACCTCTGTATAAGAAAGATGCTTTTGTCGACTGACCAACACGGATCAGCAGAAAAAATTCATTTCACCCACTTAAATTTAAATGAAAAAAAATAAAGTGCAGAAGTACAAACTGGTAGAGAGTAGACCTCAAAGTGGTATTAGAAAAAAATTAAACACACAAAAAAAGGTAAAAAAAAAAAAAAATGTTTAAATTAGCTATTACTCAGTTGATTTATTTTTTGCTGTTATTATTATTATTATTATTCACTCATTAGAGCTTTTCACATCAACGGTAGCCGATAATTTTTCATTGGAGTCTGGGACAGCAAGTCTCCTCAAGTCTCCAGGACTCTTCTTAGTATTCTGGCCATTCTCAACAATGCTGTCGTTTGGATGGTCTCCACTCGTCCACCAACTTCCAAATCCTCTAGTCCCTTTAGCAATCCTTTAGTTACTGTTCCAAATGTACCAATTACAATTGGTATAATTGTCACCTGCATGTTCCACAGTTTTTTTCAATTCCTTAGCAAGGTTGAGGTACTTATCCCTCTTTTCACATTCTTTCAGTTTTATTTTGTGGTCAGCCGGGACAGCAAAGTCGACTATTTTCCAAGTTCTCTTTTTTTTGTTGATTATCATTAAATCTGGTCTTCTGGCCGGGATTAGGTGATTATTATTATTATTATTTTCAAATAGGTTTGATAACAAAAATTACAATGGATCAAACTCTAAGTTTAATTTAGCTCCTTCGCTGAAATATTGCAGACAATATCCTACCGAAACTATAACAGGCACAGGCTCTGCTGATGACCTAGTGCTTCTTGTAAATAGACCAACCCAAGCTAATTCCTTGCAACACAGCTTGCAGCAGGCAGCTAGAGGCATTGGTCTCATTGTGAATGCAAATAAAACAATCTACATGTTTTAATCAAGAAGGAGCCATCTCCACTCTAAATGGTGGTTCTCTGAAATTTGTGGACAAGTTCATGTAACTCGGTAGCAGTGTCTCATCTATGGAAAGTGATAGCAATATGTGCCTTGCAAAGGCATGGACTGCTATCAATAGGCTATTAATCATATAGAAGTCTGTTTCTTCCAAGCAGCGGTTGAGTCAGTACTACTGTATGGATGCACCACAAGGGCACTGACTAAACGTATGGAGAAAAAGCAAGATGCGAACTGCCCAAGAGTACTACGAGCAAATCCTGACAGGAACACCTCACAAAACGGCTGTACGACCACTGACCTCCCATCTCTATATTCATCCAACTAAGACGAACAAGATATGCGGGACACTGCTTAAGAAGGTGTGGATTGGTTTCTTTGTTTAATGGCATATCAACCTTTGTAGGTTATTTAATGTCAAAGCCAGTGTCCTAGAAGAACAGTAGTTGTACTATTTAACCTGTAGCTGGGAGGATAAGGGGGTTCATACCTTTCCTAAGGGTATTTGCCCGAAAGTGAACGTAATAGCGCGACTGGAGTATGAACTTGCATACTACGATCTCGCAGTCCATCGCTTTAACCATTACACCACGAGGACACCCCCTGTTAAAGAAGGAAGAACGAACTCATAAGTGACGTTCTTCAGTGGACCCCATCACATGGATGTGTCAGTGCCGGCCAACCAACAAGAATTTTTCTATAACAGCTCTGTGCGGACACAGGATTTACTGTAGAAGACTTGCAGGGAGCAATGGATGATCCTACCCCTCCGCTCGGGCAGGATATGACACAAGGTCAATTTTTAAAGCGGAGTTTAGCAGGTTTAAATTCAGAGTTTTCCTTCTCCTAGACTAGTTGCCTCACCAAGGCTGAAGAACCTAGTCTGCCCTACTATTTACCCATAGCTGGAGGGAGAATAATTGGATTCATACCTTTCCCAAGGGTATTAGTGCTATGTGAAATGCAATCAGTCTTGTCCAGGAATTGAACTCGTATCGCCGTGTCCATATCCGGTGACGATAACCATTACACCACGGGCACCTCCTAAATGGGTGATAGGGACGGATGGAGAGAGAGAGAGTCAGCAAAATTAGTGCTAGCAACGCGACTTGATGAAGGCTTCCACAAAATTTGACACAAGAGGAACTGAAGAAAACACTATTTTGTATGCTAGCAAAATAGCGTATAAATAAATAGTTAAAATCTTTCTTGTCGTCAAAGTGTTTGCGACAACTTTTATTCTATTTCAACAAGCACATTTTGGAGAGAGAGAGAGAGAGAGAGAGAGAGTATAAAAAAGACGCTAACAACTAAAAGTAAAATAAATTTAAAAAGACATTAGAAAAATCCGAATCGAATGCCCAAAAATAACAATGAAAGAATAAGCTAATTCTATATGTACCTGATTAACATAAAAAAATAGCTGTACTTGAAAAAATGGGGTAGGACATTTTTTTTTCTCACAGAGAAGGAAAACTCACATTATCAAAACCCTATAAAAATTAAATAAATAATTTTTAAAAATCAAATTCACCAGAATTAAAAAATGAAAAATTTTCGAATAACATCGAATTAATTTAAAAAAATATAATTGATTTAATTAGAGATAATCTTTAGATTTAAGAGAGGATTAAAATAATTTCGCATATTTCATCTTAAATTCTTCTTTTTTCTATAATAATCATAATTAAAAAAAAAAAAGGTTTTATTTTTCAGTAGGTAAAAATGTGTATTTTCATTTTTAAGGAAGAAATTAGAATGAACGTTTAACTTACAAGTTTGTTTTTTTTTGTTGCTGCTTTTTTTTTTTTTTTTTCTTTTTCTTTCGTCTGTTTCTTTTCCTTTGGACAATGAAACATTAGAGAAAAAGAAGTAAAAGTAAAATCTTAAATAGATTAATCTTTTCAGGCTGAATGAAATTTTAAAACAACCGTCATTTACGACAAAATGTTTGCTAAAGAGCGAAGCCAAAGAGAGATAACTAAGAAACTGTTTCGATACTAGAGGAAAAAAGAGCGGAAATATTTTTCACTTTTTATAATGATCAAAGAGCTAAATTAAATCCGTAAAATTTATTCAGAATATTATATTTTTTCTTAAATTTCCTTCAAGGAAAAACTTGCAATTTAAAAAGATAAAGGATTAAATTTGATATTTATTTTGCAGTCATCTGATAAAAAAAAAGTTAGATTTACCGGGAATAAGAAGTTAGTGTTATATTATGGTCTCCTCACGAACACCCCTACCAACTTACCTGACGTGGCAAACATTCAGGTATGAGTGATCGACAGATAGCAAGTCAGAGTTAAGTTCCGGGCCATTAGACACTAGGAATAACATAGAAAAAGGTCATTTAAATTTTTCACTCTTTTTCCCGTTAATACAAATTAAAAAATAATTAAAGTCATTATTTAATGTTAAATTTTTGTTTAATTTGAAAGTAGTAACAGTAGTAACAGCAAAATAACATAACAAGTCAAATTAGTTTTTAATACATTTTAAAGATTTGAATTCACTAAAAGTTGATGACTTTACCCATGTGAAGGTTGCACAAATTAAAAAGTGTTATTAGAATTTTGAAATAAATGAAAAAATTGTTTTTGAATAAAATTAGAAACTGGAAACATTAAGAAACAGATTTATGTGAATATATTACAAATTCCTAAACTTTATCAATAATATGTCACATTTTATTTGGGAAAAGGATGAGTGCAAATAGAATTTAGCATTTTCAAAATACAGATTTTTACAAGAAAATGTCTAGTTTGAAGGGTTTGTCGTAACCTGTCCACTAACGTACACATCGGATTACTCGCTCGTCCTAGAAAAACAACATCCGGTTACGATCGGAAGTGACGAAGCCCCGTTTACGGCCTTGACCTCTCGTTTCAGATAAAAAGGGGGATAATTAACAATAATGACAGAACACTTCTGTCAGAAACAACGCTATAAAAATGGAATAAATTATCTTCGCTAGCCTACACCAGACTAAAGAAGTGATTTATCTTTACGCCCATTTTTATAGAATAACTTTCTATTTACACAACTCGGCAGTGTGGCGCTGCCTCACTTTCATATAACAAAGGCTTCTGCGACGGCAAAACTTCGGAGGTCTTCGGGTGCTCTTTTAGGGCATTTGTGACCTTTCCTCTCCAGTTGTTGGGTCTCATTCGGTAGGTCGTTCTACCTCCGGACAGTTCTGTCGGGTGTGCCTCGGCACTGGAGATTTCCTCTTGCCTCAGGGGGCTATCCCCCAGGTTTTAACCCTCTTCGGAGGTGTTGGGTTTGTCGCCCGGTGCTTGAGGCGCCCCGAAAAGGAGAATGCTGACGGGGTTCGAGACATTTTTGGAACTGCCTGATGCGTATGGGCTCCGACCCTGTGACAGGACCCACCTTAAACTGCCTTGTGCTACATTCTTGCACTGGACAGAGGTCTTTGGATGCTCTCTGGAGCCGTTCTTAGCGGTCTCCGAAAAGCTTGAATCCTACGTCACGTGGTGCATTCACCTTTCCCATCACATATTTATGTACAAACGGTCCTTTTAAGGGCCATAAGAGGTCACCTTCTGCGAGTTGGAGTATCTCTGGTGGTCTTTATTGACTTCGCCGAAATAGACGGCCTGGAGGCAAACACAAAGTTGAATTCTAAGACCAGAATTCGCTCGGTTCTGCTCGTCCGTTTGGCTGCACAGTGCTAAAGGCACGGTTTAGCCTTTAGCTACCGCTTCACTATCTGCACAGCACTAAGATAACGCCAATCTTAGCCTAGGCCTCCTGGCCTGTCAACTCATTTGTGCAGAGCTTTGGCGCGGCACAGCCTTAGCTATCGTCCGTACGGCTTTGACACGGCAAAGCCTTTGTTCCCAACAAATATGTCCGCACGGCTTTGGCGCGACTCAGCCTTAGCTATCGTCCGTACGACTTTGACACAGCAAAGCCTTCGCTCTTGTTCATGTGTCCATAGAGCTTCGCAGCAAACAAAGCCTTAGCTACCGCTCGATACGTTCGCACGGCTTTGACACGGCAAAGCCTCAGCTATCGTCTCGATACGTCAGTACAGCTAGGGGGCACGACAAAGCCCTAGCTTCTCTGACTCTTTCGCCCGATCTCGTCTGTACTAAGGCCTGGCAAACCTTAACCACGGTCTCTCCGACCTTTCACTTGGTCTCTAACACTAAGACGCGACTCAGTCTTAGTCCCCAGTTTGCCCGACTCTACGTAATCAAGCAGTCAACACCAATTTCGACCTCGACTCTCCGGCAATGTAGCATGCAGTCCACGTACGACTCGCTGTTATGGACTGCCCTTCCATTGCAACACCTGTCTCATGTACAACTCGCAGTACGGGCCAGCAACCGGATCGACACACCCTCAGTTAACCCAATGTACCATCATAACAGGGAATATCGATCTACCAACCACGACCGACACCAGTTTCCAGCTACGATCATCCAGCTGCATTCTACGACTCATCTGACCTCAGCTTCCAGCAACGATCATCGAACTGCATTCTACGACTCAACCGACCTCAGCTTCCAGCTACGATCATCCAGCTGCATTCTATGACTCAACCTACACCAGCTACCCGCAACTAACATCCAGCTGCGCTCATCTATGTCTCAACCATACCAGCTAAAGACCGAATACGACCATCACGGTACTTTACACACGTTTGTAGATCTGACCATAAATTGTCACTTGTTATATTTGTTACCTAGCTTTTGTTCCTTCATTGTCTTTGGCTGTCACTTACTCATACGCATTAAACTTAATTCATTTGCGGGGTCGACATGCTTATCGGCTCTGCAACAGGTTCATTACAATAAATTTTGCACACACACACACACACACATATTTATACATCTAGACAAGTTCTATTAAATAAATGCCTTTCTTTATGATTTTTAAGTGAAGACGTTCAAGTCTTCTTACTATTCTTCATATTTCCAGATCAAGATGTTGGAGAAAAAACCCTGTATTAACCCGAGTGCTTTCGACCATTTCACTGGTACACACATAACAAGGCTGTGTAACAGGTGCACTGAGAACAATGGTTATAAAGAAAAGTTATTAGGAACCCGAGTTCAAATCTTCAACAAGGCTGTTGGTGTTTTAATTCATGTAAATACCCTTGTAAATATCATGAATCCATTCCCCACCCCTGAATAGTAGGGTACACTGGGTTTTTCCCCTTGTTTAGGAAACCATTCCTGCGGAAGGAAAACTCTAATTTCAAACCAGGTTTACTCTGTATGAAAAAACTAACCTTATGTCACATCCTGCTCATAAAGGAGTTGTTTTGGTTTGGTTTGGTTTGGTTTGGTTTTATGACATATCAACCATCATTAGTTATTTCATCGTAAATCCTCTTTATACATATATACTAAATATATATGATTTGTAAACACATTTTGTTGCTAACGTTTTTAATAAATTCTAAGCTCATCCTTTTGCACACAGTTAAATGGTTCCAAGAATTGCTATGTATCTCTAACAATTCAAATAAACATCATTCATTTGTTTACACACAGTTAACTGATCAAACAGTTCTATTTCAAACAATTCAATTTACTATAAGTCAACAAAGTTTAATGGTTCTTAGTATTGCTATGAATTAATAACAATTCAATTAAACCTCAATCATTTGTTTACACACAATTAAATAATCAGTTTTATTTCAAACAATTCAATTTATCCTCAGTCATTTGTTTGCACTCAGTTTAAATGTCAAACAGTTTAATTTGACTCATAGATAGGATCCTATCAGGTGCTACCATTCTGGGCCTGAGTGGAACTGGGAGTGATGGCAGTTACTTAATTACTTAAATGTTTAATGTCATATCAAGAACACACGGTAGGTGGGGGTCTTACTCCTTTACAGAAATGCAATTGGTGTATTCTATAGCTCTAGCTGACAGGGCAGGAAGGGTTTGAATAAAATATATTATAAAACTGTTTCTCTAGTGTATTTGTATGTGCTCTCAGTGTAAATATTAACCCACACATTATATAAGAAAGGATTTTCTCTCCTGTGAGAATTCCTACGTGTTTTCAAACTTAAATTCAGTGTACTAAATAAGTTAATGGTTTCTCTCTTCTGTGAGTTTCTATTAATTTTTTTAAGCAGAATTGTCTGAAAATGCTGATCCACACATTTATCTAAAAAATAATTTCTCTGTTTTGTGTATTTGCATGAACTTTTCAATTGGACTTATCTGAAAATGCTGATCTATATACTTAACAAGAAAATGGTTGTCTCTCCTGTAAATTCCCATGGAGTTTTTTATTAAGTAAAATTATCTGAAAATACTGAGTGGAGTCTCCATGGCGTAGAGGCTAATGGGCTGAAATGAGACATCATAGTAAGTGAGTTTGAGCTCTAGTTGCACTATTAAATTCACTTTCAGACAAATACCCAAGAAAAAGGTATGAACCACCTTATCCCTACAGCTATGAGTAAAATAGCAGTCCTGCAATACTTCTACAAAGATGGCTTTGGCATTTAATAAACTATGAAGATTAATATGCCATTAAAAAACAGACCAAAGAAACAGAAAATGCTGATCCACATGCTTAACTTGGATCCACACACATAACTTAAATTGTTTCCTTCCTGAGTGTATTTGCATGTGAATTTTCAATGAAAATGATGATTCACAAATTTGACAAGAAAATGTTTTCTCACCTCTGTGTGTTTGCATGTATTTTGTTAAAGTGGATTTCTCAGAAAATGTTGATCCAAATACTTGATAAGAAAATAGTTTCTCTCCTGTGTGTACTTGCACATGTATTTGTAATTTAGACTTTTATGAAAATGCAGAGCCACATACTAAGTAGGAAAACTGTTTCTCTCCTGTATGGGTTTGCATGTGCATCTTTAAAATGGAATTCTCTGAAAATTTTGATCCACACACTTGACAGAAATATGGTTTCTCTCCTGTATGTGTTCGCATATGTTTTGTTAAACTGGATATGTCAGAATATGTTGATCCACACACTTCACAAGAAAATGGTTTCTCCCCAGTGTGTGTTCACATATGCATTTTTCAAGTAGAAATTACAGAAAATGCTAATCCACACACTTCACTAGAAAATGGTTTCTCTCCTGTGTATTTGCATGTGCATTTTTAATCTTGAATTATATGAAAATGCTAATCCACACACTGAACAACTTTAAGGTTGTTTTTCACTGATAGTTTGCATATTTATTTCCAAATTATAATTTAGAAAAAAATTCTGATGTTTAGACTTGATGAGAATAAGGAATTTCTTCTTTGAGAACTAGTGTATGACAATTTCAAGTCAATCAAATTGAAGATCTACATACTTTCAAAGTATATAGTTTCATATATCTTTGAATTTGAAAACTATCATTCTCCACTCCAATTAATATCTGTAAATGAAGAAGAGGTATTATTCACTAAAACTATAATTATATCACATAATTCATATAAAGTCATGAATACAATTTTTGATTTAATAGTAAGATAAATAGAAAACTGTTTAAATACAAGAATTTTTACTTTTGCTAAGGTTTTGTTTATTTCAAACAAAAGCATACACCATTGATAAAACATTTGAAACTCTAATAACTGTTCAAGTTATCAATTTTGAGACCGTTATTTTATTAAAAAATTAAGATTTATCTCCGCAGAGATGGAGGATTTTTAAGTCGAGTAGCCTATAGAGAGTAAGATACACACAGTTAAATGATCAAATAGTTCTATTTCAAACAATTCAATTTAGCATAACTCATTTGTTTGCACTCAGTAAGAGTCCGATTGCCATGCATTTGTTTTAAATAATTTAAATACACGGTTATTTTCCTTTTATGAGTGACCCTAATTCGTTTCAAAGTGAGTAGCCCTTCTTTCATTTGTTCTGAAGTTAATTCATCAGCCTTATTTTCCCCATTAAGTTTAGAGAGACCATCTTCTATATTAATTTCTTCCATTAAAGCCATTTTAATAATTAAATTTATATAACAGTAGCACACATGTATAGTTTCACCTTCTTTTATTTTTATATAAGTTTTATTTTTGCTTTTATAAGTTTTATTAATACTTACATTACTATAACAACATTTGCAAAAATATTCTTTAAGGAATAAAATTATTCTTCGAAAATATGTTGTTATAGTAACTTTTCTTCGAAATATTTTATCTATTATTCTTTGAAATTATATTGGAAAATCTATTTAATCCAACTTAAAATATTTAGGTTAATTATTAACCAACGTAATACTTACCATTTTTGTGTGAAGTTTTATGAGAAAAGTGAACACATAGCTAAGTCAAATTTATATTGCACATATTTAAGCACTTATACATATATAAACTCAAATAAAAGCACAACTAAATTAATACTTAGCTTAGGTTCTGTTTTATTTTCTTTCAAAGAATAGTTGTCTTCGAAGTTTCATTACTTTTTTGGTGTGTAACGTTGGTTATTTGAAGCAATGTCATTCCATGTTGAAAAGTTTTTGTTGACTGTGACGTTATTTGTCATACGTATCTTTTAAACAACGTCTACTTATTTATAGTTATAAAATTAATGTTTACACAAAGTCAGGTTTTTATTCTCAACCAATAAAAGACGTCTTTTTAATTATTCTTAAAAATTAATACTTGTGAGAAGTTATATTTATTTTATTTAAATTTTGTTTTATATTGCAAAATTATATTGAAGGAATATTTATTTCTAACACTGTATCTATGTATAAACAATATATATTATTATTTTATACTACCTGTATGTATGTATAAAAAATAAAAAAAACTTCCTGAGTGCCCAACTTATGTGTTGTTTATTTTTATTAGAAAAGGTTTTCTTTAAAAATACCATGTGCAAGAATAAATTCCTTTACTGATAAATAATTCACGAAAATTCAATTAAAATCTGAGTTAGTGGATCTGAGGGAGATCTTTTTTTATCAGTGCATTTATTGCTCCCCGCAAAAAACAAAAAAAACAACAAAAAAAAACAACGGAAACATCGATTTACAAAATATAAACAATTTCGCCAAACGAAATATTTCAGGTTCAATCGGGTACTGAAAAAAATCATATTTCTTCAACCTTCTCTTTAACTAATTGTACAAGGATTTTGACGATAAAATAAACATTTCAACAAATTTCAGACGTTTTTCCTTCCTATGTCGCTTTTTCAAAAATTTCGTAGTTTTTTTAAACCTTATTTCAACATTGAAGAACGTGAATGCATTTAATTTTCTAAGTTACTTCAGAAATGAAAATAAAAGTATCAATCCGAAGAGAAAGAATTTTCACAATTAAAAAAAAATGAAATTCATCAGAATTAGAAAATAAAACATTTTAAAGTTTGAAAGATTTCCCAAAACGACCAAATCAATTTAAAAATTCACTTAATTCCAGATGATGTTTACATTCAATAGAGTTCGCATATTTCATCGTAAATCCTTCTTCGTTCTAAGATAAATAAATGAAACAATTAAAGTGAACGTTTTACTTCTCTTTCTTTTCTTTTGCCTGATTTCTTTGGGACAATGCAACATTAGAAGAGAGAGTAAAATCTTAAATAAATGGTGGTTTTCAAACGGAATGGAAATATTAAAAAACATTTGTCATTTACGATCGGAAAAAAAGGTTTACTAAAGAGTGATGATTAAGGGAGATAATTTGTTATTTGCTTCGGTAGCCTGAGATCTGACAAGGAAATATTAGAAATTACAGAGAAAGATCTGATGGATTTCGTTTGCATTTTTTTGTCGCAGACGTGACACTCAGGAACTTGAATCCGATAATGAAGGCAGTAATGACTTACCTTATAGCTGCCGTAAAAGAGCTCGTCTTTGTTTGGTGTGTGGAGCTTTAATATAAGGAGAAAACAAGTACGCGCTGGAACTGTAATATTTATGCATTTTGACCACGTGTCACCAGCATGCTTTGCCAGCTATAAAAGAAGGGCGTAGTTAGGGTTGGCAGAAGACTCTTAGAAAGTACTATCGAAGACGGTGTCGTCAGTCAATAATACGAAAGACGATTGGATACGGTGTCGCCCGGAGGAGAGTTCAGCTAGTAACTAAGTTCCAGTCACGGGTTGCCTCTCTCTTTGGTGTAGCTCCGTTAGTTTTTGGCGTGTTTTTCTTTCTCTTT
Organism: Sepioteuthis lessoniana; assembly: GCA_963585895.1. Classification (NCBI taxonomy): domain Eukaryota; kingdom Metazoa; phylum Mollusca; class Cephalopoda; order Myopsida; family Loliginidae; genus Sepioteuthis; species Sepioteuthis lessoniana. Next base: position 39,658,242 of record OY757908.1, on the reverse strand, counting down.
CACCCTTCACGATGATTTAGGTGAGGTTAGGGTTCTTTGTTTAATGGCATATCAACCTTCGTGGGTTATTTAATGCCAAAGCCATCCTTCTAGACGAACAGCAATGGTGCTATTTAACCCATGGGAGGAGGAGCTAGTTCATAACTATCATAATGGTATTTGTTTGAAAGTTTTGCGCGGCTGGAGTTTGAACTCGCTTACTACAAGTCCGCAGTCCAACGCTTTAACCATTACACCTCGAGGATACCTCCGATAATTCAGAAGAATTAATATCTGCTGAATGGAATTCTTAAATATATATAACATATTTTTTTAATGAATTTTCTTAACATTTATTGAACTTGAAATAAAAAAAATTATGTATAAACTTAATATTCATTTTGCGGTCATCAAAGAAAAAAGTTAGATTTACCATAAATAAGATGTTTGTACAATGGTCTATTCACGAACGCATCTACTAATATGGTGAACATTCAGGTAGAAGTGATCGACAGATGGTCGGTCAGAGTTAGGTTCCTAGCCATTAGATTATGGGGCTGAGAAGATTTGTTAGGTTATTTGTTTCGTTGGTAGTAGTCGTTGAGTTTTATGGGGATGATTATGAGGTTTGTATCTGACTCCTTTTTTCCTTCTTCTTAACCCATTAACTTGTTTTCTTCTTACGGTTAGCCGAAGCTGTAAACGAACTTAAAATGGAAAAAGCAAAGAAAAGGACACTTTAAAACTTAACTTTTATTCAACTGATCTACAGTTATTTCATAATGAGGAACTTTCTTCCTGACCAAGGAAAAGCAGTTAATCCAGTAGGGGGGATTTATTTGACATCCCACCTATGTCAGAGTGGAGTGCAAGGCCGTTATATGGTGGGGGTTTGTGGAGATTAATAAATGAAAAATAAATAAAATAAATAAATAAAAGGAAATTCAAAAGTGTAGCATTTCCCAGATACCTCTAACAGGAAGTAGAAGCTGCGCATAATTAAAAGTCAAGACATACCAGCGCTAAAGAAAAATTCTACCTCACTTCAGGGGTACCGCTCATATTGAAAGGACACTTTTGCCACTCGACTGCTAGCAAGGGACCTGTTTGCCAAACCACCAGGCTTCACAGCAGGCTGTGTCCGCTGCTAGCAAATTGACACCGCCAAAAAAAGTATTACTATAAACTAGACATAACCACCGACTTTGGACTTATCACCCACTGAAAAAGACTAATACATTTCAACGCCTTGTTTGAGAGATGCGACTATTTTCTTATAATCAAGGAAATCATTCCTTTACTTCAGAATAGCCATATGAAACGTAATAATAAAGTTTGAGTTGAAAAGTATTTTCTTCACTTTTTTACTTCCTTCAGTATTTCTTTCCCAGTCTTCTACAGACACAGAAGATGCCAACGAGTTAGATGAAGAAATAAAAGAAAGAACAAATGGGGTCGGATACAACAACCAACAACCTACGAAACAACAACAAAAACCCCAAATAACCAACAATTGTATTGTCCTTTCTCCATAGGCTGCACACAAATCAAGACATGCGCGGCAGGTGAAAAAATTATTGACTCTATTGGCAGTCCCCAGGTGGGACGCTTCAAGCACTAAGCGATAAACTTAGTCCTGCTGAAGCTGGCAAAGACCTGAAAGGACAGCCCCCTAAGGTCAATAAAAAGCACACAACCGCCTGGCACGAATACCTGGCGGTGGCCCAAAAAGACATTTAAAAAGAAATTATTTTTTCTTATTTGTTTATTTTATTTATTATCTTTATTTCTAAATCCCACAAGATATTATAAGATAGGGAGGCTATGATGTGTTTTCTGCTGAAGATACAGGGACAAACAAATTAGTGAAGTTCTTCTATAGACTTCAACATATGGACACACATCACAGTGCTGGCCAACCAACAAGGACGCATAATTATCAGTGAAGACACTCGGTGCCGTCTAGAGGACTTGCCAAGAACGATTAACAATAGAGACAGATGGCGAGAGAGTCATGGGAATCCATGCTATCAACATGACATGATGATGAAGATGAGATATATATATGTGTGTGTGTGTCTGTGTATAAAATTATATATATATATATGCAAGTTTGATCAAATAATAAACATTCATATTGTCAATTTAATTTTATTAGGTTCCTTTCAAGTTTCTGGACAAGTGCTTTGATTTTAGGTTGGAATTATTAGATGAATTTACTGAAATAGTCCTGAGCGCTTTTGGACCCTCATGGATCCTCACTGTGTCTTTCACTATTGTGACTTTTAAGATCAATATCTTTTGGTACTCCCTTGGAGCAGTTAAATGTTTCCTTTTTGTGCTCATGGTCAGTGAGTAATATAAATAGAGAGTCCACTTGGTTGTTTTAGTGATAAGTTGTTTCCTAGCAGGATATACTATTTGGCTACATGATTGGAGAAAAGGAACATATGTGAGAAAGAAAATTGAGGCAAGCAAAAACAGAGACAGAGACAGAGAAAGACTATAAGAGAGAAAAGAATGGGAGGGTTAACAGGGAATTCCCCTAAGTCTAAGCCATGATAACAGTGGACACCTCGGTTAAAAATAGAAATGTACCAGCCTATGAATTAATATTATATAAGTTATTGAGTATTGACCATTCATTTCATGAGGTTAGCAGCACATATGTTTCAATTGTGCTGGTAAGCCAACAAAAGAGATTCAATTCTTCTTTTTAGTACTAAAAGTTTAAATATATATATATATATATATATATACATGAATGAAATGATGATAATAATAACTAGATAACTAAAACAAGAAATAGAAATGAATAAATTAAAATAAATTAAATTTTATTCATTTTTGTATTTTATGATATTTCTTATTTTCATACTCTTTAAAAATTATTTTTTACTTTAATTTCTTATTCAAACTTGATTAATACCCGCAGTGACATATGATTTTATTTTGGAAAGAGATGACTGCTAATTGAATTTTTCATTTCTGAGGTGCTGATTTTCATCAAGGAAATGTCTGTTTCCAAGTTTGAAGTAGACATTGCAATAGATTTTATACACACACACACACACACACACACATTCATACATATAAAGAGATGGGGGATATTTTTTCAATGGCATATCAACTTTCCTGGTTTATTTAATGCCAAAACTATCTTGTATTAATCCTCACAGTGTCAAATCATTCCATAATAAAAAACTGAATTTTACATTTCACTAGGAAATATCTGCTTACAAGTTTGAAGAGTTCATTAAAATAAGTATAAATTATGCATCTCTCTAAAGGTCTGTCTAATACAATTGAAATAAATAATAGATTTATCTTAAACATTTTTTAAATGTTGTACACAATAATTTACATAGATATATATCAATTTACTCAAAGGTGGCATCTTGTATTCTACAAGGATTGGTGCCCAGACCAATCCTCTTTGACCTGTTTCATTATGAGGAAAGACTATTGGATAGAGAGTTTCTTAAGAGAAAGTGGGCAAAAACCGTTGGTTAGTAATAAGTCCTCAAGTTGATCAAAAGTAAAATCTTTATTGGTAGACTGAAACAACTTTCATCAGATCATCAAAGAAGGATGCATTTGTGCAAAACCCTAATGTAGTATCTAAAAAAACTTTAAATTATTTAAGTCAAGATACACATCAGTTGCATAAAGTTTTATACTGAGTTAGAAAAGCTAATAAAACAGAATGTCTAGTGAGAATATTTATACTGGACAGCAGAATATATAAATCATTCAAAACTAAATGCTTATCACATTTAAGACAAGATACAAATCAGTTGCATAAAGTTCTATGCTCAGAAAAACCAATAAAACAGAATATCAAGTGAGAATATTTACACTGGACAGCAGAATATTATAAAAATCAATTAAAAACTAAATGCTTATCACATTTAAGTCAAGATACACACCAGTTGCATAAAGTTCTATACTAAGTTAGAAAAGGCAATAAAACAGAAAGTCAAGGGAGAATATTTACACTGGACAGCAGAATATAAAAAACAATAAAAACTAAATGCTTATCACATTTCAGCCAGGATATAAAGGAGTTTAAAAGGCAATAAAACAGACTAATACCATTAGGAATGATATAAGCCCATTATTTGCGCAGCTATAGATAAAATAGAATCATTACTGTTCTTCTACAAGGATACCTTTGGAATTGAATAATCATAAAAGGTTGATATACCATTAAACAAAGAAATCAAATATTTAAATCAGGATACTTATGAGTTGCATGAAGTTCTATACTGAAGTTAGAATATTTACACCAGATAACAGAATATACAAATCAATAAAAACTAAATGCTTGTCACATTTAAGTCAGGATATACATCAATTGTATAAAATTCTATAGTGCATTAGAAAAGGCAATAAAACAGCATGTCAAGTGAGAATATTTACCCTGGACAGTAGAATATAGAAAACAATAAAAACTAAATGCTTATCACATTTAAGACACAATATACATCAGTTTCATAAAGTTCTATAGTGAGTTAGAAAAGGCAAGAAAAGAGAATGTCAAGGGAGAATATTTACACTGGACAGTAGAATATAGAAAACAATAAAAACTAAATGCTTATCACATTTAAGTCAGGATATACATCAATTGTATAAAATTCTATAGTGCATTAGAAAAGGCAATAAAACAGCATGTCAAGTGAGAATATTTACACAGGAAAGTAGAATATACAAATCAATAATAACTAAATGCTTATCACATTTAAGTCAGGATAAATATGACTTGCATAAAGTTCTATAGCGATTAAAAAATGCAATAAAACAGAATGTCAAGTGAGAATATTTACACTTGACAGCAGAATATACAAGTCATTCAAAAGTCATAAACTGGCAAAATGTTTTTATTTCAGGAAAATCAAGATCCTTATATTTATTGAATGCACTAGATAAGTGGGCAGCACATATAAATCATTGATGCTTATCAAACAAATTAAAAACATACAGAATACATGTAGCTCCTTTGTTTGTATACTTAAATGGTTTCATATATTTCTAACATTAATCATTAGTTTGCATACAGTGGAATGGTTTCAAGTATTGTTATTTAACATCAATTATTCTATTCAACACAACTCATTTGCACTCAAAAATAATTCGAAGGATTGGAATGTAATATGAATAATACTATTTAGCATACAGGTTTGAAGTATTCCACACAAATAATTTCATTAGCACACTGTTAAATGGTCCAAAATATTGCTATGTATAACTAACAATTAAACTAAACATCAGTCATTTGTTTACACAGTTCTAGTTCATACAATTCGATTTATTATAAGTCATTTGCTTGCACACAATTTAAATAATCAAACAGTTCTACTTGAGCCATAGATAAAATCCTATCAGATGCTACCATTCCAAGTCAGAATGGACTGGGGAATAATAGCAATGAAGAGATGCTCTATATTCCACAAGGCTTCAGTGCTGGAGCCACACCATCAGATTGTTTAGGAGCATATACAGGACCCTCATTTAGAGGTAGTCTTACAACTCAGCAGAGATGCAGTCAGTGTATTCTGCAGCCCCAGCTGATTATGCTGAGGTCCCTGTCACATGCTGCCCAGGGAGCAATGACAATGAAAGAATACTCAATATTCACCAAATCTCCAAAGCTGGAGCCTTACTATCAGAGTTCATAAAGAAAATGCTAACTCTGCTGAGTGTGTTTGCATGTGCATTTTTAAAGTGGAATTATCAGAAAAGTCTGATGAACATACCTGACAAGAAAATGGCTACTTTCGTGTGTGTATTCGCATGTGTCTTTGTAATTGGCAATTTTGAGTGAATGATGATTCACATATTTTACAAGAAAATGGTTTCTCTCCTGTATGAGTTCGCATGTGTTTTGTTAAAGTAGATTTCTCTGAAAATGCAGATCCACACACTTGACAAGAATATGGTTTCTCTCCAGTATGAGTTCGCATATGTTTTGTTAAACTGGCTTTCTCTGAAAATGCTGATCCACACACGAGGCAAGAAAACGGTTTCTCTCCAGTGTGTGTTCGCACATGTCTTTGTAATAGAGAATTCTGTGAAAATGTTGCCTCACACATTTGGCAAGAAAATGGCTTTTCTCCTGTGTGTGTTCGCATATGCTTTTTTAAAGTGAAATTTACAGAAAATGCTAATCCACAAATTTGACAAGAAAATGGTTTCTCTCCTGTGTGTATTCGCATGTGTGTTTTCAATTTTGAATTCTCTGAAAATGCCGATCCACAAACTTGACAGGAAAATGGTTTCTCACCTGTATGTATTCGCATATGCCTTTTCAGTTTTGAATTGTCCGAAAATGAGGATCCACAGACTACACAAGAAAATGGTTTCTCTCCTGTATGTACTCGCATATGTGTTTTGAATTTTGACTTGTCTGAAAATGTTGATCCACATACTTCACAAGAAAATGGTTTCTCTCCTGTGTGTATTCGCCCGTGTATCTGTAATTGAGAATTCTGAGAAAATGCAGATCCACATACTTCACAAGAATATGGTTTCTCTCCTGTATGTGTTCGCATGTGCGTTTTTAAAATAGAATTTTCAGAAAATTTTGACCCACATACTTGACAAGAAAATGGTTTCTCTCCTGTATGTGTTCGCATATGTTTGGTTAAACTAGATTTCTCAGAAAATGCTGATCCACACACTTCACAAGAAAATGGTTTCTCTCCTGTATGTGTTCGCATGTGCTTGGTTAAAGTGGATTTTTCTGAAAATGCTGATCCACACACTTCACAGGAAAATGGTTTCTCTCCAGTGTGTATACGAACATGCTTTTTTAAATCTGAATTATGGGAAAATCCTGATCCACACACTTGACAAGAAAATGGTTTCTCCCCTGTGTGTATTCGAATGTGCCTTTTCAATTTTGAATTGTCTGAAAATGCTGACCCACAAACCTGACACAAAAATGGTTTCTCACCAGTGTGTATGCGCAAGTGCTTTTTCAAATCAGAATTATGTGAAAATCGTGATCCGCACACTTGACAAGAAAATGGTTTTCCTCCCGAGTGAATTTGCATGTGGGTTTTGAACTTTGAATTTTCAGAAAAAGCTGAGCCGCACACGTCACAAGAAAATGGTTTCTCTCCAGTATGGGTTCGCATATGTATTTGTAATTGGGAATTCCTTGAAAAAGCGGATTTACATATTTGACAAGAAAAAGGTTTCTCTCCAGTGTGTGTTCGCATGTGTCTTTTTAAAGTGGAATTTACTGAAAATGCTAATCCACACACTTCACAAGAAAATGGTTTCTCTCCTGTATGTATTCTCATGTGAGTTCTTAATGTAGAACAATCTGAAAATGCTGATCCACATACTTGACAAGGAAATGGTTTCTCTCCCGTGTGTGTTCTCATATGAGTTTTCAATTTTGAATTGTCTGAAAATGCAGTTCCACACACTTCACAGGAATATGGTTTCTCTCCAGTGTGTGTTCGCATGTGAATTTTTAAAGTAGAATTTACAGAAAATGCTAATCCACACACTTGACAGGAAAATGGTTTCTCTCCTGTATGTGTTCGCATGTGTGTTTTTAATTTAGAATTGACTGAAAATGTTGATCCACACACTTGACAAGGAAATGGTTTCTCTCCAGTGTGTATTTGCATGTGTGTTTTTAAATTAGATCTATGTGAAAACGCTGATGCACACACTGGACAGGTAAATGGTTTCTCTCCTGTGTGTATTCGCATATGGTCTTTTAAAATGGAATTGTCTGAAAATGCTGATCCACACACATCACAAGAAAATGGTTTCTCTCCAGTATGTATTCTCATGTGCCTTTTTAATCTTGATTTAAATGAAAATGATGACCCACACACAGAACAACTGTAAGGTTGATTTTCACAGTTTACTTGCATTTTTATTCAGGAATTTTAATTTTATAACAAGTTTTGATGTACAAACTTAGTGAGAATAATGAATTTCTTCATTGTAAGCTAATGTGAGACTATTTCAAGTCAGAAAAATGAAGATCCACATATTTTCAAAATATACAGTTTTACATTCCTTCACATCTGAAAACTGTTAATCTCTACTGCAAATGGTATCTGGAAAAAAGGAAGTAATATTCACTACAGACTATAATTATATCACATGATTTATATTTGGTCATAAAGAAAATTTATGATATTACAGGAACATAGATGGAAAACAATTTAATACAATACTAATTACTTTTCTCTTAAGTTGCATTTATCTTAAAATGATGCAACATAATTGATATAACATTAGGAACTCTTACTAATGTTAATATTATCAATGTCAAGACATTTCTTTTCCAAGAAGACTTAGAATTATTCAATCCTGAAAATTAAGGAAAAATAAAGTTGTAGATAAAGATGACTTCTGTTTTTTATCATCAGGTCAAAATATTTTCTATATGATCATATAATACTTGCAAGTTTTCTTTTTCTATTGTTCAGTGCCTATCCATAATAAAAGCATCAAGTATTAAAAATATCCTTGAGAAACACATTAATGTCGCACCAAACTCAGATAATGGAATTCCTTTTATATAGTAATATATTAGTTAAGGATCTGCAGGGTAATTCCTTAATAGAAAATTTAGTTTTTCTTTTCATGTATAGTAGACTGGTCTTACAAGATGGACTGTTGTCTATTCAAACCACAGAAAACCACAATGACAAAATTTCTAAAATTACATACTTACACTTTGTACATCATTGAAAAGCATTATAATAAAGGCATGACACGTAACAAGAGAGAAACAATTATTCATATCAGTTTCATCTATAGTTCGGGGTGAAAAACAAGATTGTGTGAGTGCTGCAAACCCCCTCCATCCTTACCAGAATTGATGTGAGGCAAGTTTTCCTTGTTTTCCACACTGAAAATCTATCTCAATGATAAGATTTAATGACAGGCAAGACAATAAAACAAATTCAACAGCATTATTTACTCTATTCTTTTAAATTTCCTGACCGAGCGATTGGCCTAATGAGTAGAGTGTTCGCCAATGGTCCAGAAAACCAGGGTTCAATCCCAGGTCAAGTCATACCAAAGACTCAAAAAATAGTACTTGATGCCACCTTGCCTGAAACTCAGCACAATAAGGTAAGGATCAAGGGTAAAATGGGGTGATCCAGGGAATCGAGTAGTGCCCCCCTACACCTAAATGTAGTAGCTATTGAAAAGCTAGCCTTCCGGTCACCCTCGATTAAAGTCCCCAACTTTACTTTTAAAATTAATTTAATGCTCACCTAAAAGTGAAAATTATAAAAATATTTATATTATATGAAAAGCTAAAATCCTCTATACTCAGTAGACATAGATTTTCTGGATTCATTAACTGAAAATTCATCTTAATGATAAGATCTGGGAACATGGAAGATATTAAAAGAAATACAATTGCTAGTTTCACTACAGATGAAAAGAAAAGTTTCACAGCTGCTTCAATGAAATAAGTGTGTTGAAATGTAAGGAGAAAATTTGGAAGAAAATCAATATTTTCTTCATTGTTCAAATCTACTTTCATAAACACAACTACATTTCTGAAACTTTTGAAAGAACATATATAAGAGCTGTAAAAAAATAAGTCGTCATTAACTGAAATTAAAAAAAGTCAGTTTATATCTGCAGAGTGATTACATGAGATATGTCAAACAACTCAAAGTTCTTACTTTTTGAAAGCTAAACTCATCAGTAGTAAAGAGGCTGGGATATCTAGCATCTTTAGTCCATTTGTAATGTTGAAAAAACATATGCACAAACCAGACCTGTTGATATAACTAGCAAGAGGCACAAATGCAAATTAAGAGCAAATAAAAAGACTGCAGATTTGTCTGCTAGAACAGTGATTTGTATAAAATAGGTGAATTTACAAAAGAAAGAAGGAATGAAGAGATATAAAGACAGATGGTGTTGGGAGGTGGAAAGAAGAGAGACTAATTGGCTAGTCTTTGTAGAATAAACAAAGGAACTGTAGAAGGCAACAACACACAACAGCAATAATAGTGATAATAATAACAGCAATACTTACCAGTGGTCCAGCATATGCATACTGTCCCTTGTGATACCCTCGCTTGAAAATGTTTGCACATAAACTTTTGCAGAGGCCATGGTTATGCCTGCATTGGTGAATATGCTCTCCCAGCCAGTCAGGTCGGATCCTGTCTGCAGCGCCATGTTGAATCACAAAATACACCTGTTGTCAATAGCTTGGCTAAGACCAAAGTAAGTCACTCCTCCATGAGAGAGGAGAACTATTTATTGCAAATTGGGAGATTCCATCATGCACACATGGGCCAGTCCATTCCTTAGATTGTGATTAGCTGAATCATCTCATTGGATGTGCTTGTTCATAAATACCAGCCCTCAGTCCAGCTCAAGCTGTTTGTCTTGAATAAGCTGGACCTCTGGTAAGTATTGCTGTTATTATTATCACAATTATTGCTGTTATGTGTTGTTGCCTTCTACAGTTCCTTTGTTTATTCTACAGTCTTCCCACCTAAGAGGAAGAGAAAAAGCTCTGAACAGATTGCATTTCAACCTACTCATATATGCAATGTTGTTTTGCTTGGCATTTCTCCTTGCCAAAACTATTGCACTTTTATAAGTGTTTTATGGATTATATAATTTTACCAATTTTCAGTCATCAAAAGGAAACTGAATTCCCTGCAAAGGAGGATTTAATATGTTTGTACCAAAATCCATTACTACTCAACATTGTTTGATTTCTTCTGCGACTTTTACATGAATTAAATACTTATTTGGGCTTCCACTAAAAAGAGACAGTGGAGTGTTTCCTACTAATGCTAGTAGTCACTGTTTCAGCTGAAGTAAAAGGCAAGAATTCAAATACTGATTTTCAAGGTTGGTATGTCCTTACCATTAGAAATTTATTCTAAAATTTTCTAAGGTCTTTAAATATCTGTATGCCATTATCTGATGGTATCATCAAGAAACTGTGGCAAACACAGTTTTCTGAATGGGCTGCCTAATTCAATGCCTTATTCTAAAATTTGCTAAGGACTTTAAGTATTTTTATACCATTATATAATGAAGTCATCAGTAAACTGCAGTCAACACTGCTTTCCGAATGCCCTACCTAAATCAATGAAGAAAATAATGTTTATTAAAATTTTGTGCCCGTGGTGTAATGGTTATCGTTGCAGGAATTGGACACGACGATACGAGTTCAAATCCTTGACGAGACTGATTGCATCTCACAGAGCACTAATACCCTTGGGAAAGGTATGAATCCAATTATTCTCCCTCCAACTATGGGTAAATAGTAGGACAGATTAGGTTCTTCAGCCTTGGTGAGGCAACTAGTCTAGGAGAAGGAAAACTCTGAATTCAAACCTGTTAAACTCCGCTTAAAAATTGACCTTGTGTCATATCCTGCCCGAGCGGAGGGGTTGGGTAAATATGATTAAAATTTTGTTTTCTTACTTAATTCTCTCTTGTTCATTTTTTCTTCTAGTCAAATAAATAAATTAGAAACCAATCTTACTACTTTTATGTAAATTTTTATGATGCATTGTTTGTCCTTTGTTTTATACATTTTTAAACACAATGATCTAATCATCAGCTGAGACATCAGTGATCAAACGGCAGAGACAGAAACAACAAATTCTGCTAACACAACTAGCCAAAAATAAATGGTGAATATTTAGCAGAGTTTCTTCTTGAGAATAGGCTCACATGTCTAAACACCAAATTTTTTTTCCAAAAGAAGAAGAGAAGACTATGGACTAACACCTACCAAAATAATTCTAAAGTACAGCTAATATTTCCCGCTATAGCTACAAAGGTTTATAATGTCTTACTTCTCAAATGTATCTGGAGTTTTAGGGTGGATAATCTCCCTGTGTGTTGAACCCGGGATTGAACCAGCGACCTTTAGATTTCAATCTAAAGTGCTTGTGACACCACTTCCCTCTTTGCGTTCCTCCTCCACTTTCCTCCTTCTCTCTCTCTCGCTGTCCTTTTTTCTCTCTCTCTCTCTCTCTCTCTCTCTCTGTCCTTCTTCCTTCGTTTCTCTTCCACCTTCTTTCCTGCTTCTGCTTCTCGCCGAGAAAAAGTCGCCCGAAAAGAAAAACGAGTCGGTTTTTATTTACATCACCTTACCCATAATCCATTTTCTTAGCCTATAAAAATTCCGGTCGGGGGCCTCCTCTCTTTTTTCCTTTAATGGGCTGAAGGTGGATTATTGAAACAGCGGTGAGTATTTTTTCTTTTCTTTTCTTTATATCAGATTACTGACCTGCACGCCAGACACAAACGAATCCTCTTTTGTCAAGAGCTGCCGTTAGTCTCACTTTCATGTCCACAGTATCTGACTTGGAGTCAAGAAAATTTTGAGAACAAATCAGAATGACCTTTGGAGAATTTAATCCACGACTTCTCAGATTCTGATAATCTGTAGAATCATCACATGAGTATGTGTGACATTATCAGCAGTGACCTGATAAAAAGAGCATTTTACATTTAGGGCACTGGAAGAGAATTGGTTTTAAAGCCATGTCTGATTCTTAAGTTGATAAAGACTTGTGGTGGTCAGCTAAACCAGCCTGGAAAATATGAAAACACAGAGTGAATCTGTAGAATCATCAAATGAGTATGTGCCAAAATTCTCAAGGCAATGCTACTGTTTGTAGTTTTCTTCATGGCATTAGATTCCATGCACAGAGCATAGATGGAGTATATACAACTAGTATATAGTCTCCCCAAATTGTAACAGCTATGATGATTCTTTACAAAAACATGAAAGCAATGGTGACACAATCTCATTGTCATTTGAGTTTAGAGAGATACATTAGAAGTAACACCTATTAAAATAGAAACTGTACGGCCACTTACCTCCCATCTAATACAAACAAGACATGCTCGGCACTGGTGAAGAAATAAGAACTCATCAACAATGTTTTTTTTATGAACTACTACACATGGATGCACCAGTGTTTGAGGACCAGCACAGATTATGTAAATTACTTGTGTGTGGACACAGGGTACACTGAAGAGGACCTACCTGGAGCAATGGATGATAAGAATGAATAGCGAGAGAAAGAGAGAGTGAATGCCATGTCCCCACCAATTTGTTTTTCTTCATCTCCTCCAAGATTGGTTCTACCAATATTTTTTATTAGGGTTCATTAACTTTTCATATTGGAAAGACTCTAGAATTATATCAGCTCAGTCTATCCCACTAAAGTTGTTTGTGCCTCAAAATTATAAGTCTACTTGCACTAAGAGACTGACCATTTTGTTTTTGGATGTATATCCAGAAAACAATCCTGATCTATGCAAAAGAAATTGAGAGGCTCCTACTAACTTGCTTTAAGTTATGTTTTCTTTTTTCTTTAATTCTTTGAGTTTTTCTTTTGCCTATACCAGAACAGCAAAATATTTCTACAGAAATTTCTTTTATGTCCATCATTAAGGATTGTTTAAGTAGAGTAGCCCATAGAAACTATGTGCTATTTTGCTGGATGTTATATGTCACTGTAAGAATGGGTTAAAGAATTTCTAAAGAATCAATGTGTCATGAATGCGTCAAGCTAACAGATCGTTAATGAATAAGGCTCCTCTCTTTCGCCCCCCCCTCCCCACTTACCGTTTTACAAAATGTAAACAACTTTGCTAACTGAATTATTTCAGGTTCTATTGGATAATAAAAAAATCATAATTTTCTTTGTACAAAGATTTTGTCGATAAAATAAATTTTTTTACGAATTTCAGATGTTTTATCTTCCTATCTGGATTTTTCATAGATTTTGTTGAACTAACTTTTTTACTTTAATATTGATGAACGTGAATTCATTTAATTTTTGAAAAGTTACTTGAAAAGTTTTCATTAAAAAAAATCAAGTCATTATTCTATATCAATTCATGTTCACCGGAAAAAAATTATATTGGGGTGTGTGTGTGTGTGATTTGATTTAATCAAACCCTTCAACTCACCGAATTTTTGTTATGTATCGAAAAAAAAAATCCTTTTAATTATATAAAAGGAAGGTTCACTTTCACGTTCCGATTCAATGAAAAACTCTCACCCATTTCCGGCAGAAGTATTTAAAAAGTCCCCTCTCCACTCCATCGATGTGTGTGTGTGTGTGTGTGTGAAGTTATTCAAACTACCTGGTTATTTGTCTTTTGCAACGCTTACTTTTCTAGGAATGAGTGATCATTCTACATAGATTTAAAATGTGAAATTGAACCCCAATCATAAAATTATAATTTTTTCCCCGAAGAATGAAAAAAAAATGTGGTGAGTTTGAGAGTCTAATTAGTTCAAATTATAAAAAAGAAAACAAAAAAAGAAAATGATTACCAAAAAAGTCATTTTCCCGGTGAAACTGAAAAGGACACGTGTAGAATTTTACCAAAAAAAAAAAAAAATCAAATTCACCGGAATCATGAAATAAAATATTTCAAAAATTTTTTTGATTTCTGAAAAACGATCAAATCCATTTTTAAAAATAATTCTCATGATTAGATATAATCTTTAGATTCAACTGAAGATTTAAACAATTTTGCATATTTCATTCTTCGTTCTCAAAAAAAGAAAGAGAAATATGTATTTTTACTGTAAGGAACAAAGGCAGAAATTAAAGTAAACGTTTTACTTACTTGTTTTTCTTTTCTTTCGTCTGATTTCTTTTCCTAGGGACAATGTAACATTAGAAAAAAATGAAAAAAAATAATATTTTCACTTTTAGGCTGAATGAAAATGTAAAACATCCGTCATTTACGATCAATGCAAAATGTTTGCTAAAGAGCTAAGGTCAAGGGAGATAATTCGTTATCTGCTTAGCTGACTTTAAGTAAGATAGAGAAAAAGAAATTAGAGAAAAAGATCAAAAATATTTTATTTTCATTTTACTCGGTGATTCTGCTCAATTAAGATCTGCTCAAGATAATGAGGAAGACAAATAATATTTATTGTTTGATCTTTGGTCGTGGATTTCACAACCAAACTGTAAATACTTGTTAGTTAATTTTTTTTTATCACTGGGCTCAACTGACAATAAAATCAATAAAATTAAAAACAACCTACCAATGAGTCGTTTTGTAAAGAAGGGGAAAATTTCGTATTTTTGGTTTGGCTCGCAAATTTAATTCGACACTTAATTTCACCCAATCAGGATGACTTATCCTATTCAGCCTGGGCCTTCATTTTCAGCTAGCAAATCGGATAAGCTACCAAACACAGTCTCTTTGACTGGAGAACGCCGACCAGTGCAGACGTCACACTGGCCGTTCTTCAATAGCGATGCTTTTTAGCTGGATAATGCCGCCCAGTGCAAACATCTCACTGCGGCTCTAAAATAGCAGCAGCAGCAACATGGATACACGAGGGAACCCATCTAATTTATGGATTCCTTACGAGGAATCCCAGTTGAATATAAATTAGATGCATTCAACATGCCTCGCACAGGCACAACATTATGTCACCCCAAAATTGGCTATGTCGATCTGAGCGTATGGAGATAACGCCTACTCTCCCCAAATACCAGACACGAAACTCACGGTGACATCCAAAGTTCAATTCCTACAACTGCAACATGTCTTTCGTCAAAAATGCAAAAAAAACACAATCCCTGACACGCCCAACGACACACTAGCTCCCATTTCACCTCTGGTCCACATTAATGGAGATAACCCCATTTTAGCGAATGATTTTGGCCTGAGTTTTTGTTGTGTGATTTTAGCTGGAGAAGTTGGTGGTAGCGAGAAAGATGGTTTGTTAGCGAGGATAGGTTGTAATGTATGTGTGTTTACGTTGTGTTGTTTCCTCACTGAGTGTTGTAAGGCCCTCGCTAAGTTTGTGAGGAATAAAAGGTAGAATGATGAAGAAGTAAGATGGCGATAGTCGAAATGTACTTATGGATAAGGTTTTTATTTGCAACATGGAATATTGGGTTTGCTTTTGGTGCTGTAAGACTCGTGAAGGGTTGTGAGTATTGAGACGAAATTGAGTTATGAGAAGTTAAGATGGCAGCGTGTGTCGTTGGACGTGTGAGGGATTGTGTCTTTTGCATTTTTGACGAAAGACATGTTGCAGTTGTAGGAATTGAACTTTGGATGTCACCGTGAGGTCTCCCGGACTACCATATTTACCAACCCCTCCGCTCGGGCAGGATATGACACAAGGTCAATTTTTAAGCGGAGTTTAACAGGCTTTGAATTCAGAGTTTTCCTTCTCCTAGACTAATTGCCTCAGCAAGGCTGAAGAACCTAGTCTGCCCTACTATTTATCTATAGCTGGAGGGAGAATAATTGAATTCATACCTTTCCCAAGGGTATTAGTGCTATGTGAAATGCAATCAGACTCGTCCAGGATTTGAACTCGTGTCGCCGAGTCCATTTCTATTGGCAAACACTCTAACCAGTAGTCCAATGAGCCGGTTCATATCCTCTTTATACATATATATTAAATATATGATACGTAAACACATTTAATGATAACATTTTTAAATGAGGCTGAACTCGTTCTTTTTTGCTCAGTTAAATTATTTCAAGTATTGTTATGTAACAGAATTAATTTAACATCAGTCATTTGTTTGCAAACATTTAAATGGATACATATGTTTTCTAAGTGAATAGTTTGTAGGTGATTTCTTTTTTATGTGTTAGAACTAATTCGTTTGCTCACAAGTCATGTTATTGTTTCTCTGCAGTGAAATGGTAATAGGATGTCTTACCCCTCTGGAGAGACGCAGTTGGTGTATTCTACAGCCCCAACTGACTGAACTGCTAATTTGATGAGAAAAATAATGCTTATTAAAATTCAGTTTGTATTCTTTTATTCTCACTTATTTAATTTTCTTATCAAATAAATATATTAGAAATTACTTTTATGTATATTTACATTTATCATTTCTACATTAGGTTTCGTTTGTCCTTTGTCTTATACATTTCTAAACCCAATGATGTAATTATTGGTTGAGATATCAATGATCAAACAGGTAGAGACAGAAACAACAAATTCTGCTTACACATCTTGCCAAAAAGAAAGAGTAAATATTTAGTAGAGTTTCTTCTTCAGAACAGGTTTGCATGTCCAAACACTAAATCTTTTTCGAAAAGGAGATGAGAAAACAATGGACTTACACCTACCGAAATAATTCTAAAGTTCAGCAAGATTACATATTTATAAACAAGAAATCGATAAATAGCATTTTGTATTTTGAAGCACACTCCCCTTTTTAATTTAATCTTGTTAATCACTTAGACATTCCCTGTTTTAGTTTTAATCCTGACTGAAAACTGGAAATATTTATATCATAAGAAAAGGTAAAATCCTCCATATTCATTAGACAGATTTTCTTGCTTCATAAACAGAAAATTCATCTTAATGATAAGATTTGAGGACATGGATGATATCAAAAGAAATACAACAGCTCCTTTCACTCCATATGAAAAAAAGATTTTCATAGCTGCTTCCACTAATGAAAATCAAATAAGTTTAATCAATTCTATGGAGATCATTTTAAAGAAAATTATAATTTTCTTCATTGTTCATATCTGCCTAATTAAATACAGCTTCATTCATAAAACTTTTGAAAGTACATCTTGTAAAACTGTAAAGCTATATTATGTATTTATAAACAAGAAATGAATAAATAGCGTTTTGTATTTTGAGTCATACTCCTCTATTGAAGTACTATCTTCCAATTACTGAATCATTTCAGCAAAGATTCCCCGGAATCTACATAGAAATAAGACACCAAAAGGTAACGTTTCATGATATGGCTGTTCCTCACTTGCCAATAGTGATATTAGAAATCTTTACATGGTAACTGTGAGAAACAAGTTTCATACTCTTCAAGAGACATCTAAAATGATGAATGTGAAAACTTTTTACCACCCCTAGAGAAGCAGCAGCTGAGTGCATTCCAACCAAAATAAGAATCAAATGTAGAATTCCCTGAGAGTCAATAGCAGGGAAAAACGAAATATCAGGAAAAAAACATACTTCCTTAATAAAAAAAAAGCAAGAAATCTAATCTAATCCCCACCCCTAGATGAAGTTTAGTGTCATACTCATGACACTATAATTTTTGGAGGAGACTTACCCGTCTGCAGGGGATGCAGTCAGTGTATTTTGGGCTCTGCTAACAGGCCGCTAATACACTGAGTACACCACATAATTGTAAAGCTTTGTCAGTGGGAGCTGAAGAATATGCCAAATGCATCCCTAAAGAGGGATAAGACCCTTCCCCAACAAGTGTCTTGGATATGAAATTAAACCATCTGATGTTGAGGATTCTGTCTTGGATTTGGGGGGAATATGGAATATCACTTACTGCTATTACTTCTAGGTCCATTCTGAGCTAGAGTGGTACTACCTGTTAGGGTCCCATCTAAGAGTCAAATAGAACTGTTTAACTATTTAACTGTCTGCAAGAAACTTAAGAAAGCAAAAAGAGAACTAACTAAAACCATATGCATATGGAAGATGTGGACTTCAATTAGTAAGTTGTCAATCATATGTAAATCCTATGTAGCAGCTGTCTCTTTTACTAACGACCCACGACTAAAAACACCGAGTAATGACCTCGTCAGGATCACAATGAGGACACCATACAACGGACTTAATGACTACAACTGAAAACGCCGGATTTAGACATATCTCTCAAAATCGACTAACACATTTTAATACCTTGACTGGGAGATTCAACCATTTCATTCGTATTCAGAGGAAGAATTTCATCACCCATTAAATGGTTGTTGAACCCAGAAATAAAGGCAAAATATAAAAGATATATTTGTCTCCTATCTTTTACTATCTTCTTTCATATAATTTCTTTAAAGCCTTCATATTCAAGAAGTTAAACCAGCAAGATAACGTGGGGTAAGAATAGAATAACCCAGAATGGGGTCAGATAGCAAACAACAACACAAAATACCTTTGAAACCTATACATCCATATGGTAGAATTGACATAAACACTGCTTAGAAGAAATTGTGTTTTATTTTATCAGATAGTTCTGACTTCCTTATGAACGATAGCCTATCGATAGTAGTCCATACTTTTGCTAGTCGTATATTGATGTCATTTTCAGTAGATGAGACGCTGCTTCCGAGGTACTTGTCAACTAATTTCAGAGGACCACCATTTTGAGTGGAAATGTCCCCTTCTTGATTAAAGAAAATGTACTCTATTTTGTTTGCTTTAACATGGATGACAATGCCACCAGCTGTCTGCTCCAGACTAGACATTAGGGATTCGTCTTGGTTTGGTGTATTTGCCAGAAACGCTTTTGGCAAAGAAAATATTGTTGTTACGTGTGTTGTTAGAAAATAAAGGAGTGAGAAGAACGAAGATGCCGTAAGGTTTTATATGAAGGTTTTAATGGCAGCATGGCATAAAGGGTTTACGTTTATGCTGCAAGCCTCGTAGGAAGAAAGGAAGGAAATATTGAATTGGGAAGGCATTTTAGCAGCTAAATGGAACCCCCCCCCCGGAAAGTTACAGATAAACCTATCATGAAAATTATGAATAACCAACACGACATCAAGAAAGGACAGTTTACTCAAGAACAATACAACATAGTACTAAAAAATTAGAAAAAGAAAAGCTGTCAGCCTCAACGAAATACTTGCAGAAGTATAGAAGACAAGAAAATTCAATGAATTACTACATCGATTCTGCAACACCGTATATAACAGAACACAATAGAGAGATGGACAAAAGGCTGCATCCTTCCTTTCCCCAAGAAAAATTATCTCGAAATTACCAAGAACGATTGAGGCATAACTCTTACTTCTAGAGAAGTTAAGATTTATAATGCTCTGATTCTCCATCGCATCAGACCAGAAACTGAGAAAATTCATAAAAAAAATCAAAACGGTTTTTGGAGAAATCGATCCACAATAGAAGGATTTCATGCAAAATCCTCTTGGCAACACTCGTTCATATATTTCTGAAAGACATTTGATTCCATACACAAAGGGAAAATGGAGTAAATACTTCTAGTTTATGGTCTCCTTAAAGAAACTCACAGCCATAATGATGCTCTATACTAACACAAGGTTCTCTCACAGGATAGAGACACAGAATTCTTTCACATTGTTGCACGAGTTCTTCAAGGGGATACAGTAGCACCATATCAGTTCATAATTTGCCTAGACTACGTAATTGGAATGTCGATAGATCTAATGGTTTTACACTAAAAAAAAAGGCAAGAAGCAGGCCATAATCTATAATGAATGCAGACGATGTAGATAACATAGCGCTTTTGTCAGATACACCAACCCAAGATGAATCCCAGCTGTGTTGTCTGGAGCAGGTAGCTGGAGACATTGGTCTCCACATGAATACAGACAAAATGGAGTTTATGTATTTTAAGCAAGGATATATTTCCACTCAAAATGGCAGATTTCTGAAATTAGTGGATAGGTTCCAATACTTCAGTAATAACGTCTCATCTACTGAAATGAGATCATTACGATTGCTATCAATAGTATATCGATATGGAAGTCAAACCTATCCAATCAAATAAAATGCAATTTCTTCCAAACAGCCATTGTGTCAATATGAGTGTACAGATGCCCATATAGATGCTGACAAAACATATAGAGAAAAAGATTTGCAGGAACTGTACGAGAATACTATGAGCTGTATTCAACAAATCCTGGGGGCAACATCACATGGAAGAACAGCAGTATGGCCACTTACAACCTATCTCTAAAACCCTCCAAAAAAAAAAAAAAAGAATAAGATATGCAAGATATTGCTGGAGAAGCAACAATAACACCATAAGTGACATTCTTGAGTGAACTTCTTCACATGGACATACCAGTGTTGGCTAACCAAAAACTTACCTAGAACACTTCTGTCCAGATACAGGATGTAGTCCAGAAGACTTGCATGGTAGTCATAGATGATAGGGACGAATGGTGAGAGAGAGTCTGGGAAATCTGTGCCAGCAGCACGACTTGATGATGAATTTGTTTAATTTTTATTTTCATATTTGAAAAAAAAAATTTTTTACTTTTTCTCATTTAAACTTAATTAATCACCATAGTGTTATATCATTTTATTTTGGAAAGAGATGACTGAAAAGAATATATACATATATATATATATATATATATATATATATATATATATAATATTGAATTTTGCATTTCTGAGGTACACTTTTTAACAAAACGCAATTTCTTCCAAAAAGCCGTTGTGTCAATACTACTGTACAGATGCCCCACATAAATGCTGACAAAACATATAGAGAAAAATAGAGACGGTAATTGTGTGAGAATGTTATGAGCTGTATTCAACAAATCCTGGTGGCAACATCACATGAAAGAACTGCAGTAAGGCCACTTACCGCCTATCTCAAAAACCCTCCACAAAAGATGAATAAGTCATGCAAGACATTGCTGGAGAAGCAATAAAGCCATAAGTGACATTGTTGAGTGAATTTCTTCACATGGACTGGCCAGTGTTGGACAACCAAAAGCTTACCTAGGACACCTCTGCCTAGATATAGGATGTAGTCTAGAAGACTTGCATGGTAGCAATGAATGATAGGGACAAATGGTGTGAGAGAATCAAGTAAATCTGTGCTAGGAACAACTTGATGATGGTGCTGATGAATTTGTTTAATTTTTATTTTCATATTTAAAAAAAAATATTTTTTTACTTTTTCTCATTTGAACTTGATTAATCCCCATAGCGTCACATCATTTTATTTTGGAAAGAGATGACGGAATATATATATATATATATATATATATATATATATATATATATATATATATATATATAAGATTGAATTTTGCATTTTAACAAGGAAATGTCTACTTACAAGTTTGAAGTGTTCATTACAATAAATTTTACATACACACCCACTCATATTTATGAAAAAAATCTTTTTTGGTTTCTTTGTTTAATGCTATATCAACCTTCATGGGTTATTTAAAGCTAAAGCATTAATCCCTATAGTGTCAGATCATTCTTTCCTGAAAATATATAAATATAAATTTGTTCATTTCCCTTACATTCATTGAATGCACTAGGTAAGTGGGCAGAACATATAAATCATTGATGTTTATCAAAAAAATTAAAAGCATATAGAATACATGATTGTCTTCTATTTGATACCAAATTTCTAAACACATATAGTATAACAAATACCTGTTAATAACTAATGTTTCATTTGATCAATATCCTTTTATTCATTGTTGGACAACAACCAAGCAGTTATATATCCTGAAATACCTGTATATGATTACAAATTATTTATAAACTAAATATGTAATAAAGTTAAATTTAAAAAATAGGCAGAAAAACAAAATCATCCAGAATTTGAATAGATGAAAGATAAGATGAAGTCAGTGTATACTACACCTCCAGCTGACTAGGCTGATGACCCTATCAGGTGCCAACACTCTGGGTCACAGTGGACCTGGGAGCAATGACAATGAAAGGATACTCCCCATTCCACAAAGCTCCAGAGCTGGAGCCTCACCATTAGATTTTTTAGTTTCATATCCAGGACACTTGCAGGGGTGGACTTATCACTCTGCAGTGATGCCATGTATTCTACAGCCCCAGCTGAGTGGGCCGAATTGATCTTGTATCACATTCCACTTGTGGCAGAGAATTAAGTAAAACATCATAAAATGGTTCCTCTAATATGGGTATATGTATATTTTTTAGGAGGGATCTCAGAGTAAATAATAATCAACACAATATGTAAAAAAACATGTGATTTATTAAATCTAAATTCAGTTACAATGCTGATCTATGCACTTGACAAAAACAGTTTTTCTTCTCCATGTGTTCTCAGTGATATTCTCTGAAACACAAAACAGGAAAATAATAATTCTTTTGTGTTGATTTGCATATGTGCTTTTAAAGTGTGTGTTGACTATAAAATGATTTCTCTCCTGTAGGTCCACTCATGCATTTTTAAAGCAGGATTTAAAGAAAACGTTGACGCTGCTGAGTGTGTTTACATATACATTTTTAAAGTTGAATTATCAGAAAAAAAAATGATCCATACACTTGACAAGAAAATGATTTCTTTCGTGTGTGCATTTGCATGTGTCTCTGTATTTTGATCCACAAGCTTTACAAGAAAATAGTTAATCTGAGTGTGTTTGCATGTGTGAGTTTTAATTGGATCTTTGAGAAAATGCTAGGAAAACGATTTTTCTTCTGTGTGTATTGCCATATGCTTACTTAATGCTGGACTCACTGAAAAAGCTGAGCCACACACTTAACAAGAACATGGTTTTACTCCTATATGTATTTGCATGTGCTTTTTTAGTGCAGAATTTACAGAAAATTTCTATTCACATTGTTAACAAGAAAATGGTTTCTCATCTGTATATATTTGCATGTGCTTACTTAATGTAGAACTCTCTGAAAATGCTGATCCTCAAACAAGACAAGAAAATGGTTTCACTCCTCTGTGTGTTCTCATGGGTTTAGTTAAATTGGATTTGTGTGAAAATTCTGATCCACACACTTGACAAGAAAATGGTTTCTCTCCTGTGTGTATTCGCATGTGCATTTCTAATGTGGGATGCTCAGAAAATTTTGATCCACACACTTGACAAGAATAGGGTTTCTCTCCTGTGTCTTTTCGCATGTGATTGGTTAAACTGGATTTTTGTGAAAATGCTGATCCACACACTTGACAAGAATATGGTTTCTCTCCTGTGTGAGTTTGCATGTGCGCTTTTAATGTGGAATGCTCAGAAAATTTTAATTCCCACACTTGACAAGAATATAGTTTCTCTCCTGTGTGTATTTGCATGAGATTTGTTAAATTTGACGTCCGTGAAAATTCTGCTCCACACACTTGACAAAAAATGGTTTCTCCTCTGTATGTGTCCTCATATGAGATCTTAATGTGGAATCAAAATAAAAATCAAAATAAAAGCGGCAAGTCGAAGAGAAAATTTGGGTTATCGAACTTGACTTAACTCTTTTAACAAGGAACAACACGAAACTCAGCCTTCATTTACGGACAGCAGAACAAGCAAAAAGAAAAAAAAAGAGAAAAAAAAAGGTTCCCAAATCAAAGAAATTGACAACCGAACGGATACAATCACACACAAATTTTCTTTCTTTGTGGGATACGTGATCATTCAAGAGACATTCGCTGGCGCAATTTTTCTTTCAGCAAAATATTCATAAAAAAAACAACTTTTTTTGTGACAGAGAAAGACTTTAAAATACTTGGTTTACGAAGTCATAAAAGAAAGAAAAATTTTTGGCAAGTGAAACAATTTTTTTAAAAAGAGATATCATTTTTCGTCTACCAGACAGCGACGCCAATTTGCAACGACAGTTTTATTCAACAAGCCGCCAAATACAAATTTACCCAAAAACTTTCCAACGAGGAATTAATTTATTTTCAGCCCGTCCACAAGAAAAACACCAACTCAAGCTAACATAACGAACATAACATTTTGGTTAAAGAAAACGAAGTTTTAAAAAATTGTAACTTTCAGCTAGCCCAGCTAGACAGAAAAGAAGGAAGAAGAAACTTACTACTCTGCTCTTTTCAACTGACCACGTGGGACACAAAATTTTTTTTTACAATAACCAAAAAAAAGTGAGTAATACATTTTTTTTTCGTTTAGAAAGCTGTACGGTCAAAGCTAAAAGAGCGCCTTCCTCCAACTTAACATTTCATTTTCCCGCCTAAATGGTCATTGGGCGACACCATTTTGAATTTCATCTTTTGTTTTCGGAGCACCGAGCCAACTATCATTTTTGTTTTCCTGACTAAGGAACCTTAAAGCAGCACCTTCTTAAAAGAAATTTTTTCTTTCAATACGAATATCACTTTTTATTTTCTTGTGGCTTTTAAAACATAGTTTCCCCTTTGTTCCTTTCTCACTGAAACGTATTTTTTTGGTCTGTTGTCACTCTATAAATAAAAAGGAAAATGGATACTACCTGGCTGCCTACAGCGCCATGTTGAATCACGAAATACACTTGTAGTCAATAGCTAGGTTAAGACCAAAGTAAATCAATCCTCAATGAAAGAGCTATTTATGGCACATTGGGAGATTCCAGTGTGCACACATTGGCTAGTCCATTCATTGGATTGTGATTGGCTAGAACATCTCATTGGATATGCTTGTTCATAAATACCAGCCCTGTCCAGTTCAAGCTGTTTATCCTGTGAATAAGCTGGACCTCTGGTAAGTGTTGCTGTTATTATTATCACTATTATTGCTGTTGTGTGTTGTTGCCTTCTACAGTTCTTTTGTTTATTCTACAGCCATACTTGACGCTTTGAAGCGACTTTCCAAAGATATAAGTAAATTACCTGTGGGTAGATCACAACCGCCCAGACGTCAATACAAAAGTCGTTCGCCATCCCCACACCACCGCCGCCACTCAAATAAGCTAGGATTTTGCTTTTATTACAGTCGCTTTGGCGCTGAGGTGCAAAATGCCCTGCTCGTTCTCAAACCAGGGAAACTTAAATTTGGAGGGCAGAGCAAGGTACACTATCCACAAGATTAATGTAACAACCGTGCCTATTTTATCACAGACTCCAGATCCCAAGCACGCTGTTTGGTTGACACAGGAGAAGCTTGCAGTATCTAGCCACTGAAACTCCTCACTGAGAAGCCGCCAGTGTCGCCCATCACACTGCAAGCGGTAAATCACTCACCTATTCCCACGTACGGTCAAATTTCTCGTTCTCTGGACTTGGAATCACGGAGAGACTTTACATGGGTTTTTATTGTAGCTGATTTACCATACCTCATTCTAGGCTCGGACTTTCTGCACCACTTCAACCTCTTAGTGGACATGCGCAAACGACGACTTATTGACGGCAATACGGAACTTTCCGTCACAGGTTTAAAAGGCAAATACCTCACCCATCAGCCCGGTATTTTTCATTGCCGCCACCGACGACCCATACCAAACCTTACTACGCTCTTACCTAGAGTTAACAAATTTGAATTGTGAGGAAGTCAACTCACTCAACAACTCATCACATTGAGACTACTGGTGCTCCGGTGTTCTCACGCCCTCACCGCCTCCCTGCAGATAAACTAAAGGCGGCGAAGGCAGAGTTTAACTATATGCTGCAGATGGGAATTATACGCCCCTCGTCCAGTCTTTGAGCTTCCCCTTTGCATATGGCTCCGAAGCACTCTGGAGATTGGCGTCCGACTGGGGACTATCCACGACTAAATGCCATGACGGTACCTGATCGTTACCCAATCCCACATTTCCAGGACTTCGCTTCCTCTCTATATGCTTGTAAGACCTTCTCCAAACTAGAATTCGTTAAGGCTTATCATCAGATACCAGTGAATCTAACCGACATACCCAAAACTGCGGTAACAACTCCATTTGGAGCATTTGAATTTTTGACCATGCCTTTCGGTTTGCGAAACGCGGCTAGTACCTTCCAAGGCTTCATGGACGAAGTAGTGCGTGATTTTTCCTTCGTCTATAATTATATAGACGACATCCTCGTATCAAGTGCCTTACGCGAAGAACATGTTACTCACCTCCGCCTACTATTCGAACGGTTTCAGAAATACCAGGTGGGGATTAACCCTGGTAAATGTGTTTTCGGTGTTTCGTCATTAACTTTCTTAGGCCACATTATCAGCCCTGAAGTGATAGCTCCCTTACCTGAAAAGGTGAAGGCTCTACAAGACCTTCAACCACCCACTTCACTTCGCCAACTAAGGCACTTCCTCCGTCAGCTTAACTACTACAGACGTTTTATGCCACACTGTGCGAATCTCCTGTCTCCTCTTTCTGACCTGTTACGTAACAGGAAAAAGAAAAATGAGCAGATTTCGCTGAATGATATCCAGCTGAAAGCCTTTAACGAAGTGAAGCAGAAACTACTAACAACATCGCTACTAGCACATCCTGTACCCGACGCCCAGTTTTCACTGGACTTTGATGCATCGGCTTTAGGTGCAGTTTTGCAACAGCAACAGCAACAACAACTACAACCACTTGCTTATTTTTTGAGACAGCTGAAATCGGCAGAACAACGTTACAGAACATTTGGCCGTGAACCCCTTGCTATGTACCTCGCAGTGAAACACTTTCAGCATTCACTGAATTTGGGATCTACACCGATCACTGTCCACTTACTTTCACATTGCGTTCTAAGTCGGACAAGTATTCTTGCGAAACTCACTACCTGGATTTTGTTTCGCAGTTTACCAACGATAGCTGACATATCTCTGGTGAACGGAATGCTGCGGCAGACGCTTTGTCTCGCCTTCCAATTAATTCTCTGTTCTCACCTTTGGATATCGACTTACAGCAGATGGCCTTAGACCAGCCACGTCTGGACACCTTTGATCTATCGTCACCTGAATTTGCAACTTGCAAATTCGCATACCTGCCAGTGCCCACTGCAGTCACACAGATCATCTGTGACACTTCAACAAATTCACCCGGACCTTTTGTTCCGATGACTCATCATAGGGCTGTTTTTGACACCCTACACCATTTGGCACCACCCGGACCCAAAGCCACAATGAAGCTTATTTCATCTAGATTTTTCTGGTCAAATATGAGGCGTGATATCATTGCCTGAACACGTTCCTGCCAAAAGTCAAAGGTGCACAAACACATCCGTGCACCTCTCGGAACATTTAGTATCCCAGATGCTCGGTTCATCCATGTCCATATTGATCTTGTTGGACCATGGCTGGTCAGTCAGGGATTTACAACCTCTTGACCTGTATAGACCGTTTCACACGGTGGACAGAAGCTATTCCCCTAAAGGACATTTCAGCTGAATCCGTTGCGCAAGCCCTTATATCAGGCTGGATAACAAATTACGGAGTTCCAACAACTATTACAACTGACTGTGGCTGACAGTTTGAATCCCACCTATTCGAGGAGCTTTCCAGGATTTTAGGGATCAAACATACACGTACAACGAGCTATCACCCTGCTTCTAACAGGATGATAAAACGCTTCCATTGCCAATTGAAAGCCGCACTGCATGCATATCCTGACCAACAGTGATGGAGCGAATATGTACCAGTTGTCCTTCTTGGCTGTTGCACAGCTATCAAGGAGGACAAAGGATACTCTACAGCAGAACTTGTCTATGGAATACCTCTATCGTTACCTGGTCAGATGCAGAACCCGATAGATTTAATGGCAACAGATCCTGTTTTGTATACAAATAGACTGCGAGCTTATTTTGGTAATCTCCCACCAATGCACCCTAGAGAACAGACCATCAAATCATCGGTCCCAAAATACAGTTCTTCGTGGACTTATGTTTTTCTGAGAAAGGACACTGTGAAAGCTCCTCTCACTCCACCTTACACTGGTCCTTACCGCGTGCTTTCATGCACTGACAAACTTTTCACCCTTGACATTAGTGGTAAAAAAAGACACTGTATCTATTGACAGGGTGAAAAGAGCCTTTCTTAACACTAATACACAAGAGCCACATATCCACATATCTAAACCTTTTTGGTAGTCAGCCGACAGTCAGAGAGCACCTATTTAGCAGCCAAGACAGACCTCTTTTTTGTCCTCTGCTACGGACATGCACATGGAAGAACTTCACTGAAGAACACACTGCTACTAGCTTCACACACAGAAGAACCAGCCTTGCAGTCAGTCACACAAGCTACTTGCTATAGTGACACACACTTCCTACAAACTCAAGGACCAACATACTATCTGGTGACATCAAAAAGAACCTTTTCTCACTCTGACTCGTTTACTTCTGCTACTATAATAAACCTTTCATTGTTGTGTTTTCAAAAGAAGTTTCATTATTTGCGTTGTCAATTAATTTATAGTGTTATGGAAACTAACCATTAGAAACACTAAAATCTGTAAAAAATTGGCAGAAAACAAAATCCAACAGAATATGAATAGATGAAAGACAAGATGAAGTCAGTGTATACTACAGCCCCAGCTGACTAGGCTGAGGATCCTATCAGGTCTTTAGTCTAACCATCAGATTTTTTAGTGTCGTTCCAAGATTACTTGCAGGGGTGGTCTTACCACTTGGCAGAGATAAAGTCAGTGTATTTACAGCACCAGCCAACTAGGCTGAATTGATCTTGTGACGCATCCCACTTAGGGCAGAGAAGTTAAGTAAAATATATACTAAAATGGTTTTTATACTATGAATATTTGCATGTTCTTTATTAAGAGGGATATCAGTGTAAATATTAATCAACTCAATATATAAGAAAACATTTTTTTCTCCAGTTAGAATACATGTGATTTATAAATTCTAACTCAGTTAAAAAGCTGATAAAAACATCCTTTCTCTTCTCCATGAATTTTCAGTAAAATTCTCTGAAAATTCTGAACTACTCACTTAACAGGAAAATAATCATTCTTTTGTGTTGATTTGCATATGTGCTTTTAAAGTATGAGTCAAGGAAAATCTAATTCACACTTTTGACAAGAAAATGATGTCTTTCTAGAAATTTTCACACATCCATTTTTAAAGCAGAATTTGAAAATGTTAACACTACAGAGTGTGTTTGCATGGGCATTTTTTCAGTGAAATTATCAAAAAAGCTGATCCACACACTTGACAAGAAAATGGTTTCCTTTCTATGAGTATACGCATGTAACTTTTTAATTGGCAAATGATATTTCACATATTTGACAAGAATATTGTTTTTCTCCAATGAGTATTCACATTTCCTTTTTTAAATTAGAATTTAAAGAAAATTTTAATCTACACACTTGATAAGAAAATGGTTAAACTCCTGAGTGTGTTTGCATATGTTTTTTTAAATTGGATTTTTGAGAAAATGCTGCTGTACACACCTGACAAGAAAATGCTTTCTCTCCTCTGTGAGTTCGCATGTGCTTTCCTAATGTGAACTTTACGGAAAATTTCAATCCACACAGTTGACAAGAAAATGGTTTCTCTCCTGTGTGTATTCGCATGTGTTTGGTTAAATTGGATTTTTGTGAAAATGCTGATCCACACACTTGACAAGAATATGGTTTCTCTCCTGTGTGTATTCGCATGTGCTTTATTAATGTGGAATTTACAGAAAATTTTGATCCACACACTTGACAAGAATATGGTTTCTCTCCGGTATGTATTCGCATATGTTTTCTTAATGTAGATCTCTCTGAAAATGCTGATCCGCACACTTCACAAGAAAATGGTTTCTCACCTGTGTGTGTTCTCATATGATATCTTAATTTGGAATTTTCTGAAAATACTGATCCACAAACTTGACAAGAAAATGGTTTTTCTCCTGTATGTATTCGCATGTGTTTGGTTAAATTGGAATTTTGTGAAAATGCAGCTCCACACACTTGACAAGAATATGGTTTCTCTTGTGTGTGCGTTCTTGCATGATATCGTAATTTAGAACTATCTGAAAATGTTGCTCTACACACTTGACAAGAAAATGGT
Source organism: Sepioteuthis lessoniana (assembly GCA_963585895.1). Classification (NCBI taxonomy): domain Eukaryota; kingdom Metazoa; phylum Mollusca; class Cephalopoda; order Myopsida; family Loliginidae; genus Sepioteuthis; species Sepioteuthis lessoniana. Next base: position 39,627,874 of record OY757908.1, on the reverse strand, counting down.
TTTTCTCCTCTGTGTCTTCGCATGTGAGTTTTCAATTTTGCATTGACAGAAAATTCTGATCCACACACTTGACAAGAATATGGTTTCTCTCCTGTGTGTATTTGCATGTGCTTACTTAATGCAGAACTATCTGAAAATACTAATCCACACAGTCTACAAGAATATGGTTTCTCTCCTGTGTGTATTCGCATGTGTTTGGTTAAATTGGATTTTTGAGAAAATCCTAATCCACAGACTTGACATGAATATGGTTTCTCTCCTGTATGTATTCGAATGTGCTTTATTAATGTGGAATTTACAGAAAATTTTGATCCACACACTTGACAAGAATATGGTTTCTCTCCGGCATGTATTCGCATATGTTTTCTTAATGTAGATCTCTCTGAAAACGCTGATCCGCACACTTCACAAGAAAATGGTTTCTCACCTGTGTGTATTCTCATATGATATCTTAATTTGGAACTATTTGAAAATACTGATCGACAAACTTGACAAGAGTATGGTTTCTCTCCTGTGTGTATTCGCATGTGTTTGGTTAAATTAGAATTTTGTGAAAATGCAGCTTCACACACTTGACAAGAATATGGTTTCTCTTGTGTGTGTGTTCTTGCATGATATCTTAATTTAGAACTATCTGAAAATGTTGCTCTACACACTTGACAAGAAAATAGTTTTTCTCCTTTGTGTGTTTGCATGTGAGTTTTCAATTTTGCATTGGCAGAAAATTCTGATCCACACACTTGACAAGAAAATGCTTTCTCTTCCACATGTATTTGCATGTGCTTACTTAATGCGCAACAGTCTGAAAATTCTAACCTACAGGCCTGACAAGAAAATGTTTTCTGTCTTGTGTGTATTAGCATGTGTTTGGTCAAAATGGATTTCCGTGAAAATGCTGTCGCACACACCTGACAAGAAAATACTTTCTCTCCAGTGTGTGTTTGCATGTGTGTTTTTAAAGTGGAATTTACAGAAAATTTTGATCCACACACTTGACAAGAATATGGTTTCTCTCCGGTGTGTATTCGCATGTGTTTGGTCAAATTGGATTTGTGAGAAAATTCTGATCCACACACTCGACAAAAATGTGGTTTCTCTCCGGTGTGTGTTCTCATGTGAGTTCTTAATGTGGAACTTTCCGAAAATGCTGATCCACACACCTGACAAGAAAAGCGTTTCTCTCCCGTGTGTGTTCGCATGTGCTTACTTAATGCAGAACTATCTGAAAATGCTGATCCACACAGTTGACAAGAATATGGTTTCTCTCCTGTGTGCGTTCGCATGTGCGTTTTTAATGTGGAATTCACAGAAAATTTTAATCCACAAACTTGACAAGAATACGGTTTCTCTCCAGTGTGTATTCGCATGTGCTTACTTAATGAAGAATGCTCTGAAAATGCTGACCCACACACTTGACAAGAATATGGTTTCTCTCCTGTATGCGTACGCATGTGCTTACTTAATGTGGAACTCTCTGAAAATGCTGAGCCACACACTTGACAAGAATATGGTTTCTCTCCTGTGTGTGTTCGCATGTGTTTTTCCAAAATTGATTTATGTGAAAATGCTGATCCACACACTTCACAAGAGAATGCTTTCTCTGCTCTATGTATTTGGGCATGCTCTTTTAAACTTGATTTATATGAAAATGCCAACCCACACACAGAACAACTGTAGGGTTGATTTTCACAGTTTGTTTGCATTTTTATTCAAGAATTGTAATCTTATAACATGCTCTGATGTACAAACTTAGTGAGAATAAGGGATTTCTTCTTTGTGAGCTAGTGTGTGACTATTTCGAGTCAGCAAAGTGAAGATCTACATATTTTCAAAATGTACAGTTTTACATTTCTTCAAATCTGAAAACTGTTGTTCTCCACTGTAAATGGTATCTGGAATCAGAAAAGAAGTATTATTTACTACAGACTATAATTATATCACATGATTCATATATGGTCATGAAGACAATTTTTGATATTACAGAGTTATCAATGGAAAACATTTTAAATATAAAATTTATCTAAAATGACAAAATTTATCTAAAATGACAAAATTTATAAAATTACTAATCTTTATATTGAATCTTACTTACACTTTGTACCCTATTGAAAAGCCTTATAATAAGATGATAATGGCTTGGCAATTCGGAAGCAATTCTCTGTAGCAATTTTGTCAATACTTCTTGGTGAAAAACAGGATTGTGTGAGCACAGAAGACCCAAATACTAACCAGAATTGACTTGATATGACTTTTGCTTGTTTTCTAAACTTAAAATCTATGTCAATGATAAGTTTGATGACATGGAAGAAACTAAAACAAATTCAATAGCAAAATTCATTCTATGCACATAGAAAACTTAAAATTATAAAGTGTTTGTGTAAGAGAATCAGTGTTATATGACCAAAAGAGATCTCTTCAAATTCATCATACACACAAAATAGGGCAACTAGCACTCATGAGAGCATTCAGCGGATGTTATCGATACTGAGACTTTCTTCAGGTATAAATCAAGTCCGAGAGCTGTATATAAAACCTGCCAACAAAATTTTCACCAGGCACATGCTGTTGTTATATGACTGAAAGAGATCTCTTCTAATTTATTGTACATAGAGAATAATGAGGGACACAAATGTTATACGAGTGAAAGAGATCTCTTTTTAATTCATCGTACACACAAAATAATGATTGCCACTAGCATCTTCAAGAGCATTCACCAGATATTATCAGTGCTGAGACTTTCTTCAAAATGGAAAAAAAGGGTTTCAGTGCATAGCAAAATGTCGATGAAATTTGTCAAAAAACAAAAATAATAAAAGTAATTTCTCAGCCAATCCATGACCATCGGGGTGAAAAACAAAGAAAACCAAATTTGATTCGATTGGAAGACAAAAACGCTATAAAAAAACAAATTCGTAACAGCGGAGCCAGATCAAAAGAAGGCAGATGACATCAACAGACTAGAAACTTCAACTCTGAGAGAAAGAGGCAAAACTCGAAACCACACATCACCCACTTTCCTCTTCTCCATTTTGAAGGAAGCGACTAAGCCATAAATCACCAAACACCTCGCTCCTCACCACACTCGTAACATCTAATTGACCATGTGCATGTAAGTCTAACAACCCAATCACAATTAAGCATAGGACGTTTTTCTACCTTTTAATTCCATATCAACACATTCATACAAACCCAGTTATTTAAACTTTTTACTTATTTGTTTTCAATACAATAGTTAAAATCTTTATGTGCCTTCGTGTTCCGTGTTTTTGTTCTTTCCTTGTAACCATATGCTGATATAACAAAAGCAATAATTTCAATCTTACAAACTATTTAGACAGTGCTTTGGTTTTAATCTAGACTGAAAACTTGAAATATTTATGTTATCTGAAAAGCTAAAATCCTTCATACTCACTAAACCTAAATATTTTGCTTCATAATCTGAAAATTCATCTTAATGATAAGATTTGAGGACATTAAAAGAAATACAACAGCTAGTTTCACTCCAGATGAAAAGAAGAGTTTCACAGCTGCTTCAAATAATAAAAAACTCAATTCAAATAAGTGTGTTGAATTCTAAGGAGACAATTTTGAAGAAAATTAACATTTTCTTTTTTGTTTACATCTTTCTTTGTAAATACAGCATCAGTCTTGTAATGTTTGAAAGCACATCTTGTAAAACTGTAATAATTGACCAGTTGATTTCAAATGAGAACTAATTTGTTTGCACACTAGTACTACTATCATTTCTCCACAGTTAAATGGTAATGGTGGTGTTTAACCCTTCTAGAGAGATCCACTTGATGTAGTGTACAGCCCCAGCTGACTGGACTGCTAATTTTCTGAGGAAAATAATGTTTATTAGAACTTCATTTGTCTTCTTTTATTTTTACTTGTTTAATTTTTTTCTTATTGTCAAATAAATAAATTAGGAACTACTTTTATGTATATTTCTATAATTTATTTCTATATTGGCTTATAAATTTCTAAACACAATGTTCTAATCATCGGTTGAGACATCAATGATAAAACAGGCAGAGACAGAAACAACAAATTCTGCTTACACAACTTGCCAAAAGGAAATCGTGAATATTTAGCAGAGTTTCTTCTTGAGAATAGGCTTGCGTGTCTAAACACTAAATTTTTTTTCAAAAAGGAGAAGAGAAAACTATACACTTACATCTACCAAAATAATTCTAAAGTACAGCTACATTTATAAATAAGAAGTGGATAAATAGCATTCTGTATTTTGAGGCATACTCCTCTTTTTAAATACTATCTTCCAACCACAGAATTATCTAAGATTCCCCAGAATCTACACAGAAATTACAAACAGGTAAAGCATCATGATATTGCTGGTCCTCACTTGCCAATAGTGATATTAGAAATCTTTACAGGTTAACTGTGAGAAACAAGTTTCATTCTCTTCAGGAGGCATCTGAATGGTGAATGTGAAAACTTTGTTACCACTGCACTGAAGCAGCAGCTGAGAACAAACTAACCAAAATAAGAGTTGAATGTAGAGTTCCCTGAGAGTCAATAGCAGTTAGAGTAAAGCAGATAAGATTAACTGTGAGCAAAATATGAACTCAGACAAAATGTATGTACAAACCATATATATATATATATATATATATAATTTGGCATTGAATTACCTACAAGGGTTGATATACCATAAATCAAACCAAACCAAACCAGATAACAGGGAAAAAAACACTTCCTTAAAAGAAAGGCAAGAAATCAAATTTAAGCCCCACCACTGTAGTTTGATACTCTTTAGCAGACATCCGAAATACATACTCTGAATGATGAAAGTAAAAACTTTGTTGCAGCCCCTATAAGTTTGGTTTCTTTGTTTAATGGCATATCAACCTTTGTAGGTTATTTAATGCCAAAGCAATTCTCCTAGAAGAACAATAGGGGTACTATTTAACCCATAGCTGGAAGGATAAGGGGGTTCATACCTTTACCAAGGGTATTTACCCGAAAATGATCGTAATAGTGTGACTGGAGTACAAACTCACGTACTACGATTCCACAGTCCATTGCTTTAACCATTACACCACAAGGACACCCCTGCAGCCCCAATAGGAGCAGCAGCTGAGTGCATTCCAACTAAAACAAGAGTTAAATAAAAAGTTCCCTAAGAGTCAATAGCTGGTAAAAAGTAGATTGCAGGAAAAAAACACACTTCCTTACAAAAAGAAAGGCAAGAAATCTAAGGGTCATCACGGTAGTGATATGTGATAGTAAGAATAGGTAATATCTGACCCTGACAATGGAGCAGTTATTAACATATTTATTCTCGGGAGTGTTGAAGCTCAGTATCCTTACATCTGGTTCCTGTGTAAGCAGAGGTGCATGTTTATTTTGTGTGATACTATAACACCAGATGCAGTTTAGCATCATACCCATCACAAAATATTTTTGGAGGAGACTTACTCCTCAGCAAGGGATGCAGTCAATGTATTTTGGGTTCTGCTAATAGGGTAATAATACATTGAGTACACCTCATAGATGTAAAGCTCTATCAGTTGGGGCTGTAGAATATGCTGAATGCATCTCTATAGAGGGATAAGAAACCCTCCCCCAAAAAGTACTCTGGATATGAAATTTTGAAAATTTGATGACGTACTTCTCCAATTATGCAACATTGTATACAAGCAAAACATGGTAGAGAAATAAATGAAAGATTACATCTTCCCCTTTCTCCAAGAAAGGTGAACTCGGAATCATGAAGAACTACAGAGACATAACACTTCCTGCTATAGCTGCAGAGATTCATCATATCCTACTTTTCAATTGTATCTGACTTGGGGTCAAGAAAATTCTGCAAAGAAATCAGAATGGTCTTTAGAGAATTTAATGCACAACTTCTCAGATTCTGATTAAGTGTAGAATCATCAAAAGAGTATGTGCCAAAATTCTCCAGGCAACACTACTGTTTGTGGATTTCTTCAAAACGTTGGATTCCATACACAGAGCAAAGATGGAGCATATACCACTAGCAGATAGTCTCCCCAAACTATTACTGTATAATGATGATTTACAAAAACATGAAATCAATGGTGAGATGACATCTTTTTTTTATTATTCTTTGAGCATTATATTTGTTTATAATCTACCTGGACTACATACTATCAATGTCAATAAATTTAAGAAAAGAGAAGGGTTTCACAGTAAAAAAAAAAAACAAGAAACAAATGATATCCCACAGAAACTATAATAGATGATCAGCCACTTCTAGCAAATATACCTGCCCAAGGCTAATATTAACAGCATAGCCTGGTGTATTGAAATTATTTACGGAGTCACTAACAAGGTGCTCTGTGGATGGATGGAAAACAGCCAATCACAGGCTATGAGGGCGGTTTTTACAAACTCTTTTTCTCTTTTGCTTGTGTGAATCCTCAGAGTCAACACATGCCCGCCTGTTCTCTCAGTCATCTAAACACTAAGACACATGTGAGGATTTTATTCAGCAACTGCAGCACAGAAACCAAGGCTGTATTTCTTCAAACCAGCCAAAATGAAACAGGAAATATAAACCTACTAAAAGGATGCTTCTTTCAGATAAGTTTCCCGCAAACTGACTGTTTTCAAGAACTATTGTTTTCCTTCCTCTCTTGTTCTGTAAATACAAGTTTTTATAACATTTTCATCTGTGTTGTGTTCCTTTCTTCTTGTCGACATCACAATATTTTGTTAACAAATAAAGTTGGGAAAATTCTAATAGGAGCAAACAGCAGGAAGTATTGACCTCTACGTGAATTCAAATAAAACAGAGTTCATGTGTTTTAAACAAGGAGCCATATCCACTTTGAGTGGTAACTTTCTGAAATTTGTAGACTTGTTCACATTCTTCGGCAGCAATATCTCATCTACTGAAAATGAAGAAGTGAACTACTATCAGCAAGTCGTCAATCATATGGAAATCTTATCTGATAGAATAAAACAGAATTTCTTCTAAACTATGGGTCCGTTGGTATAACTATATAGATGCACCACCTGGACGCTAAGAAAACAAATGAAGAAAAAAGCTAGATGAGAATTACACAAGAATGCTACATATTGTTGTGAACAAATCCAGCAAGCAACGCCTGATAAAACAGCAGCAGTCCTTACTTTTTTTTTGTTTTTATTTCAAGGTCCCTTAACTTTTCATCTTGGAAGAACTCTAGAAATATATCAGTCCAGTCTATCCCACTAAGGTTGTTTGTGCCACAAAATTAAAATTCTACTTCCACAAAGAGGCTGACCATTTTGTTTTCGGATGTATATCCAGAAAACAAGCCTAATCAATGCAAGAGAGATTGGAAACCTCCTACAAACCCACTTCAAATTGTTTTCTTTTTTCTTTAATTCTTTGAGTTTTTCTATTGCCTATACCAGAACAGCAAAATATTTCTACAGAAATTTCTTTTATGTCCATCATTAAGGATGGTTTAAGTAGAGTAGCCCATAGAAACTATGTGCTATTTTGCTGGATGTTATATGTCACTGTAAGAATGAATAAAAGAATTTCTAAAGAATCAATGTGTTGTGAATGCGTCAAGCTAACAGATCGTTAATGAATAAGGCTCCTCTCTTTCGCCCCTCCACTCCACTTACCGTTTTGCAAAATGTAAACAACTTTGCAAACTGAATTATTTCAGGTTATTTTCAGCAATTAAAAAAATCATAATTTTCTCCAATTATTTCTTAAACTAATGTTTAAAAAATTTTGACAACTAACATTTCTACAAATTTCAAACGTTTTATCTTCCTATCTTGATTTTTCATAGATTTTGTTGAACTAAGTTATGTGGCGATTTAGGAATTAACAAAAAAACTCCCAACCGGATATTGACTCGTCGGCTGCCTGATACAAAATGTATAAACGCGTCGCCACGCATAAGGCTCCACGCATCCATCCGGTTAAAATCAGAAAAAAGAAAAATAATAAAATGTAAAGTAGCCAATGAGAAGCGGTCGCGCCAAAATTAGAAGATTTTGGCGTGGCGAATTTGGAGCCGGTGAAGAGTGATAAATACTCAGGTTTTCTGTGAACCGATCTTTTTTCGGGTAGTGACGTCGAACCGACAACACCGATTTTACTATCTGGTGTTTTGGGCACCACGCTGTGTCTTGGGACATAGCGTTGGTTAGTCCATTCACCAAGTAAATAAAGGAAAGTATGAAAGAAATGTTTTTCGTCTCCTATCTGTTTTTATCTTTCCCTTTTTATATTTCTTTTGGACCTTCTTTGGGCAAGGCATTGCACCGGCTAGTCAACGTGGGGTAAAGCAAAATAACCAAAATATGGAGTCAGATAACTTACGGCAACACAGCCTTGCCCTTAGCCACTGACCTTCATAAAATACCTTCAAACCCCACAGTTATTTTTATTTTAATATTGGTGAACGTAAATGAATTTAATTTTAAAACTTTTTAAAAGTTATTTCAAAAGTCAAAATAAACGTAGCAACCAGAATAGAAACTATTTTCATTATCTAAAAAAGAAAATTTAGTTAAACAATCCTGATCTATGCAAGAGAGATTGGGAGGCTCCTACTAAAGTTCTTCAGTTCCCTAAGCCAGAACAGCAAAATATTTCCACAAAAATTTATTTCACGTCCATCATTAAAGATTGTTTGAGTCGAGAAACCCGTGGAGACTATCTGCTATTTGGGTGGATGTTATATGTCACTGTAAGAATAAGTTAAAGAATTTCTAAAGAATCAATGTGTCATGAACACGCCAGGCTAATACAAAGATAGTTAATGAATAAGGCTCTTCTCTTACGCCCCTCCACTCCACTTACCGTTTTACAAAATGTAAACAACTTCGCAAACTGAATTAATTCGGGTTCTATTGGGTAATAAAAAAAATCATAATTTTCTCGTATATTTTCTTTAACTAACTGTACAAAGAATTTGAGGATAAAATAAACGTTTCAAGAAATTTCAGACGTTTTATCTTCCTATCTCGATTTTTCATACATTTCGTTGAAGTAACTCATTTTTACTTTAATACTGATAAACGTGAATATATTTAATCTTTAAAGTTACTTCAAAAATCAAAATAAAAGCAGCAAGTCGAAGAGAAATAATATCTATTAAAGAAAATCAAATTCGCCAGAATAAGAATATAAGATATTTCAAAAATTGAAAGTTTTCAAAAATGGTTCGCATAATTTCAGATAATCTTTAGATTCAACTGAGGATTTAAAAACTTTCATATATTTCATTCTTCCTTCTCAAAAAAAAAAAGAAAAAAATGAGGTGGGGGAGTTGAATGTGTATCTTTAACTTGTGAAGAACAAAGGCAGAAATTAAAGTGAAAGTTTTACTTACTTTCTTTTCTTTCATCAGGTTTCTTTTCCTTAGGACATTGCAACATAAAAAAATGAAAATCTTCAATAAATTAATGTTTTTTTCTATTAGGCTGGATAAAGATGTAAAACATTCGTCATTTACAATCAATGCAAAATGTTTGCTAAAGAGCGAAGGTCAAGGGAGATAATTAGGTATCTGCTTAGATGACCATGATAGAGAAAAAGAAATTAGAGAAAAAAGATCTAAGATATTTTGTTTTCCCTTTTCTCTGGGATCCAGCCAAATTAAGATTTACTCAAATGAATGCTTAAATTTTATCATAAACATTTATTTTTTCGTAAATTCGTTTCATGGCATAGCATATAAGATTTACAGTCCTATAATTTTAGACCACTCGGCAAATAGCTCATGGAGAGGAAAATTCTGGAAAAACAGAATCCATAACTCACTTGTTCCCGAAACAAAAATAATAAGGCGCCAAAATAAAATAAGTCGTTTCAGGAACCTAGTTGGATAGTGTAGTCACGTGCCGGTGTCTTCAACTACGTCCGCGCGTTTGGAATCATAAGTCGGTTGTTCTGAGTGTCTAACCTAATCCAATATTTACATGATTGTGATTAGAATAATTAGTTATAAAAATAATAGATTTCAAAAATACATTATAAAAAATATCCCCACGTGGGTAGAGTTTTTGCCAATGGTCCGGGAGACCAAGGTTCAATCCCTGGTCGAGTCATAATCATCATCATGATTAGCATAGATGTCCCTGGCCCTCTCTCGCCACCTCTCCCTATCATCCATCGCTTCCGGCAGGTCCTCAGGGCCACATTCCGTATCTATACAGAGCTGCTGTATATATGTTCGAGCTGGTCACCCTGCCTTTGCTCGGCCATGTGAAGGGGTCCACAAGGGTACATCACTTATGAGTTCGTCCCTACTTCTCCAGCAGTGTCCTGCATGTATGGCTCGTCTAATTTTGATAGTTTTCGTAATGGGTGGTAGGTGGCCGTACAGCTGCTGCTTTGAGGGGTATGACCTCCAGGACTTGTTCAATATTGCTCGCAGCATTCTTGTGTAGTTGCCGTCAAGCTTTTTCTCCATACGTTTAATTAGCATCCATACAACAGTATCGACGCGACCGCTGCTTGGAAAAAACTGTGTTTTATCTTATCGGTCAGGTCTGACTTCCATATGACCGATAGCCTATCGATAGCTGTCCACCCCTTTGCTAGTTGCGTATTGAAGTCAGTTTCGATTAAGGAGACACTGCTTCCTTGGTACGTGAACTTGTCTACTAGTTTCAGAGAGCTACCGTTTTGTGTGGAGATGTTACTTCTATGATGAAAGCACATGCATTCCGTCTTGTGTGTATTGACATAGAGGCCTATGCTTGCAGCTGCTCGTTCCAGACTATGTAGTAGGGTTTCGGTTTGGGCGGGTGTATTTGCCAGAAGCGCTATGTCATCGGCGTAGTCCGCGTCCGTACTTGTTTGTGCGGGGTATCTTCGGCTTCTTTCCTTTGTCAGCTTGAAACCGTTGTCTTTTATCAATAGACGTTTTAAGCACGTAGTCTAGATAGATGATAAAGAGGTATGGGGATAATGTGTCTCCTTGCAGCACACCTGCTACAATGTCAAAGTAGTCTGTGTCTCCATCCGTGTCAATAAATGCTAGTTTATGCTTCAATCTGGTTAAGTTCTTCTGGTTAAGTTCTGCTCTGACCTGTCATAAAGAGGGCTAATTTTTGGATATATCTCTTATTGTGGATGAAATATTTAAGCAATTATTGGATGCAACTTCAAAATACGACGCAAATTTCATGAATGGGAAATAATTTTTGGCAGAAACAAGGGCAGATTTGTCAAAACTTGGGATCTTCCTACACCTTGGATTCATGATACTATATTTGACACCGTCACCAGGATTCGACCCTGAAAATCCACGACACGTAAGATTCGACCCCAAAAACCCACGGCGCAGCCTTAAACAGGATTCGACTCTGAAAACCCACGGTCAAGCTATAATATTACATTTGATACCGTGCAAACATATTAAGCATATTGTTTGGTACGGGTAACCGGACAAAATTGTAGTATCATATTTGGTGCCTTAAGACCTGGGATTCGATCCTGAGAGATCCCAACTGCACATCCACATCAAGATTTCAACACAGAGATCTTCAGGGCATATCTGCACCCTAAATAAAAAGTTCCACAGAAATATTTTTTTTTTAAATCCAGTGCCCTGAAGCCCACGGCACAGATATGCCAGCAAGACGTGGTTGATTTCGAACCTGAAGTTTAAACACTAGACAATCAAAGATAGCGGTAGAGATTAAAAATTAAAAAAATAGAAAAGGAAAGAAATAACGAAGAAAAACAAAGAAAAGAAAAATATATAAAAAGAACTCAACTCCCAAAACAAAAAACAAAAATAGAACACGTAAAATAAAAGCCGACCACAGTCACGAGAAACAGGGGCACTAACCCCACCCGACCGGAACGAAAGAAAATTAACAAAGAAAAAAATGCTGTTTCCTGACTGACCCCTAGCAAGAAGAAAAGTGAAATAAGAAAAAGAAAAAAAATCCTGCGTTTGCTGTCTGACCCGAGCAAGGAATGAAAAAGTAAAATATGAAGGACGAAAGGAAGAATTCAACGCATATAGACAATTGAAAAAGGAAGAAAAAAGGGTCAAAAGGGTAGGTACAACTGCTCATTTCTAAAAAAAAAAAAAAAAAAAAAAAAAAAAAAAGTATATTTTTGGTTATATCTGTCTTAGAATGGTTTAAGAGTTCGCGTCGATAAGATTTAGCTAATTACGAAATAAATATTTGGTTTCATCTGTGTTTCAAGTTTTTAAGAGTAGTGTCCAATAAAATCTAAATAATTATAAAAGAAAATTAGAAATAAAGACCAGTATATTTTACATATGGGTTGAGAGAGAAACTGCGAGATTTTGGATTACCATAGGCAAGGGAAGAGAAAGAAAAAAAAAAAACAGAAAGACAAGCAGATTGTTGTCATTTGAACAACAGAAAATATTGTTTCTGTGATATGTCAAAAAGTGACTGATTGTAAAAACAAGTTTCGAATTGAGAGATAATGAGAATTTGGGGCTTTTCACTTTCATAGTAAACAATTTTTTACGAATGGATTTTAGACGTGGACAGAAAATACACGTTTTTATATAAGGTATAGAAATTTTTTTATTTATCAAATTTTGTTGTAACTCGTAAACGCTAATCGTATCTCTTTTTCTGGTTTGTGTCCGATTCTCAGCATCCGGGTAATTCTGGATTGCCATGAGATATTGTCAGGAAAATACGCATTTACCTTTGGATCCTTAGTTAGGTGAAGGATCGATGTTTGAGATGAAAAAATTGTATCAAAAGGGTTTTTGTGGAAGTCTCCCTGGGATGGAATCGAAAATTTTGGGGTACTGGTAGAAGCCAGACAAGGTTATGGAAGTCCCCCTATAAGGGATCGACAATTTTTGGGTACAAGTAGAAGACATACCAGGTTCTGTGAGGTCTCCCTAGATAAAATCGACATTTTTTGGCATCGTTTTGTGAAGCCCCTCCGTGAAATTGGGGTCTGAAAGTTGGGGGTGTTGGTAAGAGACCAGACTGTCGTGACCTGTTCACAAACGTAAACAAATCGGACCACTCAGTCCCTTAAAAACACTACACCCGGCTACGACCGGAAATGATGAAACCTTCCATGGCCCTGACCTGCCGTAACGGCTAAAAAAGGGAATAACTGACATTTTACAACATTAGTAGAACCCGTCTTTCAAGAGTAACTCAATTAAAATTAAGTGGATTATCTTTCGAAGCCTATACCAGGCTAAAGAAGGACTGTATTAACGCTTCTATTTTTTATCGACGAAGTTTCTGTCTACGCGGCCCTATTAGTGTACCCGACCTTCCCCTCCCCTAACTCCGCACTATAATCGACCTTCGGGTCATTGAACTTGTGTCAAGTCCTGTCTGGTGGGAGGCAGTAGCAAATATCGGCCAGCACGTTCCATCGTGCAATCCCACTGGTTTGGGCACAGTCCAACAAAGGCAGACTTGAAGTCGTAAGCACCCCCACCCCGGCTTCGGCTGGGCCACCTTCGGCTGGACGAGCTGCATCATAGTTCAGTAGGGCTCAAGCTTCGGCTCGTGCCCGACCTTCCTCTCTCCAGGCTAAAGAAGGACTGTATTACCGCTTCGACTTTTTATCGACGAACTTTCTGTCTACGCGGCCCTATTAGTGTGTCCGACTTTCCCCTCTCCTAAACCCCCTCTATAATCGACCTTCGGGTCATTGACTTTGTGCCAAGCCCTGTCTTGTGGGAGGCAGTGGCAAATATCGACCCGCCCGCTGGTTCGGGCACAGTCCAACAAAGGCAGACTTGAGGCTGTAAGGCCCCCAGCTTCGACTGGGCCACCTTCGGCTGGGCGAGCTGCATCATAGTCCAGCAGGGTTCGTGCCCGACCTTCCTCTTCCCTAAACCCCCAATCGACCTTCGGGTCATTGACCTTGTGTCAAGCTTTGTCTGGTGGGAAGCAGTGGCAAATATCGGCACGAACGTCACTCGTAGCAAAGCTCTTGAAGGCGCAAGCCTACATCTCATGGTCGCATTCGCCTTACCTCAGCATAGATTTGCTAAAAGGTCCTCTTAAGGACCACTAGTGGTCGCCTTCTTCGGGTTGGAGTATCTCTGACGGTTCTTACAAACACGTCGAAGCAGACAGCCAGGAGGCAAACACAAAGGGGATTCTAAGACCACCCGGTCTTAACCATTTTAGTCGGTTTCCCAGTCTGTTCGTTCGCTCGGCTGCGCAGTGCTAACAAATGCCAACCTTGGCTATCGGTTCCCTCTCTGTACAGCGCTAAGATACAGCAAATCTTAGCCATGGCTTCCCGGTCTGTTTGCTTGATTGTGCAGCGCTAAGGCACGGTTACCAACTACGACCATATCAGCAACCAACATCGATCATCTAGCTGTTTCTCTCTAGCAATGACGACTATTCCAGCTACTGATATCAGCTCACTACACCAACGACAACCATACACATCAATTACGATTCTGTAACCTACAACAAATAAATTGTCATTTTTATACTGTTATACTTTGTTTCCTTGATTGTTCTTTGGCGGTAAATTACTTGCACGCTTAACTCTAAAATAATTTGCGGGGTCGACGTGCTTATTGGTTCCGTAATAAGACTACTGTGTTAGTTGAAGTTCTGGCTTCGCACCCATGTGTTGAAGAAGCAAAAAGTCTTGGGGTGTTGGTAAGAGACCAGACTACTGCGTTAGTTGAAGTTATGACTGATTGGAAATTTTAACGACACCCCCATATGGGTCGTAAGAAAGAATAAGCAACGTGGTAAGACGTTTAAATATGTTTATATAAGAAATGCGAAAAAATTGCTAAAGCATATTCCTTTAGCGGTCAATAGCTGTGTTTAAGACTGTTTTAAGAGGGCTGTGGACGTTTGGTTTCGTAGGACTCAAAATTGTCTTCAGGGTACTGTTTATAGAGTTGTGGGGTTTGCTAACACCCTTTGTTTCCAGGCTGTCTTTTGCCACGTCTCGCCTCGAAGACACCTTGATCGCTGCTCTCTGGTCTGGCTGAGCAGAACTCATATGCCCAAGTCCTTCCATCCTGCTTTCTCCCTCTACCCTCCCCCACATCCGAGTACACGGCCGCGTAGAGGATAACTCGTAATTTTCTTATAGACTTAGCACCCAGGTGTTGAAGAGGTAAGAAATTTGGGGGTGTTGGTAAGAAACCAGACTACTCTGATAGTTGAAGTTATGACTTCCCACCCATGTGCATAACAGGTAATTTTGAAAAAGGGGATCGGAGATTAAGGAATATATGTACAGAGTTTTGGCGTGTCTCGTGGTATGCACTGGAAAATTACGGATTCGGTTTCGAATCGTGTTTAGAGGAAGGAAATAATGACTGGATGCTAGCCAGGTTTGTTTTGAAGAGATACTTGTTGAAAAAAAAGAAAAGAAAATGGGCGCGCGCGAACTAATATTGGTTTAAGTTATCCGAAACAGAAGAATGAGCAATTGTACAGAAAACTATAGATATATGTGTATAGAAAAAAAATTATTAGAAAAGTAAGAGATAACTGAGAGAAAGTATATAATGATTGCTACATTGAAACAGTCATTAAATCTAAGCTTAGGAAGAAAAGACAAAATGAAAGAGAATTGATTCATAATAGGTGAAATAGACATTTGAAATTTAGTAAGAGCAAAGTTTAAAAAAAAAGAAACAGAGGAAAAAAATGGAGAGAAAAGAATGAAAAAAGAGAAAGAAAAGAATAATACGAACTGTTTCCTGGTTTGCCTGTTGTTGTTTTTTTAATTTATTTTGGACAGTAGTAATGATTTCATGTATTTTGTTTTTATGTTCCAAAGAATTTTATTGAATATTTTTGGGTCATTGCAGCACGAAAGAGAGAGATAGATTACAGATTTATTAAAAATTGGGAAGGAGAAAAGGTACGAAAGAAAAAAGAAAAATCATTAGACAACGTCGAATAACTTTAAATAAATTTTAGTCTTAGACAAAAAAATGATTTTCGTGGAAGGGAGCAATGTAACAGTTACCGTGATGGTTAATTATTTTATTACCCAGTTTGGTTAGGCCGCGAGTTTTTCAGTTAGCTGTTAAGTTAGCTAAAATATTTGAGCGAAAATGTAAGTCAAACAGTAAAGTTTAAGCGAGAACATAACGATCAACACAGGAAAGCCAAAATATAAACAAAATGGATTCATATCTTAAATGTGACAGGTTTGATTGGGGAAATGAAAACAGTGAATTTGGGACGCGTGAGAGATGACGCAATAATTTAGCAAGATAACATCACCCCCACCGATATCCTGAATTTAAATATATAAAAATTGGCGAATTTTGAAAAAGCATTCCATACGTTTCTGTGGCATTTTTTCCAAGTTTAAAACACAATTTTATTGCATATCGTTGTTACAAGATGAGATCTTGCCTTGATTTGAAAAAAACAAAAAGAAAGGAGAAAAGAAGAAAAGAAAAAAAAAACGGAAGTTAACACTTCGAGTTCTCAACCCAAAATGAAAAGTTAGTCGCTCACGCATGAGCTCCGCGCAGAACTTCCGTTTGCGATAAATTAACAAAAAAAAATACATTAATAAATATCCAATCGGAACGCTTCCCGCGGGGCACAAAAATTGCCGTTTGTGAGCCTACAAAAAATATATAAATAGACGGACCAAATAATCATCAGTCACACTTGTTCTTTCACACGACCCGTGTTAAAGATTCTTCGCCACCGTCCGGCGCCTGTCATCCGATACATCAAACGATCGCCGCAGCTACCAACGCCGTCCTAATTCCGAGAAACCCATCCCTTCACCACGAGACAAGTACAGTACATGAACTTTGTAACTACTACCACTGAATTCATTCTTTAACTGTGAACATATTTCTCCATTCTACTCTCTGTACTTAATCTATTTGTAAAAAATTTTCTATAACATCATTACTGTGTTATTGTGAGTATCTCTTCGTTCTTTGTTTTGCAACCATACGCATTTCTCGCCCACAACTCAGAATATAACATCGTTCTTCTAAAGTGTCCTCACGTCCAGATTACATTTTTGAAATTCACCAGCTGTGACAATCAGGATTTAGTAGGGTGTATTCCAATTCCTGCTGTAGCTGTTCGTTTGAACCTGAAATCATAAAAATTGATCAGTCATCTCATAAGATATATAGCAATAACATACTGAATTTTTCAAGAGTCTACAATTTTAAAAGCCTGTACAAAAAAGTCTGGAAATTTATTGAATGCACCACGTAATTTTCATCATTTTAATATTTCACTCCTGACTTCAAAACAGTCGTTCCGTTTCTATGCAGAGTTTTCTGTAATATGCATATTTATCAGTAAGTACTTGAAAAGTACTATTTAAGCCCTAAGTTTTGTAGGAGAATAAACCTTACTTAGAATGCAGTGAAGAGATGGACGCCGCTTTTCAAGAAAGGACACAAAATTTCTTTGCTACAACAAAAGGTCTACTATACATATATACAAGAATATATAACAGGTCGGTACAATATGCAAAATAAGCAAAAAAGTTCAAAGAGTTTGGTTGGGTAAGGTGGCAGATAAATATACCGGCGGAAACTTAGCAGTTTAAATTTTTTCCTGGTAACTAGTTCAGGCCCTGTCGAAGGTTCGTAGTAATTGTGTTTATTTGCTCTCATCTGCTAGGTGGTGGACTTGATGCAGAATTGTCACCCTCTGGGGCTTGAACGATGCGGTCTTAGCAAGAACTGCTAACCCGGGTAGTGGCAAAAGGAAAACGATCCCGTTGAGTCCCACATGACCTCCTGAAGGGTGGTGATTGGCCAATTTGGCCTATGGAATTCCAATGTATTTCCACCTGAGGAGAAAGCCATGAACATGAAGATATATTTATTGTGGCCTGAAGTGTCATAATATTGACCCTCTTTTTTATTTTTCTGACATTTTTTTCTTTTTCTAATCATTATTTTTTAGAGTACTTACCTGTATATTCTTAACATTAGAAAATTGCCTTTCTCACTAAGTCAGGAAGGCTTTGAATTTGAAAATTATTTTTTCTTAAATTATTTCTAATTTGTTTTTTCTTTCCTTTCTTTTTTTTTCTTTTTTTGCTGTGTTTCTTACACTTAATGATATAAGTATGTAGCGTTGGAGTGTCCTTTTTGTTTTTTAGGTTAGCTGTTCTTTTTGGACACAAAGAGATCCAGCTGTGTGAAGCTTTTGTGGTAGATCTGCCTTTTGTGACAGGTACATTAGTAATAGTGTTTTGGTAGTTATCTTTCTTGATTTTCTCCAGTTCAGACATGAGGGGGTGGTAGTCGTGGGTCAGTGATAATCCCAATGGATATAAGTGTTTTATTGAATACCTTTGTGTCAATCCATCATCTCTCTTGACCCGAAATGATCGAATCTTATCATCATCACGGGGAAAGAGTTTCACTACCCTTCCAAGTTGCCAATAAAGTCTAGGCTTCAAGGGATGTTTTATGAGGATTACATCTACTTTAATTTTGATCAAGAATTTTATCTTGTGTAGATGTTTACAATTTTCTCTGAAGCTGAGTAAATATTCTTCATACATTTATTGGAACCTTTCTAGCATTTCTTCTTGTAGGTCCAAGGTCTCGATGAGATCAGCCCTTGCTGGGTGGGGTTAAGTTTCCCCTGTGTTTTGAACATAAGATCTCATAACTAGTCTTCTGTTGGCATTTGGATGCAAAAAACAGTTTAGAGTGATCATTTGCAAGTCACTATCTGAAGAACATCAATGAGCCAGAAATCTAGAGTTTATGGCATTTTGAATATTTATAAGTAATGTCAGTAGCTCAAAATACTTTATTTTGGGGCGACCAATGCTTTTATACAGACATGACTTCACCACTCGAATCAAGCACACTCATTTGTTTCTTACTCAAGGACAATATAAGAGTATTTTAATGTGCTTGATTTGATAGCTATTAAATTTATTTTCAAAGTCAGTAGAATGTACATGGTGTTTCATGATGTCACTTCTCAGGGTGGCATTAAATTATCTGGTATTGGCACTGTAGATGTAGGAGGACACACCATACATATTTGGAAATCTAATTAATGCTTGGACAAATGCGGCTGTGGACATATCTTCCAAAAGCTCTATATGTATTACCCTTACATTTCAGTATTTAAAAATTAGTAGGTACATTTTTTAAAGTTCTTTCCTTGTTTAACATACAAATATCCAGTGCAGTCAATTCCTGCTTGTGTGAATGGCTTGATGAAGTGTTTCAGTAGATTAGGGATTTGGGGGTATTTGAATGCTAAGTTGTTGAATTTCTTGCATATGAAGCATTTTAATATTACCCTTTTCATCACTTGCCTAACTTGGGTCATCCAAAATCCTGACAGCACTAATGCCTAATTGCTTATATTTTTTGTGACAACTGGTGATCAATAATTGTGCTATAGGATGGTATTTGGTCAGTAGAATTGGACATATTAGTTCATACTCGTACATTGAGGTTTGGACCATCCTGCCATCCATCCTTAGTATCCTTTCGCCATCTAAGAATATATTCAAATTCTTGACAAGGTCAGGAGATGTGTCTTTCGGGTTATGTGCTATAATCAAATGGGGGACATCTCCACTCTAGACGGAATGCCTCTTAAACTAGTAGACAAATTCACTTACCTAGGAAGCAGTGTCGCATCAACCGAAAAGGACATCGACATGAGGTTAACGAAAGCATGGACAGCTGTCAATAGGCTATCGATTATATGGAAATCAGACCTAACCAATAAAATGAAATGCAGTTTCTTCCAGGCAGCGGTTGCATCGATACTGCTGTATGGATGCACTACATGGACTCTAACAAAACGGCTGGAGAAGAAGCTAGACGGCAATTACACAAGAATGGTGCGAGCAATCTTGAACAAGTCCTGGCGGCAACACCCCACAAGACACCAACTGTACGGCCACCTGCCTCCTATCATGAAAACTATTCAAGTTAGACAAACCAGACATGCAGGACACTGCTGGAGAGGCAGGGACGAACTCATAAGAGATGTACTCTTATGGACCACCACACATGGCCGTGCAAAAGCAGGACGACCAGCACGAACATACATTCAGCAGCTATGTGAGGGTAAGGGATGTTGTTCTGAAGACCTGCCTAGGGCGATGAACGATAGGGAGGAGTTGCGAGAGAGGGTCAGGGATATCCGTGCTACCAGCACGACATGATGATGATGATGATGAGGTAAGTAATTTTCTATTGAAATGTTTAATATTGCATTGTTTTGAATAGGTGAATCCTTGCACAATGATCAGGATCTGGAGCAATGGATTTCAGACACCTTGCTTTGTGTTTGAATTTAAACACAAACACTGTTGCCTTTATGAGTTTTGACAACTTAGAAAATTATCTATAGGATATAATAGGTACTACCTTTGCATTGTAAGCCTTCTTGTGTAGAACTGTGGGTTGTTTAAATCTTTATTTTTTGAACTCAAGCAGTCCAGGCTGCAGTTAGGCCAATTTCTCGGAGTTTCAGCTATCCACTTTGGACCACTTGTTGAATATTGCAGTGTCCGTCGGAATTTTTCCGGGGAAATTCCTCAATACAAAAGGTTGGCAGGTTTTTCAGCAGTAGGCATGAACTTGAATTGCATTTCCACAGAATAATTTTGTTTAATTTCCTTTATCATTTGGTGGACATCCGTTAATCTTTTTCTTGTATTCTAGCTTGTTGTTTTAATATTTTCTGACAGTAACCATGACAGAACTTCTGTTACGTAGATATTGTTAATTTTGATATGTGAATATGGCTTTAATAAGATCAGCAGTGCTTTTACTGCCAACTATGCTGCCAGTCGTTCCAGGTTAAGCAATGTTTTTGGTTTCATAGGTGCCACCTTAGTTTTTGCAAATATGAAATGTGACTTATTGTTCTGCACTCCATAAACCACAAATCCATATGCATTTGGTGATGCCTCACAAAAAAGGCAGAAGTTTATTGAGCTGTCTAAGTTGATAGCTTGTCTTGGGAATTTTAAATCCCTCAGGGTTGCCAGATCCCCTGCCAAAGGTGTCCAAAGTTCTTGTAATTGTGTTGGTATCACCTCATCCCAGCTCAGTTTTTGAGACTATAACTCTCACAGTAGTATCTTCGCTCTAATCATCACAGGGATGCAAAGAGGTTAGGGGTGGAAAACTCTTGCTGTTTGGGACAACACACCTCTATTGGTTTTTACATTTTGGTCAATCTCCTCGCTGTCTGAGATTTGCAAAGTGTCCATTTTCGGGTTATATTTATAACCTAAGACTTTTTCCAGGTTGCTACCATGAAGAATAATTCCGTTGTCCTTCTCCATTTGTTTTTGAACTGATCACAATTCAAGTTACATGATCTTAAATTGAAGCCACCTTTCCATAAACGGTTTCCCAATTCTTTGTATAAATCATGCAATTCCTCTGGGAAATTGCTAGTTTTGCATAAATTGTCCATATGAAAATTATTTTTCAGCATTTTCATACATGGATCATCTGGGAACTGCTGAGCATGATGCCTCAAGATATATAGGAGTATAAAGGGGCTGGTGTGGAAGCTAAAAATTAGGGTGATGTATCTGAAGCAAATTATTTTATCTCTTTCTATAGGAAGAAGCAAAATCTGTTCTTTGTCGGAGTTTAATTTGATCATCACGAACACCTTCCAGATGTCTGTTAATAAAACATATCTGTTGGTCTTAAAAATAGCAGCAGCTCCAGCATATTGTTTATCAGGTTAATTCCAGGATATGAAGCTTTGTTAAGGGAACAATTACCTCGTATTTTAGGGAGCAATTAAACACCAGTCTTATCTTTATAATGAACTTTATCTGTTTTAATAACTGAACTGTGAGGAATCCATATATACTCAGAGAATAGACTCTTGAAAATTCAGTATATTATTGCGATACATCTTATGAGATGACTGACCAATTTTTATGATTTCACGTTCAAATGAACAGCTACAGCAGCAAATGGAATACATCCTACTAAAGCCTGATTGTCACAGCTGGTAAATTTCAAAATTGCAATCTGGAAGAACAATATGCAATAAAATTGTGTTTTAAACTTGGAAAAAATGCCACAGAAATGTATGGAATGCTTCAGACTGCCTTTGGAGCATCTTACATGAATCAAGCATCAGTTTTTGAGTGGCATAAGAGATTCAAGGAAGGCAGGGAGTCTGTGAGAGATGATGACACATGTGGGAGGAGTAAGGAAGTCAATACACCAGAGTTGATTGGCCTAAGGGTTAAGGTTAGGGTTACTATGTTGAGGTTTTAAGGGAGTTCAGGAAGAGATTCCGTCAGAAGAGGTCAGCACTCTTCAAATCAGTTCAGTGGCATTTCAACCAGGACAATGCACCAGTCCACAACTCCATCGTTGTCACAGACTATTTGACCAAGATGGGCATCAAGACAGTTGCTCACCCTCCCTATAGTCCAGACCTTGCTCCTTGTGACTTTTGGTTATTCCCTAAGCTCAGAGGCTGTCATTATGAGACAATTGAGGAGATGAAAGAGGCCGTGACGAAGGTCATTGACATGCTCACACAAGAGGATTTCCATGGGGCCTTCCAGAAGTTGTTGGAACGGTACAAGTGCATTACAGCTGGAGGAGATTACTTCGAAGGGGACTAGACTTTCATGTGTGTACTATCAATAAAAGTGCCCATACAGAAAAAGTCTGGAAACTTATCGTATGCACCTCGTATTTGGCAATACTTCAAACCTTTTAATGATTCCCTCACTTTCCTGTTGGTTGAAGGCATCATTGTATTCATTATCTAAATTTTTGCTTTACATATACTTCACCATTTCATCAAGCACTTTAAGTGCCACTTGATAGTTGGAAGGGACAGTCTTGATTTTATCTTTGGGCCAAGAAAGATCTATATAGTAGGCACAATCTTTGAAATAAATGGAATCTTCAATTTTTTTTATTTGAGATTTGTCATAATCATCGACCAATTCATTTTCATCAGCAGATGAGCCAAATTAATCAACATCAAACATTTTAACCAGGTTACATTAGACTAAACATTTCATGAAAAATTCAGGGAATGGATCTAGATAACTTTTTTTAGGGTTCAAAACAAATGTAACCCATACTTCAGATTGGTTGGTTGGTCAGGTTTTATGGCATATCAACCATTGTAGGTTATCTCATGCTAAATCCATTTTCATAGAAAAATCAGTTCTATTTCAAACAATTCAGTTCAGCATGAGTACAGAGTTTAATTTTCAAAAACATTTATATTTCAAGCTATTCTATTTAGTTAAAGAGTTCTAATTCAACAAATTCAGTTTGGTATAAGAAGAGATTTTGTCTACACACAGTTAAATGTCAAAACAGTTCTATTTCAAACAATTCAGTTTAGCATAATTACAATTTCAATGTTAAAAACAGTTTCATTTCAAACAATTTAGTTTAGTATAAGTATGCAGTTTAAATTTAAGTACACATTTTAATTGCTAAAACATTTCTATTTCAAGCTGACAGACTGTTTTATTGTATTGCAACTCTTCAGTGTGGCTAGACATGCAGAACACTTAAAACTGGGACTGAAACCAGCCTAACTTTACACTAGACTTAGTATCTTACTGCTCAGCCATTTAAGCAACCTACCATACGTCAGGACAGGCAGAATGACCTGTAATTATGGTCTAGTAGCTGTTCTCTGGGGTGCTCCTTTTAACTCTTGCCTAGGTGACTTGTTCCTTGTAGAGAAAATGATGACTGTTGTCCAGGGGCATAAGGCTTATAGGCAGTGGTGATTCTGGAACTCTGAAAGTGAGGGGACCAAGATTTTTCTTCGGTGGAGGGGGCAAATTCAAATAGCGTCTTCATTCTTTCACTTGGCTACAAATCACTGACTGCTAATGTATCTACATATCAAATTGGGGACATTGTTATTAAATATGTTTGTTTTTTCTTTCAAACTGGTCTCTGTATGCATTCTTATTTTGCCTAATCTAGGCAGATGTGAACGTAATAAAAAAGGTAAATGAAAAAAAAAATGCAGAGGGAAAAGTGCTGAAGATCAAATCAGAGGCTTATCAGTTTCATAAATTTCTGGAGCTTATAAAAGTGGGGGAGCCAACCAAAATTCTTGGAGAGCCTTGGCCCCTTCTCGCCCCTACACATGAAGATTCTCGCTGGTACCAATTCCAGGGTCAACTTCTGTTCATGACTTTTCATTGACCATTTTATAGCCATGTTTACAATCAAAATTGCCTTTGAAAAACTTTGCTGGAAAAGTTCATGATTAGTTGAAAAAAGACTTTTTTGTCTGCTAATTTACTTTTTCAACCGGAAGCTGCATGGAGCCTACATACACAGAGACAGGTTTTATCTATATGTTGGTAGCTACTATTGGGTCAATATCCAGTTTATGTTAGCTTCCTTTAATCAAATATATTTTCGTTAGATTCTCTTCCCAGGTGTTTTAATTTGTTTTACTGGTGAGAGAATGTACTGAGTTTATGAATTAAGAGAGATTTTGATTTCTGTCGTATCAAACAATTATCATTGTAGGAAATGGAATTGACAAACCAGGTTTGAATCCTGCATGAGGCATTGTTTCAATTTGCACAAATGTGTCATCAATCGATCTCTTCTCCTATCTGCTATGGGTAAATAGCAGAGCCAACAGGGTTAAGCAACAGGTATTAGAGAATGAATCCTCAGAATTCAAACTAGCTTCACTTAAAAAAATTGACTCTTTCTCATATTTTGTTTGTGGAAAATATATATTAAATTGGTTTCTCTAATGTGGGTATTTATACATACTTTTTCAAGCAGCATCTCTGAGTAATTATTAAGTCACACAGTATACAAGAAAACATTTTTTCTCCATGTGTATTCATGTGCTTTTTTCAACTAGAATTCACAGAAAATGCAACACAAAAACACGAGAACGTGTTTTTTCTCCATTGTGACTTCTCATGTAGTTTTGGAAAATGGTTTGTTTTCAGCGAATATATTTTGATTGGAATTAACTGATAATGGTGATCTACACACTTAAGAAAATGGTTTCTCGCCTGTATGTATTCGCATGTGTTTTTTTAAATGGGAACTCTGTGAAAATGCAGATGCACAATCTTTACAAGAAAATGGTTTCTCTCCTGTATGTATTCGCATGTGGTTCTTTAAATGGGAACTCTGAGAAAATGTTGATCCACAAATCTGACAAGAAAATGGTTTTTCTCCAGTGTGTGTTCTCATGTGAGTATTTAAATTAGATCTCTGAGTAAATCCTGATTTACATATTTGACAAGAAAACAGTTTTTCTCCTGTGTGTATTTGCAAGTGTATTTGTAATTGGCAGTTCTGTGAAAATGCTGATTCACACATTTGACAAGAAAATGGTTTCTCACCTGTGTGTATTCGCATGTGCTTTTTTAAAGTAGAATTCACAGAAAACGCTAATCCGCACACTTCACAAGAAAATGGTTTTTCTCCTGTGTGTGTTCGCATATGAGTTCTTAAAGTTGAACTATCTGAAAATGCTGATCCACACACTTCACAAGAAAATAGTTTCTCTCCTGTGTGTTTTTGCATGTGCTTTTTTAAATTGGAATTCTGTGCAAATGCTAATCCACATACTTCACAAGAAAAGGGTTTTTCTCCTGTGTGTATTTGCATGTGCTTTTTTAAATTGGAATTTTGTGAAAATGCTAAACCACACACCTCACAAGAAAATGGTTTCTCTCCTGTGTGTATTTGCCTGTGCTTTTTTAAAGTGGAATTTACAGAAAATGCTAATCCGCACACTTCACAAGAAAATGGTTTTTCTCCTGTGTGTATTCGCATGTGTTTTGTTAAACTGTATTTCTCTGAAAATGCTGATTCACATACTGGACAAGAAAATGGTTTCTCTCCTGTGTGTATTCGCATGTGACTTTTCAATGTTGAATTCTCTGAAAATGTAGATTCACAAATTGGACAAGAAAATGGTTTTTCTCCTGTATGTATTCGCACATGCACTTTTAAATGGGAACTTTTAGAAAATGCTGATCCACAAATTTGGCAAGAAAATGGTTTCTCTCCATTATGTTTTCGCATGTGGACTTTTAAGGTGGAATTATAAGAAAATTCTGATCCACACACTGAACATCGGTAAGGTTGATTTTCACTGCGTGTTTGCATGATTGTTTAGAAATTATAATTTAGTAAAACATTCTGATGAGAATAAGGAATTTCTTATCTGTGTACAATGTGTGACTATTTGAGGTCTCTCAAGTATATTTACATATTTTTCAAGTATTCATTTGCATATTCCTTCAAATTTGAAAACTGTTATTTTCCACTCCAAATGATATCTGTAAATAAAGAATTGATATAATTAAATACAGACTAATTATATCACATAATTCCTATAAGGTCATGAATACAATCTTTGATGTTATACAAAAATGAATGGAAAACATTTTAAATACAACACTTGTTACTTAGTTTTTACTTCTCTGATACAAAAAATTTATCTTAAAATGTTGGTTTGGTTTGTTGGGTTTTATGACATATCAACCTTTGTAGGTTATTTAACCCCAAATCCATTTTTATGTAAATAATCAGTTCTATTTAAAATAATTCAGTTTAGCATAAGTACACAGTTTAATTGTCAAAAACATTTTTATTCTAAACTATTCAAGCAGTTATATGTAACAATTCAGTTAAGTGTAAATACAGTTTTAATGTAAAAAACAGTTCTATTTCAAATAATTCAGTTAAGCATAAGCACGCAGTTTAAATATAAGTACAGTTTAATTGTCAAAAGCATTTCTATTCAAGCTATTAAGTTTAATCAAGCAATTCAGTTTAGCATAAGTATGCCGTTAGTTCTATTTAACCCATAGATAGGGCCCTATGAGGTGCTACCACTCTGGGCCAGAGTGGACCTGGGAGCGATGGCAATGAAGGGGTACTCTGCATTCCGAAAAGCTCCAGCATTGCTGGGACCGCACCATTACACTGTTTAGTGTCGTATCCAGGACACTCATTGCGGAGGGTCTTACCCCCCCAGCAGAGGTGTAGTCAGTGTATTCTACAGCCCCAGCCGACTGGGCAATTTTATCTTAAAAGGACGCAGCATTATTGATAAAACATTATAAACTTTAATAAATGTTAATGTTTTTAACTTCAAGACATTTCTTTTATCAATAAAACTAAGAAGTATTTAATCCAGAAAATTAAGGAAAAATAAAGTTGTAAATAAAGATGACTTCAGTTTTGTTATAAAGACAAACTATTTTAATCATGGTCATGTGACACTTGCATGTTTTTTCTCATGTTGCTAAGTGCATATCCATAGTGAAACCATGGAGTGTTACAAATATTCTTGATGTACTCAGTAATGATCACACCAAGCTCAGATAAAGCAATTCCCTCCATATAGCAATATGTCAATCAAGGATTTGTTAGGTAATTCTTCAATAGAAAATTTAGTTTTTATTTTCATGTAAATTAAAAAAAACACATATTTTAACAATGGATTCTGTTTATACTTTTTGAAAGCAAATCTTGGAAGAGCTATAACAATCAAGTCCTGGTTAAATAAAATTAAAAGATCAGTTTATATCTGCAGAGTGATTAGGTGAGACATTTCAAACAGCCAAAAGTCCTTCATTTTTGTGAGAAAAACTCAATCCACTGTTAGGGAAGAGGTCATATTGTCTGACATGTTTAATCTACCATATGTAATGTGAAAAAAGCACATGCATGAACCAGACGTGTCTAATACAACTAACGAAAGGTATATAATGCATAGATTCAAAAATAGACAGTGCTGAGAGGCAGAAGAAAAAGAGACTACTTGGCTACTCTTGTCATGTAAGAGGAAGAGCAGAAGCCCTGCAGAGGATTACCAATGTGTGCAGACTGCATTTCAGCCTGCCCATATCTCCCATGTTGTTTTGCTTAGCCTTTTCCTTACCCAAACCATTACACTTTTATCAGTGTTTAATGGAATATATAATTTTAACAATTTACAAAAGGAAATCGAACTCCCTGTAATGGAGGATTTAGTATGCTTGTCTCACAATCCATTACTACTTAACTGAGTTTGATTTTCTCTATGTCTTTTACAAGAGTTAAATACTTATTTGGGCTTCCACTAAAAAATGGACATTAGAGTATTTCTCACCAATACTAGTGATCATCATTTCATCTGAAATAAAAGACAAAAATTCAAATGCTGATTTTCAAGGTAGGCATAAGCTTACCAAAGGAAACTATTTTCTAAGGTCTTTAAATATTTTTTATGCCATTATCTAATGGAGTCATAAGTAAACTGCAGCCCCCACTACTTTCTGAATGGTCCACCTAATTTAATGAGGAATATAACATTTATTAAAATTTTGTTTGTTTCATTATTTTCTCATTTGTTCACTTTTTTCTTATAGTTAAATGAATGAATTGGAAACCTAGCTTACAACTTTTATGTACATTTTTATTATTTATTTCTATATTAAGCTTACCTTTCAATTCAAGAAACAAATGAAATTATTTGTCAAATTGTTAAATATGCTCCTGTAATTTAAAGAACATAGTTTTAATAAAATTTTAATCCACGGATAATAAAAATATTCAATTTGTTCTTCAATACATGGATCGTCTTCATATTAAATACAATGATTTTTCAAGAACTTATTTTTTTTAATTATTCAGTAATGTATTATGGTATCAGTGTGAGTTAATCACATAGATATCAGTGGTAATATCATACAAAGATTTCAATTGTTTTAATGAAAAGGTCTTGTTACTAAAGAGAAAAAAATCAACTTTTCCCTACAGATGCTTACACGTATGTAGCAAAGTAGAATTTGATACTTAACAAAAACAAGTATCACTATTTGTTAACTTCTACTAACCAGTTAGGATCCTCAATAAATAAACAGATAGTAAAACCTGTGGCTGGAGAAGGGTAGCGTTCAACTGGATGTTAGCCTGACGCCTGCTGCCGAGACAATGAATAAAATGTGTCTTTGCACAAGAGGCTCCACTTAGGGCTTCCAGGCGAGAATGCAAGAAATTAATTCACATTAACAAAATACACTTTTTCAGCCAATCATAAATCTTCCCCAAAAAAATTCCCAAAACCGACTTGATCCAAAGGGTAACTATTTAAGCAGCGAAAATCTTCAAAGGTGTCAGACTGGCCTACAGAGGGTGAAGGGAAGAACGCGCTACGGCCATTAAGAGCCCATCTGAACTCTGATGAATTTTTGATGCACTACCTGCTGTGAACAACTGCTGATCTAGCTACAATGCCGCCCCATCCACAACTGCTACTACCACTAAGATCACCTGATATCCTTACCACCCTTATACTACTATACCCACCAAGTGAGTTTCTTAACTTATAACATACATAACCATCAATGAACTCTGGCTTCACACACACACCATGTTCATTCTTTCACTTGATATTGTACGCTACAAATTTGTACAGTTGATTCTTCGCTTTATCACCTTGTTTTTTTCCTTTTGTTTATATGATTGTTTACAAACTTTCAACCTGTGTTTGTCTTTTCCTTGCAACCATACACTAAATATAACATGTACAAACAAATAGATAGCAATACTTGGAACTGTGTACAAACAAATGAGTAATGTGGAATAGAATAACTAACGTTAAATAGTAATACTGTAGGGAATGAATAAATAAATAAAAAAAATTTAAATTTAATCAAAAAAAAAAAAGAAGGAAAACTTACATTAGCAGAAACTCCCAGAAGTCCCTGACAGGAAAAAGGGATGAGGCATGCGTGAAGAAAAAAAGCATCCTCTTGACAAAGGGGAACAGGCTATCTTTCTCTTTCAGGCAGTGACCAGCATTTTGATAACATCGTTGCTGACGGATGTCTGGGCACCATGCATACGTCTTTGGACATAGCGTTGGTTAGTCCCATTCACCCAGTAGCAGCTCTCTCTCTTAGTCAGCATTATGCTGAAATATACAAGACCCACAAATGAACTACAAACTAACCCTTACCAGACTTTGACAAACTTCCAAGAGAAAATTAACCCTTATGGAAGCCCGAAATACCAAATGAGGACAAATATATACATGAAACGATTAACGTATTTTTGACACCTTAACTGGGGGATTCAACCATTTCAATGTATTCAGGAAAAACTCCCTTACCCATGGAATGGTTGTTGAAATAAAGGAAAGTATAAAAGAAACACCTTCGTCTCTTATCTGTTGCTGTCTTATCTTTTGTTTAATTCTTTTGGGACTTTCTTGGGCAAGGCCTTACACCGACCAGCCAACGTGAGGGTAAAATAAAATAATCAAAATATGGAGTCAGATATAAAACGGCAACATAGCCTTGCCCTTTTCCCATGACCTTCAGCCTTATACCCCACAATACATGTAGCCAGTTCAGTGTGTGCAAACAAATGGGTGATACTGAATAGAATTATAAGTGTTTGATAGCAATAACTGAAATCATTTAACTATGTAGAAATGATAGCAACACTAATGTGCAAACAAATTAGTTCTAAATCATTTAAAAATGAAATTATCAACAAACTAATTCCACATATATCATGTATATATTTATTTAAATGGGTGCAAACTAATGACTGGTGTTAAGATATGATTGTTAGATAGCAATACTTGAAACCATTTAACTGTGAACAAAAAAGAGTTTAGGCTCATTTAAAGATGTTACAATAATATGTGTTTACAAATCATATATATCTAATATGACAAAAAAACCAAACCAAATCAATATCAACTCTCCTGAAAGTGCATATTCATTGAAGCAAATATAATCCCTTAGTGAAAGACATGGAAATAAGAGATGTAAATCCAATGTTGAAAGTAAATAAAGTGACTTTTAGTTGAGGGTGACGCGAGGGCTCCCTTTTCAGTAGCTACTACACCGAGGCGTAGGGAAGGCTGCCACTCTCTCCATTGGATTGCTCCACTTTACTCTTGATATGTACCTTATAATGCTGAGTGTTAAGCAAAGAGGTATCAAGTACCATTTTAAAAGTCTTTGGTATGACCCAACCTGGGATTGAACCTCGGTCTCCCGGACCATTGACACACACTATCCATAAGGCCAATGAGCCGTTTATGCCAATATAAGTCTAAACTACAGTGTCTCTACATCATTTAGTTTCATGGCATGAGGGAATAAACAGCTTTGATTAAGATTTGGTTGGGTTTTATGGCATATCAACCATTGTAGGTTATTTAATGTCAAATCCTTTTTATACATATATATTAGATATATGATTCTAAATACATTTTGTAGATAACATTTTTAAACAAGCCTGACCTCATTTTTTTCCAAACAGTAAATGGTTTCACTTATTTCTATCTGATAAAAATAACTCTATTTACAATTAATCATTTGTTTGCACACAGTTTAATGTTTTCCAAGTGTTTCTATGTATCACTAACAATTCAATTAAACATCAGTCACTTATTTACCCACAGTTAAATGATCAAACCGTTCTATTTCAAGCACGTCAATTTAGCATAAATATCAAGCAGTTCTATTTGATCCATACATAAGACAGTATCAAGTGGTACTAATCCAGGTCAGAGTGGACCTGGAAGCGATGGCAATGAAGAGGAACTCCACATTCCCCAAAGTTCCAGCATTACTGAAGCCTCAGCATCAGATTGTTTAGTGTCATAACAGGACACTCGTTGGGAAGTCCTACTCCTTTGCAGAGATGCAGTCAATGTATTCTACAGCACCAGTTGATTGGGTCAGTTTTAAGAAAGTAATATGATGTCCCAAGATCAACTTCAACGGGAATCTAATGACATTACTTCTACAAATATTACCACGAGACATTAACCACAGTCAAACGATATTGATGAGCATGAATCGGAATCACCAATTCCAACATCATCTAAAAATTTTGAACACTTATTCCTGAACTACTACAAATAATTCTGGAGTACATCACTCAGTAAGAATTAAACAGAAGCCTAGCTATCTGGTTGAAAATTGAAATCTTTTTCTTCATCGATGGTGAATGAATTGAATTATCTCTCTTTTGTTTATATGTATTTTTAAAAATGTTTTAACGTTATTAGACGGGTGGCGTCTGTGAAGATTTTGGACCTTGTTTCATTTATGTATTCGTTTTCAAACTGAATAAAACTTCCTAAGCTTTCTGCATTATTTTGATGTTTATCTTCATAACAAAACATTTTCTTAAAAAATACCATTTGCAAAAGTAAATTCTTTTTCTGATAAATAATTCATGAAAATTTAATTAAAATCTGCTTAAGCGGTTACGCAGATTTTAATTAAATTTTCATGAATTATTTAAGGAAACTTTTTAAAATCAGTGTTTTTTTTTTTATAAATATAAACCACTTAGCAAATCCAAATATCTATGGTTCTATTGTGCGCTCAATTTTTTAAAAAATCATAATTTTTCCCAATATTTTATTTTATTAATTGTACAAAGATTTTGACGTTGAAATAAGCTTTTCTACAAATTTTAGACATTTTATCTTCCTATCAGGCTTTTTCATAAATTTTGTAGAACTAAGTTGTTTTTATTCTAATATTGATGAACACGAGATCCATTGCTTTTCTACATTACTTAAAAAGTCAAAAAATAAAAATAGCAAGCCAAAGAGAAACATTTTTCATTAAGAAAAAAACCACTCATTATTCTACATGCGTATTCGTTCGAAAAAAAATTTTTTTAGTATTCTAGGGGACGTGATTTGAACAATTTAAATCCTCTAACTCACCGAATTTTTTTCTTTGTCGGGTGTATATATATATATATATATATATATATATATATATATATATATATATACAGAGAGAGAGAGAGAGAGAAAGAGAGGGAGAGATGTGTGTGTGTGTGTGTGTTGTAAGAAGAGGTAGAGAAGTTATTATAATTCAGTTTTCAAAACTAATTCGCATAATTCCAGATAATCTTCAGAGTCAATAGAGGATTGAAGTAATTTTGTATATTTCATCTTTAATCCTTCGTTTAAAATTTTTTTAAATGCTTTTATTTTACTGTAGTTAAAACCGTGTACTTCCATTTATAAGGAATGGAATAAAGGAAGAAATTAAAATGAACGTTTTACTTACTCATCTAGTTTCTTTTCCTTGAGGCAATACAAAATTGAAGAAAAGAAACAAAATATAAAATCTTAAATAAGTTTTCAAGCTGAATGAAATTTAATAACAACCATCGTTTACTATCAAAGTAAAATAATTACTAAAAAGCCAAGACAAGGGAGATAATTAGGAAAAACTTTTCGTCAGCAAAATTAATATTAATATCAATTTAAATGAATCCTTAAGATTTATAGATATTTAACTTTTTATAAATTTTCTTCCACGCATTACATTTGTTAAACTAGAAAGCCAAAATAATCAATAATTAAATTTAATATTTATTTTATGGCCATCTTCTTAGATAGCCACAAAATAAATGATTAATTAACTTTTTTCTTAAATAGATAGATTTATTATCTTTTAGGAATTAGAAAGTATGGTTAAAAATCTATTAATCATTTTTTTTACACCCTTGAAAGCTAATTCCATCGATAATTAGATTTTGTTTACATTTCACATAGCACTAATACCCTTGGGAAAGGTATGAATCCAATTATTCTCACTCCAGTTATGGGTAAATAGTAGGACAGACTGTGTTCTTCAGCCTTGGTGAGGCAACTAGTCGAGGAGAAGGAAAACTCTGAATTCAAACCTGTCAAACTCCTCTTAAAAACTGACCTTGTGTCATATCCTGCCCGAGCGGAGGGGTTGGTAAAGGAAGTGCCCGTGGTGTAATGGTTATCGTCGTTGGAAATGGACACGGCGACTCGAGTTCAAATCCCTGACGAGACTGATTGCATCACATCGTACCCTTGGGAAAGGTATGAATCCAATTATTCTCCCTCCGGCTATAGGTAAATAGCAGGGCAGACTGGGTTCTTTAGCCTTGGTAAGGTAACTAGTCTAGGAGAAGGAAAACTCTGAATTCAAACCTGTTGAATTCCGCTTAAAATTTGACCTTGTGTCATATCCTGCCCGAGCGGAGGGGTTGGGTAAATATGATAATTAGATTTTGTTTACATTCTTAATAATGGTTTGTCTATTTTGTTCGTACCGATGCCTCATTTCAAAATTCTGAATTGGTAAAATAAGGTAAGATATTGCTCTCCTAGGGATTTAAAAGAATATTTATTGTATCTTCGTAGCCCAATCTTTGATGCATGGGATTAATAATAGATAAGTTTTTTTTAAATCTTACACATGCAGTTTCTTCTAAACTATGAATGATCAAAACGCAATTATCTATTAGCTTTTTATTTTTATATGCTCTAAGAAAATGTTCTTTTTTTTAAATAATAGTTCTCTTGTGGGCCTCCATAGAAAAATATCATCCACCACAAAAACCACACACAGACACTCATACACGCAAATAAAGAAAAGTATTATTTAGATAAAATACTTTTTTTTATCTAACGAGTCGAATCTACTTATTTTGTGTTTTTACATTAAT
Source organism: Sepioteuthis lessoniana (assembly GCA_963585895.1). Lineage (NCBI taxonomy): Eukaryota > Metazoa > Mollusca > Cephalopoda > Myopsida > Loliginidae > Sepioteuthis > Sepioteuthis lessoniana. The sequence continues at coordinate 39,593,441 of OY757908.1, read as the reverse complement.
TAATAAAATACCTGTCAGATGGAGTGAGTTAAAAAGTTGTAACAAAGAGACAAATTGTTTGGGGTTTTAGTCCTGTTGCCTTTGTTATATTAAGAGCAGGAAAAAAACAAATGAGTCGACGAGAATATTGATTCAGTTTCAAAATCTTTAAAGTCAGCTTGAGACGAAATCTCTTGTACTGTGAGTCGTACAAATAGAAGAAAAGAGTTGCTGATGTCAGAGCAGGAATTAGGCATTCAACCTAAGGTTTCGAGGTCCAGTTGGTCTAGAAGGAAGGAATAAATGGTGAAAGAATGGTCTCCTAAAAGAACAGTGGCCCAAATATTGAATGCGCTCTCTTCGTTTTGGTGAGGTCTGTCTGCTGCTGGTTTCAGTCAAGGAAAGAGAGGAAGAGAGAGCGTTTCACCACCTTTTATATTGCCCGGTAAAGTGATCCGAGCAGAATGGCATAAATCATTCTCATTGAACGAAATATATAAATGGAAACTTCAACGGCCAAACTAATTCCCGCGCCAGACAATAAATTTGAAAATATAAATCACCACGTGATTTAATGGTGGTCTGACGAGCAATTGAAAATTAGTTCTTTCTGCTACAAGAAATCCACCACCAGTACGAATGTGGGGAGCACATGATGTTCGACATTAATGTAAGTTGTATATTGCGGGGATTTAGGAACTAACAGTAAAACTCCCAACCGGATATTGACTCGTCGGCTGCCAGATACAAAATGTATAAACGCGTCGCCACGCATAAGGCTCCTCGCATCCATCCGGTTAAAATCAGAAAAAAGAAAAATAATAAAAAGTAAAGTAGCCAATGGGAAGCGGTCGCGCCAAAATTAGAAGGATTTTGGAGTGGTGAATTTGGAGCCGGTGAAGAGAGATGAATATTCAGGTTTTCTGTGAACCGACCTCTTTTTCGGGTAGTGACGTCGAACCGACAACACCGATTTTACTATCTGGTATTTTGGGCACCACGCTGTGTCTTGGGACGTAGCGTTGTTTAGTCCATTCACCAAGTAAATAAAGGAAAGTATGGAAGAAATGTTTTCGTCTCTTATCTGTTTCTATCTTTTCTTTTTGTATATTTCTTTTGGACTTTCTTTGGGCAAGGCATTGCGCCAGCCAGTCAACGTGGGGTAAAATAATATAACCAAAATATGGAGTCAGATATCTTATGACAACACAGCCTTGCCCTTAGCCACTGACCTTCATAAAAACCTTTTAAACCCCACATTGGTGACCTCGACGCTAAAATACCTTTAAACCCTACAATATAAAGAAAGAAAAAAAAACATACACGTCTCACAGTACAAACCATGAAAAAATATATATATATACAAACAAGTCGAATCAAATAAAATGAGTCTTGGACAGTTTTTTTCAGCCAGTGTACCGTCCTTCCTGATTTTGTCTTGTATAATATTTCTGTTTGTGGTGATGAATCAGGTGTGGATGGAAACAAAGATAAAGGTGTAGGTGTGTGCAAAGGTGATTGCAAGGGATTAAAATTGGGTTTGTCAACAACGTCCAAATCAGTGATGTCACACTCAAAATAAGACGATCTACTGATACAATTTCAGTGTGACTGTTCATATCGAGCTTTAAATACTTCTTCGCCCGTGATAAAACTCTAAATGGTCCTAAATAGGATGAGTGGAGAGGACCAGGGACAGCATCATTCCGAATAAAAACATGTGTCCATTTACCTATGTCTCCAGGGATATGGGTATTTACCTATGTCTCCAGGGATATGCTGTGGACGAGTTGTCATGGAAGGTAACTTTGTAAAATATGAGTAAAGTCGTGAGATGTACGACGAAAGATCCGTACAAGAATTATTTACCGGAGTAAACATAGTCTCATGTAAAGCAAGTTTAGTACCATAGAGAAGTTCTGACGATAAGTATCCTACATAAAATTTTATTGTAGAACGACAAACGAGAAGATGAATAGGCAGTGTAAATGAGGGAGTTATCCCCCTTGTTTGGTACGAGCCAGAGTTGGGGGCATATTACCATTATACACCGACCAGTCACACACGTGAAACCGTCAGAGGGATCGAGCATTTTATTTCCATTTCTCCGAGCAGAACACACGTGTTGCCGGACAGAGCTGCGATTTTAGACTTTGCGAAGGGGGCATTCTTTGAGGCAAACAGAGGTAAGAATCACACACTGTATCTGTATTTGCCCGAATTGTTGATTTGTGTGAAAGGGATTACAGAAGTTGTTTTCTATTTTGTTTTTAGTTTCACGGTGAAAGAAGGGTTTAAAGAAGGAACGAAGACCCATTGCGAATAGACAACTTATTTACCAGTTGAGCCTTTTACCTCATGTTTTGCCTCATGGTGCTACCGTTACAGGCAGAGTTTCAGTCCAACGCACTGGACTGTTAAAGGCACACAACGCAGCCTTTAATTGTCTACGTCAAATTGCCCCCTGCAGTCTGTGGTTATTCACTCTGGATATCCAAAGCGGGAGACCCAAATGGAAAAGAAAGTTTTCGCAATAGTTTCAGCAGTGATGTGAGTAATGGATGTAGCTTCAGGCCAACGTGAGAAACGATCGATACAAGTTTATACATATGAACAACCAGAACTAACAGGCCACTCTGTAAGTAAAGGAGGTTTAGCCTAAGCGACTATAGGCCTATTACTCAAGCCACCTTACTTAAGAAAAACTGTCTAAAGTCGAAGGCGAATAAACAAGTCCTCACAAAGCAAAAAAGAGCGAGCCAGACAGTGCCTTGTGCTAGACTGCTGAAAAAAGGAGGGGAAGCCCAGGCAGGTCTCACTAAAATAACAGTAGGGGCGAGGGATAACGGCACAAATTCAAAACAGCCAATTATATTTGAGCAGATATTAACTGCCAGATTTACTAATTCCAACATTAAATGTCATATATTAATTGATTTGTTGTTTCCAACCGAATATTCTGCGGGTGTTGGAAGAAACAGAGTGTTATCCATGAAATAACACACCGGCTTTCACAATTATTTATAATAAATCTAATACATCGTATTTGAAAGCAATAATTAAAACCATTTAACTATTTGCACAAAAAAATGAGCTCTGGCTCGTTTAAAAATGTTATCAACAAAATCTGTTCGCAAATCATATATAGTAGATATATGTGTATAAAACCGTATTTGGCATTAAGTAACCTTCAATGGTTGATATGCCATAAACCAAACCAAACCAATCGACGATAAGGAAAAAACTCATTATCTCCCTTAATTTTCATTCTTTTGTAAATATTTCACATCAAAATAAAACGAAAACATTTTTTACACTTTCTTTGTTTTCTCTCATTTTGCATTGCCCTTAGGAAAATAAATCAGAAGAAAGAAAAAAAAAAACAAAAACGAGTCAGTTCCTTTTTAAATAAAACGAAGATTTAAAGTATCTTAATCCTCTCTTGAATGTAAACATTTCTGGAATTATCAGAATTATTTTCGAAAACTGATCTTTTTTTTTTTTAAATATTTTATTTTCGAATTGGTGTAAACTTGACATTTTTAATTTCCAGTAAAAATGTTTTTTTTTTTGTTTTTTTTTGCGAGGAAAATTGTTACGTGAGTTCCTCGCTATATTTGAAGGAAAATAAAGGAGAGAAACGAAGATGCCGTAAGGTTTTTAAGAAGGTTTAATGGCAGCCAGAATAAAGGGTACCTTTATGCTGCAAGTCTCGTAGGAAGGAAGGAAGGAAGGAAATAGATATTGAGTTGTGAAGGAATTATAGCAGCTAAATGCTTGAGCAGCTAAATGCATCGCAATGCTGAATATCTGAGCGGAATATGCGTCGCTATAGACATAGCAAAAGTCGTGTTTGCTGTTTAAGGACAGGAATGATATAGTCACTCATAAATGCGTGGCCCTGGTTGCTCTAGGAGAGAGGCATGAAAGTCTCCAGAGAAGGTTGCCCAGGAATGAGCGGAATTGCGTATCGCTCTCGACATAGCAAAACTTAGTGGTGACATAAAGGTGTTCCTATGAGTGGCGGATTACATGCATCTAATTCATGTTCAACTGGGAACCCTTGATCTAAGAGAATAGACTCGAGAGGTCCATAAATTAGACGGCTTTCCTCATGGTGTTGCGATTCTGCTGCTATGAAGGGAGCGGACAGAAAGTACGTCCGTCCTACTCGAAAGGTTCTGAGCCGGTGGAGAGAGATAAATACTCAGGTTTTCTGTGAACCGGGTCAGTGAGGACAAAAAGAGACCCAAGGAAGCACGTAAATACGATAACCCGTAGAGAAGTAACGTCCGCCCTCGAGTTAAGAGCCGAAACTACCTCTCTGCTAGTTCCACTACCTGACCATAAAAGAAAGAGAAGAAAAGAAAAGAAAAGAAAAAGGAATAAGTACTCTTTAAAAACATTCTCTTCCTTTCCCCTTTTTCTTGATATCTGACTTTCCACCACTTCGAAAATTTACTACTTGCAAAGGGGAACTTCTGAACATTCAAATCCAAGTTGACGTTTTTGTTTTATAAAAATTGTTTAAATATTAGATATTCCTTGTTTGTCTTGTGTTAAATGAAGTTTTTTCTTATTGTATGTTGTAACACTCCAAAACCCAACCAACAGGCCATATACAGCTACCTGCCTCCCATCACGAAAATTATCCAAGTTACACAAACCAGACAAGCAGGACACAGCTGGAGAAGCAGGGGTGAGCTCATAAGTGATGTACTCCAATGGACCCCAACACATGGCCGGGCAAAAGCAGGACGACCAGCACGAACATACATTCAGCAGCTATGTGAGGATACGGGATGTAGCCCTGAAGACCTGCCAGAGACGATGAACGATAGGGAAAAGTGGTGAGAGAGGGTAGGGATATCCGTGCTAGTGGCACGACAAGATGATGATGATGATGATCTAAGAGAGAGAGAGAGAAAGAGAGAGAGAGAGAGAGAGTCTGGAAAATAAAGTTCTTTGAATTTACGTAGTTTTTGACGTTTCATTGGACAGTATCAGCTTTCGTTTAATTTGGTTGAGTTCTCAGTGAAATTGTCTTTTACTAGAATTCCCAGGTTGAATTTTCAGCTTTCATTTAATTCTGTTGAATTTCCGTAAAGTTGTCTTTAGGTTGACTTTTGTTGAATTTCTCGGAAAGTTTCTTGCCTTTTAGAATACTTATCGGCTGTTCAAGAAGCGAGTAATGAAACCTATCTGAGGGCTATTTTTTCCTGCATTAACAGTCTGACACCCGAGTTCGCACTGAGGTTTCATAGCTGGTGGCGAAATGTGGGAGATTGATCTTGGGTGCCTTATTGTCTGTAATTACTTCTCACTTTTCTACTCTGACTAAAGTTAAGAGCCACATGTGGTCGGTTTTTTTTCTCTTATAAGAAAAATTTTTTTATAATTCTTACAAATGGTATTTTTCAAGAAAACCTCGTCAAATGTTTTAAGTCAGTCAATTTCTATTTAATTTGCTGAAATTATATAAAGAAAAAAAAAGCTTAGATCAAAATCATAAAATAACTATCAAAGTAGGATAATTATCGGAAAATTCTAATTCTATATAAGAAATTTTTTAATGAGATATACGAAATTTGCCCTGAATTGAATAACTCTTTTAATAAAATATACAAAAATATATTATGTACACTTTCTAGTTGTGAAAATAAATCATCTGAAGAAGGGCGAAGGGTGCATCGACCGAAAAGTTGTGAATATAACAATGAAGGTGAAGAAAATAGTCCAAATATTCTCATTGAAAATAATTATCAAGCTTCATATGAAAAATTTCGACAAAAAATACATTATCTTTTTCTTTTTTTTTATAGCTTTACTTTCATTTCCCATCAAAATCCATGATTGATTTTAAATATTTTGAATTTCGTTTTTTAATTTTAATTCTTATTTTGTTATGAATTAAATTTGGAGCATTCTGAAATTTTTTTATTTAATAAAACTGTCTTTGACTAATCACAAAATGTAAAGTTTGACTCGTATTACGAGTCGAGAATACTAACACTATAAAAAGACCTTTCGCTTCACTCTACCTTGGTGTGCAGATTGACAAATACCGATTGTATCTAAGTCAATGTCTGATTATCTCCCTTGATTTTCTCACATGGATCTTAAATGAGAGTTGTTTTCAAATTTCTTCCAACCAGTTAAAACATCCATTTCTCCTGAAGTTCTTCCTTTTCTCTAGAGTTGCAATTCCACAAGAAAAGAAACCAGACAAAAGAAAACAAAAAACAAGTGAGTAAACTGAATACTTTAATTTAATAATTATTTTTAATACACATTCAGAAAAGTAGGTTTGTTTTTTTAGAACTAAGAAGAATGTAAGATGAAATATACGAAAGCATTTGATCAAATGGAAAGAGCTTAGTAAATTTCCTTATGTGAATTATTTTTGAAAACTGACTTCATCGTTTTTGGAAATCCTTCGATTTTTACGGGAAAATTTAAAGCATTCACGTTCTCTCTCTCTCTCTCTCTCTCTCTCTCCATCTATATATATATATATATATATATATATATATATATATATATATATATATATATATAAAAGAGAGAGATTGGAAAATAAGGTTATTCAAAAAGAATAATTTAATGTAAACTATATATATATATATATTTATTCAAAGTTGGGAATGATTTTATTTAAAAAATATGTAAGAGGAATCTTATGAATTTCCAGGTGTGCTCTTCTACTGACGATGTGTATATATATATAGTGTGTGTGTGTGTGTGTGTGTGTGAAAACCCAAGGTTTTCGGGGGAGGATTTTATTTGTAGTTTGAATTATTTGCCAATATTAAATATTTCGGCTTTTAAATATGAATTGTGTGAATTGTAAAATAAGCTGAAAAACTGAATAAGTTTTAAACGTTCTATTTTCTTTGATGGCGTTCGGTTTGAAATCATTTTGAAATTTATTTTTAAAATGTATCATGTCTCGTTTTTAAATATCTCTGTATCTATGTGCATATTTTAATGTTATTTACGTTTATATTTACTATTTCAAAACACGTGTGTGTGCATTTGAAATAGTAGATATAAAAGTAAATAACATTAAGATATGAACAGAGATACAGAGATATTTTTAAACGAAATATGTAACATTTTTCAAATAAATTTTCAAAATGATTTGAAACAACGCCACCAACGAAAATATAATGTTTAAAACTTTTTGTTTTCCAATTTTCCTCCGTGTGTATATATATATATATATATATATATATAGGTGTTGGTTGTCACTATCTCACTTCGTGAATTTTTGCCAGACCAAATTCGATATAATTTGGTGAGTGCTCAATATATGTGATAGAGTTATTATTTAATAGTAATTAGTAAATAGATATTAGTTTTTATATCTTTAAGAAAAAAACAAAAACCGGTCACATTAGGATTATAAATTTATTTCCATCCTGTTTTGGGTTTGATATAAATCAAAAACACACAAAAAAAAATAACAGGACTTTTTCCGATCAAATGGGTAAAATAATTCAGTTACCTTGAGCTCTTTACCAGGAAAATTTTAATGTTTTCTGTTGAATGTTTTTTTTTTTTTTTTTTTTTTGTCCTAATGGAATTACTCCCAACTTTGGTTTAACTGGACCGAATAACACTACTATTAGTTTTTATATATATTTAATAGCATGGGAGCTACATATTATATATATACACATATGTGTAATTGATTTAATTTATTCTATATTAAACTAGCTCTGCAGAAAGTTCGTTGTTTGTGTGTGTGTGTATATATATATATATATATATATATATATATTTGATCAGCAAAAGGTATAAAAATTCGATTTAAAAAAACCTCTAGAATTTGTATGAATTATTCTATCTTCAAAATCTTTGTGTTATAAGATAAAGAAAAAAGATTTTAGACAATTTTCTTTTGACTCCCAAATTCATTAATCTTTAGAATTTAGTGAAAATTTTTAGGTTGGTTGGTTAGTTTTTATTGCATATCAGCCTTTCGCGGTTATTTAACGCCAAATCCATTTTTATACAAATAGTCAGAATGGACCTGGGAGCTATGGCAATGAAGGGGTGCTCCACATTCCTCAAAGCTCCAGCACCACTGGAACCTCACCATCAAATGGTTTAGTGTCCTATCCTGGACACTCATTGAGGGGTGGTCTTACGCCACAGCAGAGGTGTCGTCAGTGTATTCTACAGCCCCAGCCGACTGGGCAATGCATGGAGTTAATGTCAAAACAGTTTTATTTCAGATAATTCAGTTTACCAGAAGTACAGTTTAAAGGTCAAAACAGTTCTATTTCGAGCAATTCAGTTCAGAATTAGTGAGCAGTTTAAATCTCAAATCAGTTCTATTTTAAACAATCCAATCTAGCATAAATATGCAGTTTAAATGCCAAAACTAGTAAAATCAAACCACAATTTAATTCTGTTTAACCAACAGATATGGCCTTATCAGGTATTACCACTCTAGGTCAAAGTGGACCTGGGAGCAATGGCAATGAAGGGGTACTCCGCATTCTCCAAAGCTCCAGCATTACTGGAGCGCCACCATCAAATAGTTTAGTGTCATATCCAGGATTCTCATTTTGTCTTACCCATCTGCAGGGGTACAGTTGGTGTATTCTACAGCCCTAGCCGACTAGGCAATGAAATTTTCAGTATCTTTCCTTTATTTTTCTTGCAAATTTGTTTTGTTTTTTTTTAAAACTTTGTGAAAATATTTTTAAGTTTGTCTATCCACAATTCAGTTTGATGAAATTTCTAAAGAAAGGGGTAAATTTTAAAAAAATATTTAAGTCAAACATAAAATAATTATTATCCGATAAAGATAATTATCTGAAAAATTCTAATCTGAGTAAAAGATTTTTTAAAAACATTTTCAATGAGAAATAAAATTTAGCCCAAATGGTGTGCAACATAAAGTTCAATAAAACTAATCATTTTTATTTATTTATTTATTTTTGACAAAGCTTTCTCTTGTTAATTTGAATAAATTCTTTTTTATTATAGATTGAATTTAGAAAATTCTGAAACTTTCTTATTGCATAAAACTGTTTGACGTAATAAAAAATATCAAGTTTAACTTGTTTCTTTCCTGTTAAATAGAATGTTAATTAATTTTTTGAATCATACAAATGTTCTGCTTTTAATATCAGTTATACAAATAATTCTGGATAGCTACTTTTCTTTTGTTCAGTTTTACACGTACATTTGTAACTCTTGTGATAGAGATAAAACGACCAATCGCATAATAAGTGAATGCAGTAAGTTAGCACAAAAAGAGTATAAGACTAGACACAACTGGGTGGGGAAGGTGATCCAATGGGAATTGTGCAAGAAGATTAAATTTGACCATATGAACAAATGGTATATGGACAGTCCCAAATCCGTCCTGGAAAATTAGATATACAAACTTCTCTGAGATTTTGAGATACAAACAGATCACCTTATCTTGGCCAGATGACCAGAACTTGTGATAGTCAACGTAAATAAAAAAAAAAAAAAAAGACAACCTGCTAAATTGTGGATTTTGCTGTTCCTGCTGACCACAGTGTAAAACTGACAGAAACTGAAATGAGAGATAAGTACCTAGATCTTGCCAGAGAACTGAAAAAACTCTGGAACATGAAATTGAACCAGTTGTAATTGGTGTACTCAATACAGTGACCTAAGGATTGGTACAGGGACTGGATGACTTGAAAATAAGAGGACAAGTTGAGACAATCCAAACTTCAGTATTGTTGAGATCAGCCAGAATACTAAGAGGAGTCCTGGAGACTTGCAAAGACTTGCTGTCACTCAGATTCCAGTGAAAAACCATCAGCTAATGCTGGTGTGAAAAACTCTCAAATCAGTAAAATAAAACTAGTTTCAGAAATTATTAAAGAACCTGAAAAATGCCTGATTGGCTCACATAAGAAGTAACAAACTTACTACCAAAAACAAGACACACCAAAAAACTACTGACCAATCACATATATTTAAAGTGATAAGATCAATTCTAAAGGAGAGAACAATCAAATTCATAGAATGTAAAGACATCTTCTCTTTAAAACAAAAGGGATGCAAAAAACAATTATACGGCTGCCAAAATCAGCTGATCATAAACAAGATGATCATGGAGAAAGGTCAATCCAAATAGAAAAATCAAAATATGGCTGGCATTGACTAGAAAATGAGCTTTTGATAAGGATTCTAAGTTCTAAAACTTCATATAATTTAGTGGAACTTCACTAAAGTTGACGTGTAGCTGAATTTCTTGGTAAGCCTCTTGCCTCTTTGAATTTTTATCGGCTATTCAAGAAGCAAGCGATGAAACCTCTCTGCTGACTATTTTTTCCTGTTTTAAGAGCCAGGTCCCCAAGTTTGCATTGAATATTTAGTAGTACTGCAGTGCTAATTTGGTTAATGTGAGGTGTAGAGGTGGTTCATAAAAATCACAGTAAAGGCTTTCCACTGGGGATGTTCTAAAAGCCCCAAAGATAAGTCTCAATCCTTCATAGTGGAATGTATTTAGTGATTTCTAGTAGGATTTTCTGGCTGCTACATATATGGAGCAGCTATAATCTATTTTTCAACAGATTAAAATTCTATATTATTTCAGTAAGGTCTGCTGGTCAGCACCCCAGTCTTTGTGGGCAGTTACTCAGTGGAGTTTCCGTGCTTTGCTTTATATTATCTTTTAGATATTGTAAGTGAGGAATGAAGGATATTTTTTTGTCTAAAATAATATTAGGAAATTTACATTGATCAACAAGCGGAATAATCTGGTCCATCTAGCTTTAGTGTGGGGTTGTATGTTTTTCTTAATTGGCAAAAGTGCACACATTATGTTTTTATTTTGGAAATCCTAAAGCTATTCATGATTACCCATTTGCTTATTTTGTTGATGCTCTGTTGCAATTGGTATTCTGCTATATTAGGTAATGCAGAAGTCATCAACAAACAAATAGTTATCAGCTCCAATATTCAGGCAATTGGTAATGCTATTGATTTTTATGTTGAAGAGGGTTACTGATAGTATACTTCCCTGAAGGACTCCCTCTTCTTGATTTTGAATGTCTGACCAATATGATCCTATTCTATACTCAATTTTCTATCCAAAAAGAAAGCTTTTATGAAGTTTAGATGTCTCACTTTTAATCCCATGTTGTGTAGATCATTCATGATACTGTATCTCTAGGTGGTCTCATGTGCTTTTGGATGCTCAGCTTATGGAGGTGTCCAACCTGACCACATGATCTATTATAGATCTTTGACTCCTGAAGCTGCATTTGGAGTTGGTAAAAAGTTTGTTGGATTTAATGAACAGGACTCTATCTTTATTACTGCTTCTTCTCTCATTTGTTATTATTGTTTTTTCTTCTCCTAAAACATGCTGTTTTTATCTTTTTCAGTTTTTAATTATTCCGTTAATGAATATACCTGTTGTCTTTCAGCTGTCTTCAGAATCTTTATTTTTGGACTAGTTAACCTGGGTGTCACAACCTATATACAGCACATAGCATAATATAAATATTTATTGAATACAGTATGATAAAGATAACAAGAGAATATGAATATAATATAGAGATAGAATATAATATAAATATAGATACAATATAGATAGAATATGTAGATAGAATATGAATATAGTATAATATAAATATTGATAGACTATAGTATAATATAAATATTGGTTGAATATAGTATGATATAAATACTGATAGAATTTAAATATAATCTAAATATAGATACAATATAAATATAATCTAAATATCGATACAATATAAATATAATCTAAATATCGATACAATATAGATATAATCTGAATATAGATAGAATATAGTATAATATAGATATTGTTAGAATATAAATATAATATGAATACTGGTAGAATATAAATATAATATGAATATTGGTTGAATATGAATATGATATTACATAGATATTGATAGAATATAAATATGCTATAGATATTGATAGAATATAGTATAATATAAATATAGGTTGAATATTAGAAAATTTGCTTTTTTCTAATGGTCCATCATGAATGGCACATTCTTTCTTTTTTTTTTTTCAGAAAATAAAACTTAAACCAAAAATTAGTGTATTTAAATCGTTTTCTATTTATTTATGTTTATTGAACAGAAATAATTATATTTATGAATTATGTGATATATTACAGTTCATAGAACTGCAAATGTGACTATTATAATTATATAAATACTGACAAAGACTAAGTATCCTGTCTTCTTTAATGATAGATTAATTTTTTAATATATTATAAATTAATTACTTCCTTAATTCATCTTTATTTATACCACTTCTTTATTTGCAGATATCATTTGTAAAGGAAAATAAAAATATTCATACCCGAAGCCGTGTATACCAATGTAAAAATGTATTGTTTCAAGGGATGTGAATCAATATCCTGAAAGATTTTGTATTTAAAAAATCACCAACAAAGGAGACATTTCCAATTCTTAACAAGTTTGTATTTATAAATTTTTACTAAGTGAATCATTTGCAAATAAAGATGCAAATCCACCATGAAAAGCAGCCTTATTCTTGTGAAGTGTGTGAATCAACATTTTCAGATCATTCAAAATTGAAAATGCACATGCAAATACACACAGGAAAGAAACCATTTTCTTGTGAAGTGTGTGGATCAGCATTTTTAAAGAATTCATATTTAAAAAGCCACATGCGAATACATACAGGAGAAAAACCATTTTCTTGTCAAGTTTGTGGATCATCATTTTCACATTATTCCACTTTAAGAAAGCACATACTAATACACACAGGAGACAAACCATTTTTTTGTTCAGTTTGTGGATCAAGATTTGCACGGAGGGGTAATTTAAAGAGGCACATGCAGACACATAGAGGAAAAAAAACATTTTCTTGTGAAGTATGCGGATCAGCATTTTCAGAGATTTCACGTTTAAAAACACATATGAAAATACACACGGGTGAAAAACCTTTTTCTTGTGAAGTGTGTGGATTAGCATTTACAGTGAATTCACGTTTAAAAACCCATATGCAAATACACACAGGTGAGAAACCATTTTCTTGTAAAGTTTGTGGATCAGCATTTTTAACGAATTCATATTTAAAAAGACACATGCGAATACATACAGGAGTAAAACCATTTTCTTGTCAAGTTTGTGGATCATCATTTTCAGATAGTTCCACTTTAAGAAAGCATATGCGAATACACACAGGAGAAAAACCATTTTTTTGTTTAGTTTGTGGTTCAAGATTTGCACAGAATGATACTTTAAAGAAGCACATGCGGACACACACAGGAGAGAAACCATTTTCTTGTGAAGTGTGTGGAGTAGCATTTTCACAAAGACCCAATTTAACAACGCATAAGCGAATACATACAGGAGAAAAACCATTTACTTGTAAAATTTGTGGATCAACATTTTCTGTGAATTCTAGTTTAAAACATCACATGACAATGCACACAGGAGAAAAACCATTTTCCTGTCAAATTTGTGGGTCATCATTTTCAGAGAATTCCTCTTTAACGAAGCACATGCGGACACACACAGGAGAGAAACCATATTCTTGTCAAGTATGTGGATCAGCATTTACAGAGAGTTCCAGTTTAAAAAGGCACATGCAAACACACTGATGAGAGGACCATTTTCTTGTGAAGTATGTGGATTAGCATTTTTCAAAACATACATTTTAAAAATGCATAACTGAATATATACAGGAGATAATTCTTTTTCTTGTCAAATTTGTGGATCAACATTTTCAGAGAATTCTAGTTTAAAGCAACACATGAGAATACACACAGAAGAGAAAATATTTTCTTGCCAAATATTTGGGTCATCATTTTCACTGAATTCCACTTTAAAAAAAGCATATGCGAACACACACGGGAGATAAACCATTTTCATGTTTTATTTCTTGATCGGCGATTGCAGATAATTTCAATTTAAAAAGGCTCATGCAAACACTCTGAGGAGAGAACCATTTCCTTGCTTAGTCTCTTTAGGTATACATTTGAAAATCCCATTCAAAAACATGTCAGCAATTTTACTTTCCTTTCTGGTGTATGTATTCAAATATTCAGCCCTTTCTTTATGAAACACTTAGTCATTTTAAGTGTGTGGTTCAGTATTCTCACTGGTTCACATTTGAAAAATCAAAAACCCATTATACCATGTAAATATTGCTCATTAAAATCAATACATAACTGATGATATTTTTCTATTTTGAAATGACAACACACAAAATGTAAGTTGTTACCTAAAATAAAGCTTATGACCTGTTTTCTGTTGACTTATTGCTAAATCTAAACAAGTAAGAATTATAACAACATTTTTATGAAAATAATATGAATATCATTTGATTTTTTTCAAGTCCATAAAACTCTTTGAATGTGCATATGTGAAAGAAAAGGAGGGGTGGAAGGTATGCCTCATCAGTAACAGAAAAAAAAAAAGTCTGTTGTAACCGAACATGCGGAATCAATTTCAAGTCCTGTTGCTGTGTTGTCGTTTTCGTAATAAAAGGTGAATGACTGAATTTCTACACTAAAATAACAGTTCTCTTAACTTCTTCGTATGAATTCCTTTTTGCCTGCAACAATCTTCTTTAGCAGTCCTGCATCCAAGCTCGACTCTTGTCGTGTCACCAAAACTCAAAATGCCTGCATTTTCATAAATTTTGTTATAGTAAATTTTCATAAATTTTGATGAAGTAAGTTTTTTTATTTCAATATTGATGAACATGATTTCCATTGCTTTTCTACATAACTTAAGGAGTCAAAATAAATGTAGCAAGCCAAAGAGAAACAATTTTCCTTAAGAAAAAAAACACTTATTATTGTGCATTTGTTCAAAATTTTTTTTCTAGTATTCTTTTATTTTGTAGTTGAAAGTGATTTGAACTATTTAGGTCCTCTAACTCACCATTTTTTCTTACTTTGTCAGGTGTTTGTGTATATATATATATATATATATATGTGTGTGTGTGTGTGTCATTTTTATAAGAAGAGGTAAAGAAGTTATTATTATTTAGATTTTAAAACTAATTCACATATGTTCAGATAATCATTAGAGTCAATATAGGATTAAGATTATTTGGTATATTTCATCTTTAATCTTTCATTTTAGATTTTTAAAAATGTTTTTATTTTAAAACCGTGTAAGGAATAAAGGAAGAAACTAAAGTGAACGTTTTACTTACTCATCTTGTTTCTTTTCCTTGAGGCAATACAAAATTACAGGAGAGAAAGATAATATAAAATCTTAAATAAGTTTTCAAGCTGAATTAAATTTAATAACAACCTTCGTTTACTATCAACGTCCAATGTTTACTAAAAAGCCAAGACGAGAGATAATCTGGAAAAACATTTCGTCAGCAAAATTAATATCTGTTTAAATGAATCCTTAAGATTTATAGATATTTAACTTTTTATAAATTTTCTTCCACGTATAAGATTTGTTAAACTTGAAAGCCAAAATAATTAATCATTAAATTTAATATTTGATGGCCATAAAAATTATTAAATTTAATGATTAACTAGCTTTTTTCTTAAATAGATTGATTATCGTTAAGGGATTAGAAAGTATGTTCAAAAATCTGTAAATCATTTTTTTTTTTTTTTTTTTTTTTTTTTTACATTTTTGAAAGCTAATTCCATCGATAATTAGATTTTGTTTACATTCCTAATAATGGTTTGCTATTTTGTTTTTATGGATACCTCATTTTAAAGTTTGAATCGGTAAAATAAGGTATGATATTGCTCTTCTAGGGATTTAAAAGAATATCTATTGGTCCTCGTAGCCTAATCTTTCATGCATGGGGTTAAAAATAGATAAGTTTGTTGCAAAAAAAATTTTAAATCATTATTTAGTGCATTGATTATTTTTACTGTTGTGGTCTCAGTCTCCTATTTTTACCAGATAAAGATGATTTATCCCATTCTATCTGTATGTCCTTTCCCAGGAAATATAAAAGGCGGTGAAAATGCAGACTCATTCTCTCCTCACATAACTTGTGAGAAGGATGGACCAATCATGCTTTTTTCTTTCACTCAAGCTGCAGACTACATCACCATGAGGAGAGCACATCCAATTTATC
Source organism: Sepioteuthis lessoniana (assembly GCA_963585895.1). Taxonomy (NCBI): domain Eukaryota; kingdom Metazoa; phylum Mollusca; class Cephalopoda; order Myopsida; family Loliginidae; genus Sepioteuthis; species Sepioteuthis lessoniana. Next base: position 39,577,385 of record OY757908.1, on the reverse strand, counting down.
AACTGTTGTTTTCTACGAATTCATTCCATGAGCATTTGTTCATCCTTCCTTGACCAACTGATCCCAGAAGTTTTAAACTGGATGTTTAATTCCGCCTCTGACATCAACGATTGAATACCTACTCTGATATCAGCAATTTAATTCCTGCTCTGACATTAGCATCGCTTCACTTCTATTTGTACAACTCTCAACACAGGGAAAAATTCGTCTCAAGCTGCCATTAAAACTACCATTTTGAATTTTTTTTCTTTCTTTTAATGTAACAAAGGTTACAGGACTCATCAACTTTAATTAACATTATTATATAAATGTGTAACATTATCTGTCCTTGTCTTATAATCATTTAAAAAAAGTGGCACATGTGGTTTCTTCAAAAGTATGAATGATCAAAACACAATTCTTCATTATCTTCTTATTGTTATATATTCTTAGAAAATGGCCATGGTACAAAAATTCGTGAAAAATGATCCTGATTCAATTGTTCTGGGACTGAGTCTTTTTCTTATATCTTTCTTTTTTCTCATCTTTTAGCGAATAATAAAAGTCTTTCCTCGTCGCATTTGAAGTGGATGTGAAATTTTAAACAAATATATTCTCTGCCGAAACTGGTTAATAATAAACAACCTTCAAAATGTTTCTTTAGATATTTTCGATACAATCCTTCGTTTAGGTTATAAGTATCATTTATAAGAAAATTTTCGACTAACCTTTTTTTCTTTTTTATATTCGTTAAATCCCCATTAACGAATCGCAAGGCATCATTTTTCTTTTTTATGATGTCTTCTTTTACGTTGAACTTTCGTCTCTTGTTCAACGGAGTTGACGACTTCCATTAGGCCATTCTGCTACCAGAATTTCACTTTTCACCGGACCTAGTGAAAAGGGTGACCTTACTCTCCTCAGGCAAAGCTCGGAACTGACTTTTAGATTTCATTCTTTTTGGCGGTAAAATGTCCTAACTGCCTCGACCAATCATATGTCCTTTCCTTATCTGGGTCATGACCTTTGCCCCTTTTCAGTTGGTCATCGCTATTGCTAGGGCTCGAAAACCCACCAATCGTCTGCCTCACTTCCGGTCTTCGTATAGTAGTTCTTATTTTCATATATACTAATCCTGTAGCTGCCACTGGGCCATCACACTGGTAATCATTTGTTTGAACACAGTTAAGTGGTTATTGTTATGTGAAGCATATGGTTACAAAGAAAATAAAAAAAAAAAAACAGTGTTGCAAATCAGACAAGAAGGCAAGTGAAAATTTTAACAATTGTATTAACAAACGAGAAACAAAAGGTTCAAACAATTGTGTTGGTGAATATGAAAATGTGTGTGAAATTGAGAAAACAATTTTCATAGTTGTATCGATAAGAATGAGTTAATTTTAGGCAATTTGACATGCGTTGAATGGTAGTTGAATCGAGAAATAAACAATGTTCCTATATTTGTGTTGGTAAGAGTGGGTCACAGACTTAAGCGGTCAACTAAAGTATATGTTGACAGGAAAGGAGAAATGTCTGCATTGAAAAAGTAGAATGTAGTTGGGTTGATGGTTCTCGGGTCATGCGGCTTCCATGAAAGGGCCGCAGTAAGAAGTTTCAAATGAGTTTGTGTGATGCTGAATTCTGCAAGTGTCACGGTCGATGTTCTTCTCTGTCTGGACCTTGGAAGACTTTCGTCTTATATAGTTATCTCTTCCTCAAATCAGTTCAACTTTGGTCTTTCTTTATATTTTTATTAAGAAGGTTGTAGATTGGTCGAAAAATTACTTTTAATTTTATTTTTTGTGAGAGATTCTACCAACATTTCATCGAGTGGGGAGCCTATGCACAAAGAAGAATTTTTTTCCTGCTTTGTTAATTGAAATTGCTATTATTTTGTTTGTATGATAAATCAGAAGAGATATCTATAAGTCATATAACATTACAAATATTGCTATTTAAAGCTGATTATTCTATTCAACGTTACCCATTTGTTTGGACACAGTTTACTCATTAAAGAATTGTTAGATATCACTAACAATTTATCGTAGCTGTCGCCATAGGCTATCCACCCTTAGAATTCCCGGCTTAGAGAAAACTCAGCTAAACAGCAACGTCGTGCCCATGGTCACGAGTGAACTTCTGTTATCAAAACACAAACTATTGTTCGAAAGATATCAATTCTGTCGACCTTTCTGAAACGGTTCGTAACCAGAGGAGAAAATATATCACATTTAAAAGTTTCTCTGCAAAGTACAATGAAGTATTTCATTATTACTGATATTTAATAAAGAAAATTCCTGTCCACAGAAGCCCCTTCACTCAGCCCAGAAACGTAGCTGCCGCTGACTCCATATAAATACAGCAGGCAGCGTCTGAGAGACCCAAGAGCACGGCCGGGTTCAGCTCGGAGGAGAGGGGGTATCGCTTCCTCTCCCAGCAACAAGCTGCCAGACGTGCGGTCTGCGTCCTTACCATTAGCCAAAGCAGCCGACGTGGAATCCAACCATTCACAGCATCAGACCCTACACAGCTGGTGCTAGTTTCCAACCAACCACTGTGGCTCTCTCACACAAACAGCTCTTTTCAGTTTGAATTCCAAAAAGTTTCAAAGTAGTCTTTTTAAGGGATAACTTCATAAAGTCATCTAAGGATGCCTCGGGTCTCCTCACTACACTCCTTGGTAGATACCACGAGACGACCAGGCAACAGCCAGCATCAACTGCGAACCAGCTCAGGATTCACCCAGCAGCAGTTCCTGCACCACAAAGCAACAGCACCTGAAGACCTGCTTCAGCTTCATCAAACAGCGTCACCTTCGTCAACAAACAGCAGATATCTGCATCACCCTAGTCCACGAACGACCACATCTCCCGGACTAGCATCAGCTCTTCGAGGCCACATCTCCACCCCCTGGTTAACCAAGGATTGCATAAACCAGGACATTGATCATCAAGCTTCTGCAACCAATGCACCCCTATCTTCAACCGTCTCCTGTTACAACCTGACTATACTTCTACTCCTACAATCTACACCAACCATCAAGATCATCCTGATCTTCAGGACGTGCTGTCAACAAAAACAACAGCAGCGTCTATGACTTCCTACAGCAGCGACTTTCTACACCCAGCAGAGACTACATCGACGTGATACAGCAACTGCGATCCTACACCTATAAATCTTTCATCCACGACTCGCCCATTAAAAACCTGACTATTGACCTTAACAGTTGTCCCTGTCATTTGTCCAGTCTTCTGTCAATACACACACTTACAACGACGCATTATTGGGGTCCGGCAATAAATTTAATTAAACATCAATCATTTGTTTGAACACAGTTCAATGATCAAACAGTTCTATTTCTAACAATTCAGTTTACCATGAGTCAAAAATATTATATGGTCCTAAGCATTGCTATGTATCACTGACAATTCAATTAAACATCCATTATTTGTTTACACACATTTAGATAAGGAAACAGTTCTATTTCTAACAATTAATTTTAGTATAAGTCATTTGATTACACTCAGATTAAATGTGAAATTGTTCTATTTGACCCATGGATAGGACCCTACCAGATTCTACCACTCCAGGTCAGAATGGTCCTGGGCACAATGGTAAAGAAGGGGTCCTCCACATTGCCCAAAGCTCGAGCATTACTGGAGCCTTGCAATCAGATTGTTTAATGTCATATTCAGGACATTTATTGGGGTGGTGTCTTATGCCTCAGCAGAGATGCAGTCGGTGTATTCTAGTGTCTCAGCCAACAGGGCTCGATGTTTTTGGCATTAATCTATGAAAGCTGATATACCATTAGTCACTATTCCAAATATAACTGATGAGTTTAGATGAAAATTTATGAGGTATAAAAGGTTTATTTTATTTTTATTCTTTTTTATGTTATTGTTTTTTCCTTATTCAATCCCCATTATTTGAACTATTTCGTGTAGTAGAATGTTTTTCCTAAACCAGTAAAATAGCCGTCCCCTGGGTTGTGGTGTCTTTCAGCTTCTGAGAAGGAGTCTCTTTATGGTGCTGGAAGAATATCTTTTCAGAAATGCGTAGATTGCTCTTGCTGTCAGAGGCCTCCTGTGAGATTGTAATTTTTTGTATTTATTTATTTTATTTTTATTCTTTTTTATGTTATTGTTTTTTCCTTATTATTCAATCCCCATTATTTGAACGACAAAAACTTTGTTAGATTTTTTTATCATATAAATTTTGATTTATCAATACTTTTATTGAAATTTAGATTTCGTAGACTTTTTAAGTGAGTTTTCTTTTCTAAACTATATATTGGGTAGATTTTGAATACTTTAGATCAGTGTAAATATTGTCATTTGTTTGAATTTTGAATTATTTTTAAAATTTTATTTTATTTTTATTATTGTTTAAATCTTGGAATACTCAAAATTTAAATACTAACGAACATATTCAAAACTAGAAGAATTCTTATAACATTAATGAGTGTCAAATACAAATCTTAAATTGTATGGGATATTTAGATATCTTAACTGATCATAACACAAATTTCGTGCGAGTACAAATTATTTCTTTACTGTATCACAGAACAGTCCGCTGGGATTGTAGAATACACCAACTACATTTCTGCAGAAGGGTAAGATTTCCCCTACGAGCGTTCTGGATATGACACTAAACTTTCTGATGGCGAGGCTCCAGTAATGCTGGAGGTTTGGGGAACGTGGAGTACCTCTTCACTGCCATCACCCTCAAGTTCACTCAGGCCTGGAGTTGTAGCACCTGATAGGGTTCTATTTAAGGGTCAAATAGAGATGTTCAACATTTAAACGTTGTGCAAAAAAATGACTTAAGTTAAATTGAGTTGTTTTAAATAGAACTGTTTGCTCATTTTTCTGTGTGTAACCAACAAATGACTGTTAAATTGAATTGTTAAAGATACATAGCAATACTTCGAACAATTTAACCTTGTTGACTTATGCTAAATTGAATTGTTATATGTTTGTGCTCGGTGTGAATTTTGCCTGAAAAACGTGATGGTGCGAGAGTCTTGTGACGCATGCTCAACGAGTCTCCTCGGGGTTTTATCATTTACTTTTTTGGTTCAAGAAGTGAAGAGGAGAAGACGCAGAGACTGAGAGGAGGGAGTACAGATAACCTCAGAATGTAGAAGTCGCCGAACTGAAAACATATTTTCTCCTGCTGCACTGGTTTTCACGAGAGTAGTCGTTCATCATATATTTTCTTGTTTGGCCATTCAAGTCTACAGGGTAGTGGCTGTGTTTTTGCTGTTTCTCACAGTGATATTTTTGTGCATTTGCCGTCCTAAGATGTTATGAGTGCGAAAGGTCCGACTCAAATTTTCGAAGTCTAGAAGGACGAACGCTAAATTACGCTCTTGACCTTAATTGTTTTTCACTGTAAGGAGGAAGGACTATAAATTACTGGCTATATTGTTGCCTCCCTTTTTTATTTGATTCACTACATACTGGAAATAGAACTGTTTGATCGTTTACCTGTGTGTTAACAAATGACTGATGTTTAATTGAATTGTCAATGTTACATAGCAATACTTGGAACCATTTCATTTTGTTTAAATATATGCGGAATATTAAAGAGAATTATAAGTGTTCAATAGCAATAACTGAAACCATTTAACCTTGTCGAAAGAGCAGCAATACTAGTGTGCAAACAACTTAGTTCTCACTCATTTAAAAATGAAATTAACGACAAACTAATCTCTTACATATCCTGTATATATCCATTTTGATGTGTGCATACAAATGAATGATGTTAAATTATTCTTTCATTGCTATACGTGAAATTATTCAAATAGGAGACTATATGGAGTGTTCTAGTTTGTTATAGTGTTTGAGGAACTCTCCCTCATCACGAGTCCTTTTTGGTCAATTCACAAGTGGAACCTGGGAATCGGCTCTTTCACGAATAGAACTTTTAGTTGAGCAGACGTGCTGTTTCATTCCTCCCCAGTGAGCACATGGAGCCTTATTGTGTGTGATTACCTCTCACTTTTCTACTCTGGCTAAAATTAAAAGCCACACGTGGTCGTTTTTTTCCTTTTAGTAGAAATAAATTTTTATATTTCTTACAAATGGTATTTTTCAAGAAAACCTCATAAACAATTTTTAAGTCAGTCAATTTCTATTTAATTTGCTGAAATTATATTAAGAAAAAAAAGCTTTTATCAAATTAGGATAATTATCAAAAAATGTTATTCTATGTAAGAAATTTTTTAAATGAGATATACGAACTTTGCCCTGAATTGAATAACTCTTTTAATAAAATATACTAAAATATATTATGTACACTTTCTAGTTGTGAAAATAAATCCTCGGAAGAAGGGCGAAGGGTGCATCGGCCGAAAAGTTGTGAATATAACAACGAAGGTAAAGAAAATAGTCCAAATATTCTAACTGAAAATAGTTATCAAGCTTCATATAAAGAACTTGGACAAAAAAAATGCATTATCTTTTTTTTCCCACACCAAATAATAATTAAAAATTCTTTCTGCTACACTCAGTATTCGGTAGTCGACTAAAGTTACCTTTTGAACATGGAACATAAGAAAAGTGGAAACGAGGAATAAAACCATGTAATATCATTCTAGCTACCTTCACAATTCCCGAAAGATCAATCTTAAAATAATGAGACACATCCATGAAGCAATAAAACGAAGTGCCCCACATAACAACTGAACCACTCTATTGCTGTTATATCAAGCGGATGGTTGCAAGACAAAGAGAAAACAGAGATTCAAATCGACAAAAAGACAAGTGAAAAATTTAACTACTGTATTAACAAAAACGAAACAAAAAAGTTCAAATAATTATGTTGGCGAATATAAAAAATGTGTGTGAAATTGAGAAGTAAAAGTTCGGTAGTTGTATGGGTAGGCATTAATTGATTTTAGGAATTTTGAAGTGTGTTGAAGGGAAGTGAAATCGAGAAATAAAAATGTTCCAATATTTCTGTTGGTTGGGATGAGTTACAGACTTACAGTCAACGAAAATTTATGTTGACAAAGAAGGAGAATGCCAGCATCGAAGAAGTGTAATTTAGATGGAGTGGTGATTCTCAGGTTACGTGGCTTCCATCAAAAGCCCCAGTAGGAAGGTTAAGAGAAGTGTTGTGTGATGTTGAATGTTGCAGGTGTCGGCAGTCGATGTTCTAGCAACTGACTGTGCGTTCTTTCTGTCTGGACATCGAAAGAATCTCGTCTTTTATAGCTCTCCCTTCATAAAATCGGATCAACCTTGGTTTTTCTTTATTTTTTTACGGCGAAGGTCATAGATTGGCCGAAATTTTTTATTTTTTGTGATAAATTCCATCAAAATTTCACTGTGTGTGGATCCTCTGTGCAGAGACACATAGTTTTCATTTTGAAAAAAATGTCGGTCCTGGTAATGTCCGGTCAGTCCTCTCCTGTTTTGTTAAGTGGAATTGCCATTATTTTCTTTGTACGATAAATCAGAAGAGATCTTTATCAGTCATATTACATTGCTAACTGTAGAACAAACACAAACCTGCAAGTTAACAATGAAAATAAGCAACGAAATAATAACTGGTGTGAAATGGAATGGTTAAAGAATGGGTTGGTTGGTTGGTTGTTTTTTTTGCCTTATCAATCTTAGTAGGTTATCTAACACCAAATCCATTTTATGCCAGTAGTCAGCTGTTTCAAACAATTTAATATTGAGTGAGTACATAGTTTAATTGTCAAAAATATTTCTATTTTAAGCTCTTCAGTTCATTTAAACCGTTCTAATTCAGCTAATTCAGTTTAGTATAAGTACAGATTTTCTTTAAACACAGTTAAATGTCAAAACAGTTCTATATTAAACAAATCAGTTTAATGTAAGTACAGTTTCAATGTGAAAATTAGTTCCATTCCAAACAATTCAGCTTAGCATAAGCACGCTGTTCAAATGAAAATACACAGTTAAATTGTCAAAAACATTTCCATCTTAGCTATTCAGTTTAGTCAAACAGTTCTAATTCAAACAATTCAGTTCAGTATAAGTATGCAACTAGTTCTATTTAGCCTATAGATAGGGCACTATCATAGGTCTACCATATCATACGCACTATCATAGGGCTACCATTTCGGACGAGAGTGGACCAGGGAGCAATGGCAATGAAGAAGTGCTCTGCATTCCCCAAAGCTCCAGCATCACTGGAAACTTACCATCGGATTGTTTAGTGTCACGTCCAGGGCTCTCATTACCCCTATGCAGAGGTACAGTCGTTGTATTCAACGGGCCCAGCCGACTGGGCAAATGTCGGTATTTAGTGCAAAAGTGTTTTAGATATTTTTATAGAAATAAATGAGAAGAAGGAGCTACATGGGTAGTTTTATTAAGCACTTTGAAGTTATTTTTGACTCTCACAATTATTCTCTGGTTGAGTCATACCAAAGACTCGAAAAATGGAACTTGTCAATGGGACAAAGAAAGGTGGATTCATGAAGATGAAAGTTTCCTTCATTACATAGAGATCGATGCCAATGGGACATAAAAAAAGGAAAAGTGGATTCATGCCTTTCTTAAATGCATTTCGTAAATAGGACACAAATGCCTTTCATTGTTGTAAATTAGGCAAGATTAAATGTGATGAGATATAGCGAGGAAAAGTTTTCGCCATGCCTTTACCAATTACATACAGATCAATCTTAAAGAAAGAAGGAAAGGTAGATTCATGCCTTTCATTATGGCATCTAAAAGAAAGTAACATATATTATACAATTATATCACTATATGTAAAATTGCCAGTATAAATGCTAATGGATCAGAAAACAGGTAAAGGTGGGATCATGCCTTTCACAGTGGCATTAGAGTAAATGTAACATTCATTACACTATTTCATATATATATATATATGTGTGTGTGTGTGTGAAAACAAATTCACACACGCTCACACATATATGAAACGTTTTTATTTAAAATTTCATTGAGATCTTAATATTGCATTGGCCTTTGGGGAGGAGTCGTGCCCCAAAGCATTTACCTGCTTCAGGAGAGTTAGTTTTATTACCAGATAGGCAAATACCGACGGAATTCAGCACCTGCCAGGCGTTTGAGTTTCGGCTGGTGCCCGACTCCCACTATGAAATGACCTTTCGCTTCATTCTACCTTAGTGAGGAGAGAGACAAATACCTCTTGTATCTAAGCCAATATCTGATTATCTCCCTTGATCTTCCCACCTGGATCGTAAATGACAGTTGTTTTCAAATTTCTTCCAAAATTTAAAACATTTATTTCTCCTGAAGTTCTACATTTTCTTCCTTTTCTCTTAAGTTGCAATTCCTCAAGAAAAAGAAACCAGACAAAAGAAAAGAATAACAAGTGAGTAAACTGAATACTTTAATTTCTATAATTATTTTTACTACTCATTCAGAAAACTATTTTTTTTTATTTTAGAACGAAGAATGTAATATGAAATCTACGAAAGCATTTTATCAAATGTAAAGCTTATTTGAACTTGGATTATTTTTTAAAACTGATTTGATCGTTTTTTGAAATCTTTCGATTTTTGCGGGAAGGTTAAAGGCATTCACGTTCACAAATATATATATATATATATATATATATATATATATACATCAGAGAGAGAGATTGAAAAATAAGGTACTCCACAAAGAATAATTTAATGTAAAATGTAATGTAAGCGATATATATATATATATATATATATATATATATATATATATATATATATAATCGCTTACATTACATTTTACATTTTATATATATATATATATATATAAGAAGACGAGTTGAGAATGATTTTATTTCATAATATATAAGTGGATTCTAATAAATTTCCAGTTGTACTCTTCTACTGACGAGGTACATTATATATATATATATATATATATATATATATATATATATATATATTGTGCCTGTATGAAAACCCAAGGTCTTCGGAGGAGGATTTTATTTGTAGTTTGGATTATTAGCCAACATTAAATATTTCGGCTTTTAAATATGAATTGTGAGAGCTGTTAAATGAGCTAAAAAACTGAATAAGTTTTAAACATTCTATTTTCGTTGGTGGCGTTCGGTTTGAAATCATTTTGAAAATTAATTTGAAAAAATGTAACATATTTCGTTAAAAAATATCTCTGTATCTATGTTCATATTATAATGTTATTTACGTTTATATCTACTATTTCAAACACACACACACACATATGTGTGTGTGTTTTAAATAGTCGATATAAAGGCAAAAAAAATGAACATCGATACAGAGATATTTTTAAACGAAATATGTTACATTTTTCAAATAAATTTTCAAAATGATTTGAAATAGAACTCCACCAACTAAAATTGAATGTTAAAACTGTTTGTTTTCCAATTTTTATCCGTGTATATATATATATATATATATATATATATATATATAAGGTGTTGGTTGTCACTATCTCACTTTGTGGATTTGGAGAGTGCTCAATATGTGTAATAGAGTTAATATATAATAGTAATAAGTAAATATATATTTATTTTTATGATAATGATAATGAATATATATTATATATATATATTTAATCTATGGAAAATATTCTGCAACCTAATTTTTCATGAAGTCTATAACAACTTTCATCAGGCAGTTAAGAAGATTCCTTTTTTCAAGGTTATTTAACGCCAAATCTATTTTTATACAAATAGTCAGAATGGACGTGGGAGCTATGGCAATGATGAGTTCCTCCATATTCCCCAAAGCATCACTGGAACCTCACCATCAGATTGTTTAGTGTCATATCTTGGACACTCATTCGGGTTGGGGGTCTTATCCCATTGCAGATGTGTAGTTGGTGTATTCTACAGCCCCAGCCGATTCGGCAATGCACGGAGTTAAAGTCAAAACAGTTTTATTTCAGATAATTCAGTTGAGCATAAGTACAGTTTAGAGGTCAAAACAGTTCTTTTTTGAGCAATTGGTGTGCTCAATACAGTGACCTAAGGATTGGTTCAGGGACTGGATGACTTGGAAATAAAAGTATAAGTTGAGCCATCCAAACTACAGTATTGTTGAGATCAGCCAGAATACTAAGACAAGTCCTGGAAACTTGAGAAGACTTGCTGTCACTCAGACTCCAGTTAAAAACCATCAGCTTATGCTGGTGTGAAAAACTCTCAAATCAGTAAAATAAAATAAGTTTCAGAAATTACTAAAGAACCTGAAAAATGCCTGATTGGCTCACATAAGAAGTAACAAACCTACTACCAAAAACAAAGGACACACCAAAAAACTACTGACCAATCACATATATTTAAATTGATAAGATCAATTATAAAGGAGTGAACAATCAAATTCATAGAATATAAGGACATCTTCTCTTTAAAACAAAAGGGATGCAAAAAACAATCATATGGCTGCCAAAATCAGCTGCTCATAAACAAGATGATCATGGAGAAAGGTCGATCCAAATAGAAAAATCAAAGTATGGCTGGGATTGACAAGAAAATGAGCTTTTGATAAAGATTCTAAGTTCTAAATAATGTAAAAATTCGTCCATTTATACTATCATTCCTAAAATACAATATGGAAAGGTGAGATACTAACCGTAGATTACAAAAAACTTAAACTTTTAAATTAAATATATTAGGATGACAATAAAATGCCAAATTAGCAATATAAGGGGGTAAAATTTTAGGAAGGCTTTTGTGTGTAATCTTAAACAGTAAGTTCCACTCTTTTCTAGTTTGGATTCTGATTCAAAAAGATAATAGAGACAACAAAGTTTTAGAAACAAACAAGAAAGAAAAGATGGAAAGGATAAAGCATTGCAAATTTTAGTGTAATTTGCGGGACTTATCTGAGTTCTTTGAATTTAAGTGGATTATTTTGTGGTTTCATTGAAGAGTTTCAGCTTTCATTTCTTTGGTTGGCTTCTCTGTAAAGTTGTCCTCTCAGCAAAATTCCCTGGTTGAATTTTCAGTTTTCGTTTAATTTTGAGTTCTGTAATGTTGTCTTTTAGCAGAATACTCTGTTAGAATTTTCATTTAATTTAGTGGAATTTCAGTAAAGTTGACTTTTAGCTGAATTACTTGGGAAGCCTCCTGCCTGTTTGGATATTTATCAGCTGTTCAAGAAGCAAGCGATAAAACTACTCAGCTGGCTATTTTTTCCTGTTTTAAAAGTCTGGTCCCTAAGTTTGCATTGGATATTTAGTAGTACTGCAGTGCTAATTTGGTTAATGTGAGGTGTAGAGGTGGTTCATAAAAATCACAGTAAAGGCTTTCCACTGGAGATGTTCTAAAAGCCCCTAAGACGAGTCTCAATTCTTCATAGTGGAATGTATTTAGTGATTTCTAGTAGGATTTTCTGGCTGCCACATATACGGAGAAGCTATAGTCTATTTTTGAACAGGTTAAAATTCTATATTATTTCAGTAAGGCCTGCTGGTCATCACCCCAGTCTTTGTGGGCAGTTACTCAGTAGAGTTTCAGTGCTTTGCTGTATTTATCTTTTAGATATTGTAAGTGAGCAATGAATGATATTTTTTTATCTAAAATAACATTAGGAAATTTACCTTGATCAACAAGCGGAATATCTAATCCATCTAGCTTTAGTGTAGGGTTGTTTTCTTCAGATTTTTCCTAATTGGCAAAAGTACATGTATTGTGTTTTTATTTTGGAAATCCTAAAAGTGTTCATGATTACCCATTTGCTTATTTTGTTGATGCTCTTTTGCAATTGGTGTTCTGCTGTATGCATGTGTTTAGATCTAGAGGTAATGCAGAAGTCATCAACAAACAAATAGTTATCAGCTCCATTATTCAGGCAATTGGTAATGCTATTGATTTTTATGTTGAAGAGGGTTACTGATAGTAGACTTACCTGAGGGACTCCCTCTTCTTGATTTTGAATGTCTGACCAATATGATCCTATTCTATACTCAATTTTCTATCCAAAAAGAAAGCTTTTATGAAGTTTTGATGTCTCCCTTTTAATCCCATGTTGTGTAGGTCATTCATGATACTGTATCTCTAGGTGGTCTCATGTGCTTTTCGATGCTCTGCTCATGGAGGTGTCCACCCTGACCACATGATCTATTGTAGATCTTCGACTCCTGAATCTATATTAGGAGTTGGTGAAAGGGTTGTTGGATTTATTGAACCAAACTAACCTTTTGTTGATCATAGGTTCCACAGTCTTGCAAAGCTGCTTGTTAGAGATATTTGACAATAATTTGAAAGATAGAGACTATTCTTTCCTAGTTTAGGTATGGGGATGATGGTAGTTAGTTTCCATGATTCTGCGAATCTACTAGTTTTTCAGATGTCACTTAGAGCAGTAAGTAGTCTAAAGATTTCTGAGGTAGTTGTCTGGAAAATTCATGATGAATTTCATCTGAGCCAACTGCAGTGTTGTGAGATTTATTGATGGCTTCTTTTAGCTCTTGCAATGTAAAGAATCCATTATAGCTTTCAGTCTTCTCCAATTTAAATTTCAGCTACTGTTTTTCTGTAAATCTTTGTAGTTAAGAAATGTATGTCTTCATTACTTTGCTCCATTGATATCTTTAATCCCTTCCTTATTCATTGTTTCCTTTAGCCCTCCTCTTCTCTTAGCTTAAGAGGACTCTAACTTTAAATTTTATTACTGCTTCTTCTCTCTTTTGTTATTATTGTTTTTTTTTTCTTCTCCTAAAACACACTGTTTTTATCTTTTTCAGTTTTTAATTATTCCATTAATAAATATACCTGTTGTCTTAAAGATGTCTTCAGAATCTTTAATTTTGGACTAGTTAAGCTGGGTGTCACAACCCATATGACAGCACATAGTATAACATAAATATTTTTTAATACAGTATGATAAAAATACCTACAGAATATAAATATAATATAGAGATAGAATATAGTATAATATAAATACAGAATAATATAAATATTGATAGAATATAAATGTAAAATTAATATTGATAGAATATAGTTTGATATAAGTATTGGTTGAATATAGCATGATATAAATACTGATAGAATATAAATATGATGTAAATATGGATACAATATAAATATAATCTAAATATAGGTAGAATATAGTATAATAAAAATATCGATAAATTATAGTATAATATAGATATTGGCAGAATATAAATGTTATACGAATACCGGTAGAATATAAATATAATATTAATACTGGTTGAATATGAATATGATATAACATAAGTATTGATAGAATATAAATATACTATAGATATAAATAGAATATAGTATAATATAAATAATGGTAGAATATTATAAATATATTTACTTTTTTCTAATGGTCTATCATGAATGGTGCATTCTTTCTTTCTTTTTTTTTCAGAAAATAAAACTTAAACCAAAAATTAGTGTATTTAAATAGTTTTCTATTTATTCATGTTTATTGAACAGAAATAATCATATTTATGAATTATGTGATATATTACAGTTCATAGAATTGCAAATGTGACTATTATAATTATATAAATACTGAAAAAGACTAAATATCCTGTCTTCTTTAATGATAGATTAATTTTTTAATACATTATATATTAATTACTTCCTTAATTCATCTTTATTTATACCACTTCTTTATTTGCAGATATCATTTGTAAAGGAAAATAACCATATTCATACCCGAAGCCGTGTATACCAATGTAAAAATATATTGTTTCAAGGGATGTGAATCAATATCCTGAAAGATTTTGTTTAAAAAATCACCAACAAAGGAGAGATTTCCAATTCTTATCAAATTTGTATTCATAAATTTTTACTAAGTGAATTATTTGTAAATAAAGATGCAAATCCACCGTGAAAAGCAGCCTTATTCTTGTGAAGTGTGTGAATCAACATTTTCAAATCATTCAAAATTGAAAATGCACATGCAAATACACACAGGAAAGAAACCATTTTCTTGTGAAGTGTGTGGATCAGCATTTTTAAGGAATTCATATTTAAAAAGCCACATGCAAATACATACAGGAGAAAAACCATTTTCTTGTGAAGTGTGTGGATCAGCATTTTTAAAGAATTCATATTTAAGAAGCCACATGCGAATACATACAGGAGAAAAACCATTTCATTGCCAAATATGTGGATCATCATTTTCAGACCGTTCCACTTTAAGAAAGCACATGCGGACACACACAGGAGAGAAACCATTTTTTTGTTTAGTTTGTGGTTCAAGATTTGCACGGAGCGCTACTTTGAAGAACCACATGCGGACACACACAGGAGAGAAACCATTCTCTTGTCAAGTTTGTGGATCAGCATTTACAGAGAATTCAACTTTAAAAACACATATGCAGATACACACGGGTGAAAAACCATTTTCTTGTGAAGTGTGTGGATTAGCATTTTCACAAAGACCCAATTTGACAACGCATAAGCGAATACATACAGGAGAAAAACCATTTTCTTGTCAAATATGTGGTTCATCATTTTCACGGAATTCATCTTTAAAGAAACACATTCGGATACACACAGGAGAGAAACCATATTCTTGTCAAGTATGTGGATTTGCATTTTCACTAAGAAACAGTTTAAAAACCCATAAGCGAATACATACAGGAGAAAAACCATTTTCTTGTCAAATTTGTGGTTCATCGTTTTCACAGAATTCATCTTTAAAGAAGCACATTCGGATACACACAGGAGAGAAACCATATTCTTGTCAAGTATGTGGATCTGCCTTTACAGATAATTCAAGTTTAAAAACACATATGCAAATACATACAGGTGAGAAACCATTTTCTTGTGAAGTGTGTGGATTAGCATTTTCACGAAGAAACAGTTTAAAAACACATAAGCGAAAACATACAGGAGAAAAACGATTTTCTTGTCAAATTTGTGGCTCAAAATTTTCAGAGAATTCTAGTTTTAAAAAACACATGAGAACACATACAGGCGAGAAAGCATTTCGTTGCCAAATATGTGGGTCATTATTTTCACTGAATTCCACTCTAAAGAAGCACATGTGGACACACACAGGAGAGAAACCATTTTCCTGTCAAGATTGTGGATCAGCATTTACAGAGAATTCAAGTTTAAAAACACATATGCAGATACACACGTGTGAGAAACGATTTTCTTGTGAAGTGTGTGGATCAAAATTTTCAGAGAATTCGAGTTTAAAAAAACACATGATAACACACAGAGGAGAGAAACCATTTCCTTGCCTAATATGTGGGTCATCATTTTCAATGAATTCCACTTTAAAGACTCACATGCGAATACACACGGGTGAGAAACCGTTTTCTTGTGAAGTATGTGAAGTAGCATTTTCACAAAGAGCCACTTTAACAACACATAAGCGAATACATACTGGTGAAAAACCATTTTCTTGCCGAATATGTGGGTCATCATTTTCGCAGAATTCTTCTTTAAAGAAGCACATGCGGACACACACAGGAGAGAAACCATATTCTTGTCAAGTATGTAAATCAGCATTTACAGAGAATTCCAATTTAAAAAGGCACATGCAAACACACAAATGAGAGGACCATTTTCTTGTGAAGTGTGTGGATTAGCATTTTTCAAAACATACATTTTAAAAATGCATAACTGAATACATACAGGAGATAATTCTTTTTCTTGTCAAATTTGTGGATCCACATTTTCAGAGAATTCTAGTTTAAAACAAAACAAGAGAAAACACACAGTAGAGTAACCATTTTCTTGCCAGATATTTGGGTCATCATTTTCACTGAATTCCACTTTAAAAAAAGCATTTGCGAATACACACAGGAGATAAACCGTTTTCATGTCTTGTTTCTTGATCGGCATTTGCAGATAATTCCAATTTAAAAAGGCTCATGCACACACTCTGAGGAGAGAACCATTTCCTTGCTTAGTCTCTTTAGGTCTACTTTTGAAAATCCCATTCCAAAATAGGTCCGCAATTTTTCTTTCCTTTCTGGTGTATGAATTCAAATGTTCACCCTTTCTTTATGAAACACTTAGTCATTTAAGTGTGTGGTTCAGTATTCTCACAGGTTCACATTTGAAAAATCAAAAACCTATTATACCACGTAAATATTGCTGATTAAAATCAATACATAACTGATGATATTTTTCTATTTTGAAATGACAACACGCAAAATGTAAGTTGTTACCTAAAATAAAGTTTATGACCTGTTTGCTGTTGACTTATTGCTAAATCTAAACAAGTAAGAATTATAACAACATTTTTATGAAAATAATATGAATATCATTTGATTTTTTTCAAGTCCATAAAACTCTTTGAATGTGCATATGTGAAAGAAAAGGAGGGGTGGAAGTTATGCCTCATCAGTAACAGAAAGAAAAGAGTCTGTTGTAACCGAACATGCTGAATCAATTTCAAGTGCTGTTGCTGTGTTGTCGTTTTCGTAATAAAAGGTGGATGGCTGAATTTCTACGCTGAAAATAACAGTTCTCTTAACTTCTTCGTATGAATTCCTTTTTGCCTGCAACAATCTTCTTTAGCAGTCCTGCATCCAAGCTTATCATGTGTCACCAAAACTCAAAATGCCTGCATTTTCATAAATTTTGTTGAAGTAAATATTTTTATTTTAATATTGATAAACACGATTTCCATTGCTTTTCTACATTACTTAAAAAGTCAAAATAAAAGTAGCAAGCCAAAGAGAAACAATTTTTATTAAAGAAAAACACTTTTTATTACTACATGTGCATTCGTTCAAATTTTTTTTTCTAGTATTCTTTTTTTGTGGGGAAGAGTAATTTGAACTATTTAGATCCTCTAACTCACCGAATTTTTTACTTTGTTATATATATATATATATATGTGTGTGTGTGTGTGTCATTTTTGTAAGAAGAGGTAAAAAAGTTATTATAATTTAGTTTTTAAAACTAATTTACATAATTCCAGATAATCCTTAGAGTCAACATAGGATTAAGATAATTTGGTATATTTCATCTTTAATCTTTTGTTTTAAATTTTTAAAAATGTTTTTATTTTACTGTATTTAAACCGTGTAAGGAATAAAGGAAAAAATTAATGTGAACGGTTTACTTACTCGTCTAGTTTCTTTTCCTTGAGGCAATGAATAATCGCAGAAAAGAAAGAAAATATAAAATCTTAAATAAGTTTTCAAGCTGAATGAAATTTAATAACAACCTTCGTTTACTATTAATGTAAAATGTTTACTAAGAAGCCTAAACAAGGGAGATAATTAAGAAAAACTTTTCGTCAGCAAAATTAATATCAATTTAAATGAATCCTTAAGATTTATAGATATTTAACTTTTTGTTAATTTTCTTCCACGTATAACATTTGTTAAACTTGAAAGCCAAAATAATCAATCATTAAATTTAATATTTATTTTATGGCCATCTTCTTAGATGGCCACAAAAAATATTAAATTTAATGATTAATTAACTTTTAAATCTGTTAATGATTTTTTTTTACATTTTTGAAAGTTAATTCCATCGATAATTAAATTTTGTTTACATTCTTAATAATGGTTTGTCTACTTTGTTTGTACGGATGCCTCATTTTAAATTTTTGAATCGGTAATATAAGGTATGATATTGCTCTTCTAGGGATTGAAAACAATATCTATTGGTCCTTGTAGTCTAATCTTTCATGCATGGGGTTAAAAATAGATAAGTTTGTTGCAAAAAAAATTTTAAATCATTATTTAGTGCATTGATTATTTTTACTGTTGTGGTCTCAGTCTCCTATTTTTACCAGATAAAGATGATTTATCCCATTCTATCTGTATGTCCTTTCCCAGGAAATATAAAGGGCGGTGAAAATGCAGACTCATTCTCTCCTCACATAACTTGTGAGAAGGATGGACCAATCCTGCTTTTTTCTTTCACTCAAGCTGCAGACTACATCAGTATGAGGAGAGCACATCCAATTTATCAACTGTTGTTTTCTAGGAATTCATTCCATGAGCATTTGTTCATCCTTCCTTGACCAACTGATCCCAGAAGTTTTAAACTGGATGTTTAATTCCGCCTCTGACATCAACGATTGAATACCTACTCTGATATCAGCAATTTAATTCCTGCTCTGACATCAGCATCGCTTCACTTCTATTTGTACAACTCTCAACACAGGGAAAAATTTGTCTCAAGCTGCCATTAAAACTACCATTTTAAAAATTATCAATATTCTTGTTTAATTTTTTTCTTTCTTTTAATGTAACAAAGGTTACAGGACTCATCAACTTTAATTAACATTATTATATAAATGTGTAACATTATCTGTCCTCGTGTTATAATTATTTAAAAAAAGTGGCACATGTGGTTTCTTCTAAAGTATTAATGATCAAAACGCAATTATCCATTATCTTCTTATTGTTATATATTCTTAGAATATGTTAATTTTTTTAATACTGGTTCTTTTGTGGGCATCCATTAAAAATATTATCATAACCCAAAAAACACACACAAAAAATCAATCACACAAATGAAAAAAGTATTATTTAGATAAAATACTTTTTTTTATCTAAATAGTCGAATCTATTTATTCTGTATTTTTACATTCACTAATAAAATACAAGTCAGAAGGAGTTAAAAAGTTTATAAAAAGTGTCACATGAAATACTATATCACCATGCAAGTATACCCTACAGGACACTGTTAATATTTCGTCTATTTGCATACACCTACAGAATAACCGCTCACACACACACACAAATATTTGACAAACTATATTTTGAACATTTGTAATATTTTTTATAATGTACTTGTTGATATATAAATGTATTTTTGTTTGTATCGCTTTATTGTGAATATTCTTTTGTCTACGTGGTTGTATTGTACACATTTTAACACCACCACCACCACAAAATTATTGGCGCAACATATTTGATGACGTTCACCACAACTTTACCTACAAATTTTTTCGGTGCCAATTTCAATCCTTAATACGGCGATAAAAATGTCAACAAAAAGTCACAAACAGCAGTTGATTCTGGGACTGAGTCTTTATGCATCACATTTCGGACAAGATCAAAGACCGTGAACAACATACCAACCTACACTGCCTCTCTAGGGGATGGGTTTGGGTCCATTTGGTTTTATGGCATATCAACTATTGTGCTTCCTTTAATTACAAATCCTGTTTACACATATATATTAAATATATATTTGGTTTGGTTTGGTTTTATCGCATATCAACTATTGTAGTTCATTTAAAACCAAATCCTGTTTTATACATATATATTAAATATATATTTGGTTTGGTTTGGTTTTATGACATATCCACTATTATAATGAATTTAATTGTAAATCCTGTTTATACAAATATATTGAATATATGATTTGTAATCCCATTCTGTTGATAACATTATAAACAAACCTGAACTCATTTTTTGTACACAGTTAAATGGTTTCAAGTATTCCTATCTAATACTAATGATTCTATTTACTGTTAATCTTTTATTTGCACACATGAAGTGGTTATTGTTATATCAAGCGTATGGTTGCAAGGAAAAAGCAAAAACAGTGTTGCAAATCAGACAAGAAGACAAGTGAAAATTTTAACAATTGTATGAACAAACGAGAAACAAAAGGTTCAAACAATTGTGTTGGTTAATATGAAAATGTGTGTGAAATTGAGAAAACAATGTTTGTAGCTGTATCGATAATAATGAGTTAATTTTAGGCAATTTGATTTGCGTTGAATGGTAGTCGAATCAAGAAATAAACAATGTTCCTATATTTGTGTTGGTAAGAGTGGGTCACAGACTTAAGCGGTCAACTAAAGTATATGTCGACAAGAAAGGAGAAACGTCTGCATTGAAAAAGGAGAATGTTTGTTGGGTGGTGGTTCTCGGGTCATGCGGCTCCAATGAAAGGGCCGCAATAAGAAGTTTTAGATGAGTTTGTGTGATATTGAATGCTGCAAATGTCGCGGTCAATGTTCTTCTCTGTCTGGACCTTGGAAGACTTTCATCTTATATAGTTATCTCTTCCTCAAATCAGATCAACTTTGGTCTTTCTTTAGATTTTTACCGAGAAGGTCATAGATTGGTTGAAAAATTACTTTTAATTTTATTTTTTGTGAGAAATTCTACCAACATTTCATCGAGCGGGAAACCTTTGCACAAAGAAGAATTTTTTACTGCTTTGTTAATTGAAATTGCTATTATTTTGTTTGTATGATAAATCAGAAGAGATATCGATAAGTCATATAACATTACAAATATTGCCATTTAAAGCTAATTATTCTATTCAACATTAATCAATCATTTGCACACAATATATACTGGTTAGGCATTGTTAAATATCACTAATAATTTATCGTAGCTGTAGCCGTAGGCTATCCACCCTTAGAATTCCCGGCTTAGAGAAAACTCAGCTAAACAGCAACGTCGTGCCCATGGTCACGAGTGAACTTCTGTTATCGAAACACGAACTAGCGTTCAAAAGAGATCAATTCTGTCAACCTTTCAGAAACAATTTGTAACTAGAGGAGAAAATATATCATATTTAAAAGTTTCTCCGCAAAGGACAATGAAGTATTTCATTATTACTGATATTTAATAAAGAAAATTCCTGTCCACAGAAGCCCCTTCACTCAGTCCAGAAAAATAGCTGCCGCTGATTCCATATAAATACAGCAGGCAGCGTTTGAGAAACCCAAGAGTGCTGCTGGGTTAAGCTCAGAGGAGAGGGGGTATCACTTCCTCTCCCAGCAACAAGCTGCCGGACGTGCGGTCTGCGTCCCTACCATCAGCTAACGCAGTTGATGTGGAATCCAACCATTCACAGCATCAGACCCTACACAGCTGATGCTAGTTTCCAACCAACCACTGTGGCTCTCTCACACAAACAGCTCTTTTCAGTTTGAATTCCAAAAAGTTTCAAAGTAGTCTTTTTAAGGGATAACTTCATAAAGTCATCTAAGGATACCTCAGGTCTCCTCACTACACTCCTTGGCAGATACCACGAAACGACCAGGCAACAACCAGCATCGACTGCAAACGAGCTCAAGATTCACCCAGCAGCAGTTCCTGCACCACAAAGCAACAGCACCTGAAGACCTGCTCCAGCTTCATTGAACAGCATCACCTTCATCAACAAACAGAAAGGTATCTGCATCACCCTAGTCCACGAACGACGAAGTTAACAATGAAAATAAGCAACGAAATAATAACTGGTGTGAAATGGAATGGTTAATGAATGGGTTGGTTGGTTGGTTGGTCGGTTTTTATGCCATATCAGACTTTGTAGGTTATCTTACGCCAAATCCATTTTATGCCAGTTGTCAGTTGTTTCAAACAATTCAGTTTAGTGAGAGAACATAGTTTAATTGTCAAAAATATTTCTATTTTAAGCTCTTCAGTTTATTGAAATGGTTCTAATTCAGTTAATTCAGTTTAGTACAAGTACAGATTTTCTTTACTCACAGTTAAATGTCAAAACAGTTCTATATTAAATGAAGAGGTGCCCTGCATTCCCCAAAGCTCCAGCATCACTGGAAACCAACCATCGGATTGTTTACTGTCATATCCAGGGCTCTCATTGGAGGGGGGTCTTAACCCTCTGCAGAGGTACGGTTGTTGTATTCAATGGCCCCAGCCGACTGGGCAAGTCTCTATATTTAGTGCAAAATTGTTTTAGATATTTTTATAGAAACAAATGAGAAGGAGCTACATGGGTGGTTTTATTAAGCACTCATAAAGATCAATGTTAAAGAAAGAGGGAAAGGTAGATTCATGCCTTTCATTTCGGCATCTGAATGAAAGTAACATGTATCATACAATTATATCACTATATGTAAAATTGCCAGTATAAATACAGATGGATCAGAAAACAGGTAAAGGTGGGATCAAACCTCTTACAGCGGCATTAGAGTGAATATAACATTCATTACACTATTTCATGTGTGTGTGTGTGTGTGAAAACATATTCACACACTCTAAAACATATATGAAACTATTTTATTCCAAAATTTCAGGGAGATCTTAATATTGCATTTATGTCCTTTGGCCTTAGGGAAGGGGTCGTATCCCAAGGCTTTTACCTGCTTCAAGAGAGTTAGTTTTATTACCGGATACGCCCTCTTTTTTAGAGGAATGCCGACGGAATCAAGGTATTTTTGCATCTGCCAGGCGTTTGAGTTTCGGCTGGTACCCACTCTACCTTAGTGAGGAGATAGACAAATACATATTGTATCAAAGCCAATATATGATTATCTCCCTTGATCTTCGCACAAGGATCGTAAATGACAGTTGTTTTCAAATCACCAGAATTTAAAACATTTATTTCTCCTGAAGTTCTACATTTTCTTCCTTTTCTCTTAAGTTGCAATTCCTCAAGAAAAAGAAACCAGACAACAGAAAAAAAAAAAAAAAAAAAAAAAAAACAAGTGAGTAAACGGAATACTTTAATTTCTATAATTATTTTTAATACACATTCAGAAAAGTAGGTTTGTTTTTTTAGAACGAAGAATGTAAGATGAAATATACGAAAGCATTTTATCAAATGTAAAGATTATTTGGATTTATGTGGATTATTTTTTAAAACTGATTTGATCGTTTTTTGAAATCTTTGGATTTTTGTGGGAAAATTAAAGGCATTCACTAGTATATATATATATATATATATATATATATATATATATATATATATAATGTAAGAGAAAGACAGTGATTGAAAAATTAGATAATCCAAAACGAATACTTTAATGTAAAATGTAATGTAAACGATTATATATATATATATATATATAAAGAAGATGAGTTGGGAATGATTTTATTTCATAATATATAAGAGGATTCTAATAATTTTCCAGTTCTATTCTTCTACTGACGAGGTACATTATATATATATATATATATATATATATATATATATATATAATGTGTGTGTATGAAAACCCAAGGTCTTCGGAGGAGGATTTTATTTGTAGTTTGGATTAGTTGCCAACATTAAATATTTCAGCTTTTAGATATGAATTGTGTGAATTGTTAAATGAGCTGAAAACTGAAAAAGTTTTAAACATTCTGTTTTCGTTGGTGGCGTTCGGTTTGAAATCATTTTGAAAATTAATTTGAAAAATGTATCATATTTCGTTTAAAAATATCTCTGTATCTATGTTCATATTTTGATGTTATTTACGTTTATATCTACTATTTCAAACACACACACACACACACATGTGTTTGAAATAATACATATAAACGTGGTTGAAATATGAACATAGATTCAGAGATATTTTTAAAGGAAATATGTTACATTTTTCAAAAAAATTTTCAAAATGATTTGAAACGGAACGCCACCAACGAAAATAGAATGTTAAAACTGTTTGTTTTCCAATTTTTCTCCGTATATATATATATATATATATATATATATATATATATATATATAAGGTGTTGGTTGTCACTATCTCACTTTGTGGATTTGTGGCAGACCAAATGCGATATAATTTGAAGAGTGCTCAATATCTGTGATAGTTATTATATAATAGTAATAAGTAAATATATATAATATATATTTATTATCATTATTATTATTATAATAGTTCAATCCTAGATATTGAGCACTCTCCATATTATATTGCACTTGGTTCGATACATCACCACATAGGGATTTACCGATGATGAACACCCTCATAATATAATATTAGTTTTTATATATATTTAATAGCATGGGAGCTAATTATTATTATATATACTCACACATATGTGCATATGTTTTATTTGTCGCTGCCTCCCACCAGACACGACTTGACACAAGGTCAAAAGCCCGAAGGCCAATTAAAGTGGGGATAAAGGGGAGGGGAAGGTCGGGAATGAGCCGAGACTCGAACCCTGCTTGTCTGTGCTGCTCATCGGCTCACTTAGTGCAATGTGAGCCTGATGAGGCAAGCAGTTTAACGAACCCAAATGTGGGTCCGGGCACGTATGCCAGTTTGCGGCTTAAACTAGACGCATGGTCTAGTGCCGTACAAGGGGGACAAAGGAGACAAAAATGCAGCTCGCCCACCCGAAGGTAGCCTAGTCGAAACTAGGTGCCTAATTACAGGCCCCAAGTCTGCCATTGTTCCTTTTCCAGGGCCACGCTCCGGACCGAAGTCCAGAACAGGCCCCGGGGCGCTTGCCAGGAGCTCGCCGGGGGTTTAAATTATTCTCTATTAAAATAGCACAGCAGAATGTTCATTGTGCATGCGTGTGTGGGTATATATATATATATATATATATATATATATATATAAATTGTGCAGCAAAAGGTATAAATAATTCGATTTAAAAAAACGTCTAGAATTTGTATAAATTATTTTATCTTCGAAATCTTTGTGTTATAAGGTAAAGAAAAAAGATTTTAGACAATTTGTTTTTGACACCCGAATTCATTAATCTTTAGAATTAGTGAAATTTTTAGGTCGGTTGGTTAGTTTTTATGGAATATCAACCTTTCTAGGTTATTTAAGGCCAAATCTATTTTTATACAAATAGTCAGAATGGACCTGGGAGCTATGGCAATGAAGAGGTGCTCCACATTCCCCAACACATCACTAGAACGTCACCATCAGATTGTTTAGTGTCATATCTTGGACATTCGTTGGGGGGGGGTCTTACTCCACTACAGATGTGTTGTTGGTTTATTCTATAGCCCCAGCCAACTGGGCAAGGCACGGAGTTAATGTCAAAACAGTTTTATTTCAGATAATTCAGTTTAGCAGAAGTACTGTTTAGAGGTCAAAACTGTTCTTTTTCGAGCAATTCAGTTCAGCATTAGTACGCTGTTTAAATCTCAAATCAGTTCTATTTTAAACAATCCAATCTACTAAACATATGCGGTTTAAATGGCAAAACTAGTAAAATCAAACCACAATTTAATTCTATTTAACCTGGACTTGGAACCAATGGCAATGAAGGAGTACTCCACATTCTCCAAAGCTCCAGCATTACTGGAGCCCCACCATCAGATTGTTTAGTGTCATATCCACGACACTTGTTTTGTCTTACATGTCTGCAGGATACAGTCGATGTATTCTACTGGGCAATGAAATTTTCCATACCTTCTCTTTATTTTTTTGCAAATTTTTTTTTCTTAGAAAACCTTGTTAAAATATTTTTAAGTTAGTCTATCCACAATACAGTTTGATGAAATTTGTCAAGAAAAGGATAAATTTTTAAAAAAATATTTAAGTCAAACATAAAATAATTATTATCCAATATAGATAATTATCCAAAAAATTATAATCTGAGTAAAAGATTTTTCAAAAACATTTTCAAATTAAATGAAATTTAGCCCAAAGGGTGTGCAACATAAAGTTCAATAAAACTAATCATTTTTATTTATTTATTTATGTTTGTCAAAGTTTTCTCTTGTTAATTTTAATAAATTCTTTTTTATTATAGATTAGATTTACAAAATTCTGAAACTTTCTTATTGTATCAAACTGTGTTTGACTTATCAAAAAATATCAAGTTTAACTTGTTTCTTTCCTGTTAAATAGAATGTTAATTAATTTTTTGAATCATACAAATGTTCTGCTTTTAATATCAGTTATACAAATAATTCTGGATAGCTGCTTTTCTTTAGTTCAGTTTTACACATTCATTTGTTTGTAACTCTTGTGATAGAGGTAAAATGACTAATTGCATAATAAGTGAATGAAGTAAGTTAGCACAAAAAGAGTATAAGACTAGACACAACTGGGTGGGGAAGGTGATCCAATGGGAATTGTGCAAGAAGTTTAAATTTGACCATATGAACAAATGGTATAGGCACAGTCCAGAATCCGTCCTGGAAAATTAGATATACAAACTTCTCTGGGATTTCGAGATACAAACAGATCACCTTATCTCAGTTGGATGACCAGACCTTGTGATAGTCAACAAAAAAAAAAGAAGAGAACCTGCTTAATTGTGGATTTTGCTGTTCCTGCTGACCACTGTGTAAAACTGACAGAAAGTGAAAAGAGAGATAAGTACTTAGATTTTGCCAGAGAACTGAAAAAACTATGGAACATGAAAGTGACAGTGAACCAGTTGTAATTGGTGTGCTCAGTACAGTGACCTAAGGATTGGTACAGGGACTGGATGACTTGGAAATAAAAGTACAAGTTGAGACCATCCAAACTACAGTATTGTTGAGATCAGCCAGAATACTAAGACGAGTCCTGGAAACTTGAGAAGACTTGCTGTCTCTCAGATTCCAGTGAAAAACCATCAGCTAATGCTGGTGTGAAAAACTCTCAAATCAGTAAAATAAAAGAAGTTTCAGAAATTACTTAAGAACCTGAAAAATGCCTGATTAGCTCACTTAAGAAGTAACAAACCTACTACCAAAAACAAAAGACACACCAAAAAACTACTGACCAATCACATATATTTAAAGTGATAAGATCAATTCTAAAGGAGAGAACAATCAAATTCATAGAATATAAGGACATCTTCTCTTTAAAACAAAAGGGATGAAAAAAACAATCATATGGCTGCCAAAATCAGCTGATCATAAACAAGATGATCATGGAGAAAGGTCGATCCAAATAGAAAAATCAAAGTATGGCTGGGATTGACTAGAAAATGAGCTTTTGATAAGGATTCTAAGTTCTAAATAATTTTAAAATATTTCCATTTATAATATCATTCCTAAAATACAATATGGAAAGGTGACTTACAAACCTTAGATTGCAAAAGAGATTAAAGTTCCAAATTTAATATATTAGGATAACAATAAAATGCCAAATTAGCAATATATTTCTTTGGAAGCCTCTTGCCTGTTTGAATACTTATCGGCTATTCAAGAAGCAAGCGATGAAACCTCTCTGCTGGCTATTTTTTCCTGTTTTAAGAGTTTGGTCCCCAAGTTTGCGTTGAAGATTTAGTTGTACTGCAGTGCTAATTTGGTTAATGTGAGGTGTAGAGGTGGTTCCTAAACATCACAGTAAAGGCTTTCCACTGGGGATGTTCTAAAAGCCCCAAAGATAAGTCTCAATCCTTCATAGTGGAATGTATTTAGTGATTTCTGGTAGGATTTTCTGGCTGCTACATATATGGAGCAGCTATAGTCTATTTTTGAACAGGTTGAAATTCTATATTATTTCAGTAACATCTGCAAGTCAGCACCCCAGTCTTTGTGGGCAGTTACACAGTGGAGTTTCCGTGCTTTGCTGATATGGTAAGTGAGCCATGAAGGATATTTTTTTTGTCTAAAATAACATTTGGAAATTTACATTGATCAACAAGCGGAATAATCTGGTCCATCTAGCTTTAGTGTAGGGTTGTTTTCTTCACATTTTTCCTAATTGGCAAAAGTACCTGCATTGTGTTTTTATTTTGGAAATCCTAAAGCTGTTCATGATTACCCATTTGCTTATTTTGTTGATGCTCTTTTGCAATTGGTGTTCTGCTGTATGCATGTGTTTAGATCTAGAGGTAATGCAGAAGTCATCAACAAACAAATAGTTATCAGCTCCAATATTCAGGCAATTGGTAATGTGATTGATTTTTATGTTGATGAGGGTTACTGATAGTATACTTCCCTGAAGGACTCCCTGAATGTCTGACCAATATGATCCTATTCTATACTCAATTTTCTATCCAAAAAGAAAGCTTTTATGAAGTTTAGATGTCTCCTTTCAATCCCATGTTGTGTAGGTCATTCATGATACTGTATCTCTAGGTGGTCTCATATGCTTTTGGAGGTCTCCAACCTGACCACATGATCTATTGTAGATCTTTGACTCCTGAAGCTGCATTAGGAGTTGATAAAAAGCTTGTTGGATTTAATGATCCAAACTAACCTTTTGTTGACTATGTATTCCACAGTCTTGCAAAGCTCCTTTTCGAGATATTTGACAATGATTTGATGGATAGAGACTGTTCTGTCCTGATTTAGGTATGGGGATGATGGTAGTTAGTTTCCATAATTCTGGGAATCTACTAGTTTTTCAGATGTCACTTAGAGCAGTAAGTAGTCTAAAGATTTTAGAGATAGTTGTCTGGGAAATTCATAATGAATTTCATCTGGGCCAACTACAGGGTTGTGGGATTTTTGGATGGCTTCTTTTAGCTCTTGCAATGTGAAGAATCCATTATAGCTCTCAGTGTTCTCTGATTTAAATTTCAACTACTGTTTTTTTGTAATATCTTTGTAGTTAAGAAATTTTTTGTTGGCATTCTTGGAAGAAGAATTTGCCTTCCATATACAGTCCATGTAACTTGAAGGGTCAGATAATGTGATATCAATTGCTGAATAGGAACTGGTAGATTGGTTGAGATATGTTGGAGGTTTATCATTCAAGATGCAGAGGTTATTGTCATTGATTAATTTTTCTAGATCTCTGCCCTTTTTGTTGGTTTTCAGGCACCCCCATATAGTATTGTGACTGTTAAGGTCATCTAGTAATATGTGGGGTTGGGGGATTAGTTTTATTAATTTGTTTGATTTGTTGTCCCAAGAGCAATCCCTTAGAGTTCATTGTCTATGTTGATCTGGTGCTGGGGTATGTCTTTCCTTACTTCAGATCAAGACACCTCTAGAAACCCTGTATCCGTCTTTGTGTAGGTGATTGTATGAGTTGTAGTTTCTTATGTTTAGTTGGTTGATATCTTTGAGGAATGTTTCTTGAAGACATTATACTTTGGGGTCATATTTAGTCAGGAGTAGTAGAAGTGCCTCATAATTTGCTCTAATTCCTCTGCAGTTCCACTGTATGAGTGTAGTGTTGTTCATTTTGGATTATGTTCAATCCGAATACTATGGAGGGTTTTCTTGGTATTTCCTAACTTTTACTTTTGTGGCATTAGACCCTTCTATCTCCATTCTTTCCAATATATTAGATCTATTTTTAGATTTTATAAGAGCCACTGGGTCTTTTGATTGGCTCTGTATTTTTCTGTGGCTGTTGAGTTGGCCTGAGTTTCTGACTTATGGATCAGCTGATCATTCCCTTTTGGGGAGTTCTCCTTTGTTTCTTTTTTCTGTGATTCACCTTGACTGTTGGTGGATTGATAGGTGACCTTTGGAGCTTTGGTTTAGGAGTGTTGTCATTTGCTGGGATAGTCTTTGAATGACTATCTGGTCTATTTTCTGTTTTCATAACTATCAGTTTCTGATCTTTTTAATTCTTATTGAGTTGCATAGTAGAATTTTCTTGGTTGTTCCTGGAAATTTAGCCACTCACTTGCACTCATCTGTATCAATTTTTCAATGAGCTCAGTGTATTCATTTTCTTGTTTCGTTTCTGTTTGTTGGATCCAATTTGTCTTTTGTGATATACTAGCATATGATTGTATTCCACAATCTTTTTAGTGTCTGGAAAAGATATATTTCTTTTATATTTGACTTGCATTATTTCTTTTTCCTTTTTATGCAAGCCATGTTTTAGAGAATGCTTGGTGGTTTTCATGACAATTTGAACATCTCCTTTCTGCCCGGCATTCATCATTATGGGATGGTTTTTTTTGTCAACATTTGGCACATGTTTGCTGCCCTCTATATATGTCCTTGTGGTGCCCAAATTTCTTGCATTTGAAGCACCATAATGGGGCTGGTACGTAGAGTTCTAGTCTTTCAATCATAAAACCTATCTTAATTTCTTTTAGGATAGTGCTCGCATTGAAAGTGAGTATGTATGTTTTTGTTAGTATACTCTCACCATTCCTCTTCATTGCGATTCTTCTTCCTCCTCTGGCTTCTTATCACTTCCTTGCAAGAGTTTAGTCTTTCATGTAGGTAGGCCTTACATTCATAGTTATGGAATTTTTCCATTTTTAGTAGTTTGTTTCTTTTCAGTTGCTTCTAGCAAGAGGTTTCTGTTCCCGATTTTTATTTATTTATTTTTTTTTTTCCGATTTCAGATTTGCTCTGCTACTTATGACCTTTTCAGTTAGAAAGAGTGACAATTTGTTTAGCAGTGTTTTGTCCATTGATTCTAGCTGTATGAATTTTGGAAATTCATTGAATTCTGTGTCAATCTGATTCAAAAAGGTTTCTTTTTGTTTTGTTTTTTTGTTTTGAGAAAAGTCGTTTAAGATTTATCATTCATCAGTCCTATGCTCCAGCACCCACCACAGAGTCCAACTTGAGTTGGGAATAAGCCAGTGGGGAAAGCCATTCACCCTAGTTGAGATGAGGATACATTACCAGTATACTCATATTAAGAGCAAAATTCTGAGCCTCTACCAATTTCTGGTTTTAATGCCAAACAATTTAACAGTAGTCAAAACTCCTTTGCTCTAAACACAATTGACCCTAAACCCCCACCTCCTTGCTCTATAAAATAGAAAGGTTGGAAATTGTTCCGTAAGTGCAGATTGAATTGTACATTCAGGAGAAAAGAAACATCCAAGAGCTAGGGCATGACTGGACTAGTCAATTGATCAGATTTGGCCTATCCGACCACCTGTCAGACCAAATAATAGCCAAAGTGGTGTGTTGCAAGCAAATGAACATTCTGTCACCAGATCAATGACTGCTTAAACACCAGGATCCTGTCCTAGCACCTTACAGGTCATCACCCACGGCCAACAAGTGGCCCCATTCAGGGGTTTTACCTCTCTGCGGAGGTGTAGTCAGTGTATTCTACAGTCTCAGCCGAAAGGCCAACCAACCAACTTAAAAACATAGACTATGGATATAAAAATACTACTAAAGAAATAAACTACCTATTCTCTGTGGATAATTTAAAGGTGTTAGTTATCATTTTGTGCATAAAAGGTTTATTCAGCACTGTAAAGATATTTGATTTCTCCAGAGAAGAGTTAATATAGCCTGTATTTATGATGCAATGTTTTCGAAAAATGTGCACTAGTGACACTTAGGAAAGGCTCATGAGTAAGGTTTAAACATCACAAAAAAATTACAGAGTTATAACACAGTAAAAATTATAGATATTTAAGAATTAATGAAGCAAATGGTATCAATCTTACTGAAAATAAAAAAGAATAAGAAAATAATTCTATACAAGAATAAGAGCCACATTAAGAACACAACTGAATGTGAAAAATGAAGTAATAGCAATCAAAACCCTAACAAAACGAGTAATGACATACAGTTTTAATAAAATAAAATAAATGTTTGCGGAAATAAAAAAGGATGCTAAAGTTAAGAAACTAATAACCTGCAACAGAATGTATCACTTAAGAGTAGATATAGAATGTATCTACATCAAGAGATAAAATGGTGAAAGAGATTTAATCCAACTAGAATTGACCTACAAAACAACCACTTCAGAAATACTTAGTACAACAGATTATATGCAACACTTAGTAAATACACACAAAAAGTAAGAGCTCAAATATTCAATGAGTAAAGAAAGTAATGAATTTGCTCATCAATTTGACTTCACTCTAAAACAAAAAGACATAAAAAGTAAAGTAAAAGAGGAAGCAAAACTATAAAGAGTTAAGCATAAAACATAAAGAGGCAAAAAACATAAGGAAGCAAAAAGAAAATCAAGAAAGAAACTAAAAAGATAAAGAAAGGATTGAAAAACATAAAGAACCAAAAAACAAAGAAAAAAAACATAATGAAAAAGCATAAAACATAAAGAGGCAAAAAACATAAGGAAGCAAAAAGAAAATCAAGAAAGAAACTAAAAAGATAAAGAAAGGATTGAAAAACATAAAGAACCAAAAAACAAAGAAAAAAAAACATAATGAAAAAGCATAAAACATAAAAAAGCAAAAAAAAGGACAAAGAAGCAAAAACCATAAAGGATGAAAAAGATAAAGAAGCAAAAAATATAAGGAAGCAAAAAAATAAAGGAAGAAGCAAAAAAAAGAACCAAAAATACATAAAGAAAGAAGCAAAAAATATTAAGAAAGAAGCAAAAAAACATAAAGAAAGAAGCAAAAACACAAGAAGTAAATCAGTATAAAAATGCATGTAAAGCAGTTAAATAGCTTACAGTAGCGTTTTACATTCTTAACTATTTTTTAACCCTGGAGCCCTGTGTGTAAAACCAAGAGTTGTGGGAGGCTCAGAATTCTAAGGTTTAATGAGTGCATCTTGAACATTTGTGACATTTCAAACACTCCATATGGATGGTTATTAAGCAACAGCAGAAATATACACAAGTATCATATTCACATGTAGGAAATAATTTGCTTTGATGAGAAAGAGGAGAACTGGGTAAGACTCTCCCCCCACTCAACAGGTATCATGGATGTGACACTAAATCATCTGATGGCAAGGCTCCAACCTTGGAGCTTTGGGGAATGTGGTAAACCCTTACATTGCTATTACTCCCAGGTCCACTCAGATCTGGAATGGTAGTACCCGATAGGGTCCTATCTATAGATCAAGTAGGTTTGGTTTCTTTGTTTAATGGCATATCAACCTTTATAGGTTATCTAATGCCAAAGCCATTCTCCTAGAAGAACAGTAGTGATACTATTTAACCCATAGCTGGAAGGATAAGGGGGTTCATACCTTTCCCAAGGGTATTTGCCTGAAAGTGAACATAATAGCATGACTGGAGTACGAACTCATGTGCTATGATTCCGCAGTCCATCGCTTTAACCATTACACCACGAGGACACCCACTAGATCAAATAGAATGATCTATGAGTGCAAACAAATGACTGATGTTAAATTGCAACTTTTATATAGCAAAACTTGAAACCATTTAACAGTGTTCAAAAAAGAGCTCAGGCTCATTTAAGAATGTTATCTATAAAATGTTTTTACAGATCATATATATTTAATATATATGTATGAGCAGGATTTGGCATTAAATAACCTAGTTAGTTTGGTTTTATAGCATATCAACATGCTATAAAACCAAACTAAATCAGATATATTTGATATATATTTATAAACAGCATTTGGTATTAAATAACCTACAATAGTAGTTAGGCCATCAAACCAAACCAAACCAAACCAAAGATGAGAATTTTATTCAAATGTTTATTATTCTTGTTTTTTCTGAATTGAACTATTCTTAACCTTCTTGATAAAAAGAAATAACTTCAATTTGATTACGTTAAGGGTTTCATATTTGAAAATATATTTTGATAATGATGAAGAAGAGAAAGTTTCCTTTTTATAAATCAATTTAGCCTTTTAAGGTGGGCTTTGAATATACTGACTCTATCCCCTTCAGAGGGGTAAGATTCCCTGAAAAATGGGAGGTCCTGAGTATGACACTAAACTGCATACAATAGTGAGGAGTATTCCTTCATTATCATTATTCCCAGGTCCAATCTGAATCAGAGTGGTAGTAACTATTAGAGTCCTATCTATGGATCAAGTAGATCTGTTTAAAAATTATTTGTATTTCATAGAACTGAGTGCAAAAAGAAAAGCCTTTTAAAAAAACCAACTCAACAAAAAATTTACATATGAACATACAATGACAGCAGTTCCTTGACATTTAGGTATATAATCACCATAGACATATTGACATCAATTAATTAATCAATAAATCAATCACTCGATTATTCAAACAGGTAATAAATTAATAAATAAATTAATCAGTAAATAATTCAGTCACTTGATTATTAAATCAGGTTATCAATTAATCAATCAATTATTCAATCTATTAATCTATTAAACAATCAATTAGTTAATTAATAAATCAATTAGTCAATAAGTCAGTCAATCGATTGATCAATAAATTAATCCATTATTCAACCAATCACTCAATCTATTAATCAATTAATCAATCAGGTAGTCAATCCCTCAATTAATTAATCAATGAAGAAACATACAAAAGTTGGGATAATTTATCTTTTTCCTTTGTACTACATTAGATATAAATAACCATAATATAAGTATAGTAAATATAGATAGAATACAGTACAATGAAAATATTGATAGACTATAGTATAATATAGATATTGGTAGAATATAAATATAATTTGAATATTGGTAGAATATAATATAGATATACATAGAATATAGATATAATATGAATATTGATAGGATAAGATTATTGATAGAATATAGTATAATATGAATATTGGTAGTAAATAAATATAATATGAATATTGATGGAATATAGTATAATATAAATATAGGTAGAATATTAGAAAAATATTTACTTTTTTCTAATGGTCTATCATGAATGGTGCATTCTTTCTTTTTTTTTTTCAGAAAATAAAACTTAAACCAAAAATTAGTGTATTCAAATAGTTTTCTATTTATTTATGTTTATTGAACAGAAATAATTATATTTATGAATTATATGATATATTACAGTTCATAGAACTGCAAATGTGACTATTATAATTATATAAATACTGACAAAGACTAAGTATCCTGTCTTCTTTAATGATAAATTAATTCTTTAATACATTATAAATTAATTACTTCCTAAATTCATCTTTATTTATACCACTTCTTTATTTGCAGACATCATTTGTAAAGGAAAATAAAAATATTCATACCCGAAGCAGTGTATACCAATGTTAGAATATATTGTTTCAAGGGATGTGAATCAATATCCTGAAAGATTTTGTTTAAAAAATCACCAACAAAGGAGACATTTCCAATTCTTATCAAGTTTGTATTTATAAATTTTTACTAAGTGAATCATTTGTAAATAAAGATGCAAATCCACCATGAAAAGCAGCCTTATTCTTGTGAAGTGTGTGAATCAACATTTTCAAATCATTCAAAATTGAAAATGCATATGCAAATACACACAGAAAAGAAACCATTTTCTTGTGAAGTGTGTGGATCAGCATTTTTAAAGAATTCATATTTAAAAAGCCACATGCGAATACATACAGGAGAAAAACCATTTTCTTGTCAAATTTGTGGATCATCATTTTCACAAAATTCCACTTTAAGAAAGCATATACGAATTCACACAGGAGAGAAACCATTTTTTTGTTCAGTTTGCGGTTCAAGATTTGCATGGAATGCTAATTTAAAGAAGCACATGCGGACACACACAGGAGAGAAACCATTTTCTTGTCAAATTTGTGGATCAACATTTTCTGTGTATTCTACTTTAAAACATCACATAACAATGCACACAGGAGAGAAACCATTTTCTTGTCAAATATGTGAGTCATCTTTTTCACAGAATTCCTATTTAAAGAAGCATATGCGGACACACAGAGGAGAGAAACCATACTCTTGTCAAGTATGTGGATCTGCATTTACAGATAATTCCAATTTAAAAACACATATGCAAATACATACAGGTGAGAAACCATTTTCTTGTGAAGTGTGTGGATTAGCATTTTCACAGAGACACAGTTTAAAAACCCATAAGCGAATACATACTGGAGAAAAACCATTTTCTTGTCAAATTTGTGGATCAACATTTTCTGTGTATTTTAGTTTAAAACAACACATGAGAACACACACAGGAGAGAAACCATTTCGTTGCCAAATATGTGGGTCATCATTTTCACTGAATTGCACTTTAAAGACTCACATGCGGATACACACGGGTGAGAAACCATTTTCTTGTGAAGTATGTCAAGTAGCATTTTCACAAAGATCCAGTTTAACAACACATAAGCGAATACATACTGGAGAAAAACCATTTTCTTGTCAAATTTGTGGATCAACATTTTCAGGGAATTCTAATTTAAAACATCATATGAGAATACACACAGGAGAGAAACCATTTTCTTGCCAAATATGTGGGTCATCATTTTCGCAGGATTCCTCTTTAAAGAAGCACATGCGGACACACACAGGAGAGAAACCATTTTCTTGTCAAGTATGTGGATCAGCATTTACAGAGAATTCCAATTTAAAAAGGCACATGCAAACACACTGATGAGAGGACCATTTTCTTGTGAAGTGTGTGAATTAGCATTTTTCAAAACATACATTTTAAAAATGCATAACTGAATACATACAGGAGATAATTCTTTTTCTTGTCAAATTTGTGGACCGACATTTTCAGAGAATTCTAGTTTAAAACAAAACAAGAGAAAACACACAGTAGAGTAACCATTTTCTTGCCAGATATGTGGGTCATCATTTTCACTGAATTCCACTTTTAAAAAAAGCATATGTAAATACACACAGGAGATAAACTGTTTTCATGTCTTGTTTTTTGATCGGCATTTGCAGATAATTCCAATTTAAAAAGGCTCATGCAAACACTCTGAGGAGAGAACTATTTCCTTCCTTAGTCTGTTTAGGTCTACTTTTGAAAATCCCATTCAAAAACAGGTCAGCAATTTTTTTCCTTTCTGGTATATGAATTCAAATATTCTGCCCTTTCTTTATGAAACACTTAGTCATTTAAGTGTGTGGTTCAGTATTCTCACAGGTTCACATTTGAAAAATCAAAAACCCATTATACTATGTAAATATTGCTGATTAAAATCAGTACATAACTGATGACATTTTTCTATTTTGAAATGACAACACACAAAATGTAAGTTGTTACCTAAAATAAAATTTATGACCTGTTTGCTGTTGACTTATTGCTAAATCTAAACAAGCAAGAATTATAACAACATTTTTATGAAAATAATATGAATATCATTTGATTTTTTTCAAGTCCATAAAACTCTTTAAATGTGCATATGTGAAAGAAAAGGAGGGGTGGAAGTTATGCCTCATCAGTAACAGAAAGAAAAGAGTCTGTTGTAACTGAACATGCGGAATCAATTTCAAGTCCTGTTGCTTTGTTGTTGTCTTCTTCTTAATAAAAGGTGGATGGCTGAATTTCTACGCTGAAAATAACAGTTCTCTTAGCTTCTTCGTATGAATTCCTTTTTGCCTGCAACAATCTTCTTTAGCAGTCCTGCATCCAAGCTCGTCTCTTGTCATGTGTCACCAAAACTCAAAATGCCTGCTTTTTCATAAATTTTGTAGAACTAAGTTGTTTTTATTTTAATATTGATGAGCAAGATTTCCATTGTTTTTCTACATTACTTAAAAAGTCAAAATAAAAGTAGCAAGCCAAAGAGAAACAATTTTCATTAAGAAAAAAAAAACACTTTTAATTACTACATGTGCATTTGTTCAAAATTTTTTTTCTAGTATTCTTTTATTTTGTGGGGAAGAGTAATTTAAACTATTTAGATCCTCTAACTCACCGAATTTTTTTCCTTTGTCTGGTGTGTGTATATATATATATATATATATGTGTGTGTGTGTGTGTCATTTTTGTAAGAAGAGGTATAGAAGTTATTATTATTTAGTTCTTAAAACTAATTCACATAATTCCAGATAATCATTAGAGTCAACATATGATTAAGATAATTTGGTATAT
This sequence comes from Sepioteuthis lessoniana, assembly GCA_963585895.1. Lineage (NCBI taxonomy): Eukaryota > Metazoa > Mollusca > Cephalopoda > Myopsida > Loliginidae > Sepioteuthis > Sepioteuthis lessoniana. Next base: position 39,539,320 of record OY757908.1, on the reverse strand, counting down.
TTCATCTTTAATCTTTTGTTTTAAATTTTTTTGAATGTTTTTATTTTAAAACCATGTAAGGAATAAAGGAAGAAATTATAATGAACGTTTTACTTACTCGTCTAGTTTCTTATCCTTGAGGCAATAAATAATTGCAGAAAAGAAAGAAAATATAAAATCTTAAATAAGTTTTCAAGCTGAATGAAATTTAATAACAACCTTCGTTTACTATTAATGTAAAATGTTTACTAATAAGCCAAGACAAGGGAGATAATCTGGAAAAACATTTCGTCAGCAAAATTAATATCTGTTTAAATGAATCCTTAAGATTTATAGATATTTAACATTTCATAAATTTTCTTCCACGTATAACATTTGTTAAACTTGAAAGCTAAAATAATTAATCATTAAATTTAATATTTATTTTATGGCCATCTTCTTAGATGGCCACAAAAAATATTAAATTCAGTGATTAAATAACTTTTTTTCTTAAATAGATTGATTATCATTAAGGGATTAGAAAGTATGTTAAAAAATCTGTTAATCATTTTTTTTTTTACATTTTTGAAAGCTAATTCCATCGATAATTAAATTTTGTTTACATTCTTAATAATGGTTTGTCTATTTTGTTTTTACTGATGCCTCATTTAAAGTTTTGAATCGGTAATATAAGGTATGATATTACTCTTCTAGGGATTTAAAAAAAATCTATTGGTCCTTGTAACCTAATCTTTCATGCATTGTTCTAAAAATAGATAAGTTTCTCGCAAAAAGAATTTCAAATTATTTTTGAGCGTGTTCATTATTTTGACTGTTGTGGTCTTGATCACCTATTTTTGTCCAATGAAGATGATTTATCCCATTCTACTTGGATGTCTTTCCCGGGCAATATAAAAGGCGGTGAAAATGCATTCTCTCCTCACATAACTTATGAGAAGGATGGATCAATCCGGCTTTTTTCTTTCACTCAAGCTGCAGACTACATCACCATGAGGAGAGCACATCCAATTTATGAACCGTTGTTTTCTAGGAATTAATTCCATGATCCTTTGTTCATCCTTCCTTGACCAACTGATCCCAGAAGCTTTAAATTAGATGTTTCATTCCACCTCTGACATCAACGATTCAATACCTACTCTGATATCAGCAACTCAATTCTTGCTCTGTCTACAGCAACTTAATTCTTGCTGTGACATCAGCTATTTATTTCCTGCTCTGACACCAGCATCTCTTCACTTCTATTTCTACAACTCTCAACACAAGGAAAAATTTATCTCAAGCTGCCATCAAAACTACCATTTTAAAAATTATCAATACTCTTGTCGTCTCATTCTTTTAATGTAACAAAGGTTACAAGACTCATCAACTTTAATCAACATTATTATATAAATGTGTAAGATTATCTGTCCTTGTCTTATAATTATTTTAAGAAAGTGGCATATGTGTATTTTTCTGCAGTATGAATGATCAAAATGCAATTATCCATTATCTTCTTATTGTTATATATTCTTAGAATATGTTCATTTTTTTTAATACTAGTTCTTTTGTGGGCATCCATAGAAAAACATCATCATACCACAAAAAACACACGCAATCACTGACACAAATGAAAAAAGTATTACTTAGATAAAATACTTTTTTTATCTAACTAGTTGAATCTATTTAGTCTGTATTTTTACATTAATTAATAAAATACAAGTCAGAGGGAGTTAAAAAGTTTATAAAAAGTGTCACATGAAATACTATATCACCATGAACATATAGCCTACAGGACACTGTTAATATTTCGTCTATTTGCATACACCTACAGAATAACCGCTCTCACACACACACACACATTCACACGAATATTTGACAAAATATATTTTGAACATTCGTAATATTTTTTATAATGTACTTGTTGATATATAAATGTATTTTTGTTTGTATCGCTTTATTGTGAATATTGTCTACGTGGTTGTATTATACACATTTTAACACCACCACCACCACAAAATTATTGGCGCAACATATTTGATGATGTTCACCACAACTTTACCTACAAATTTTTTCGGTGCCAATTTCAATCCTAAACACGGCTATAAAAATGTCAACAAAAAGTCACGAACAGCAGTTGATTCTGGGACTGAGTCTTTATGCATCACATTTCGGACAAGATCAAAGACCGCGAACAACATACCAACCCACACTGTCTCTCTAGGGAATGGGTTTGGGTTCATTTGGTTTTATCGCATATCAACTATTGTAGTTCGTTTAATTCCAAATCGTGTTTATACATATATATTAAATATATATTTGGTTTGGTTTTATGGCATATCAACTATTCTAATTCATTTAATTCCAAATCCTGTTTTATACATATATATTAAATATATGATTTGTAATCCCATTTTGTTGATAACATTATGAACAAGCCTGAGCTCATTTTTTTTGTACACAGTTAAATGGTTTCAAGTATTCCTATCTAATAGAATTGATTCTATTTACTGGTATGATGGTTACTATATCTTTGTTCCAAGGTTACATTATCCTGGAAGGTCAGGGAGAATCACCGACTATAGTACCGCACCACCCAAGCTCTATATATTCTCTGTAACTAGTTATATTTTATTGATAGCTTTGAAAGCCCATATAGCTATTCAAGTATAAAGCTTGCATATAGGTTTAGTTTTCGAGACACAGACGAATGAGGATGTGTCAAGGATCGAGATGGCGATGTGATATAAATGAAAACGTGAAGAATTCCGAACCGGACAAACAATATGATGTGTGGTTATGTTTTTTTCTTTTCTTTATATATATATATCTTTCTTATATATTTTATTTCAAAGAAAGTAAAATTATAATAACAAAAAAAAAACAAACACAAAAATATACAGACCTGAAGAGGACAAGTCACTTCCAATTTTGTTTGACTATGTCCTTCAAGAAACAAAGTTCTCTTTTTTTTTCTTTTTTTTTTTCTTTTTTTTTTTTTTTTTTTTGGTTTAACTTGTCTTAAACTTGAACCAGGATTTTTTTTGTTTCCTTTACAATCAAAGGGAGGGAACTTCCTCGTTTCCTCTCTATATTTATTTTCTTATTTCTTTCTTCTTTCTCGTGTTTTAGCGAATAATAAGTCTTTCCTCTTCGCATTTGAAGTGGATGTGAAATTTTAAACAAATATATTCTCCGCCGAAACTGGTTTATAATAAACAACTTTCAAAATGTGTCTTTAGATATTTTTGATACAATCCTTCGTTTAGGTTATGAGTATCATTTATAAGAAAATTTTCAACTAACCTTTTTCTTATTCTCTTTTTTCTGATTTTATATTCGTTAAATCCCATTAGCGAATTGCAAGGCATCATTTTTCTTTTTTATGATGTCTTCTTTTACGTTGAACTTTCGTCTCTCGCTCAAAGGAGTTGACGACTTCCATTGGGCCATTCTGCTACCAGAATTTTACTTTTCACCGGACCTAGTGAAAAGGGTGACCTTTCTCTCCTCAGGCGAAGCTCGGAACTGACTTTTGGATTTCATTCTTTTTGGCAGTAAAACGTCCTAACTGCCTCGACCAATTGTATGTCCCTTCCCTATCTGGGTCATGACCTTTGCCCCTTTTCAGTTGGTCATCGCTGTTCGTAGGGCTCAAAAACCCACCAATCGTCTGCCTCACTCATATAGTAGTTCTTATTTTCATATATACTTATCCTAATAATGTTCCTATATTTGTGTTGGTAGGAGTGAATCACAGACTTAAGCGGTCAGCTAAAGTATATGTTGACAGGAAAGGAGAAACGTCTGCATTGAAAAAGTAGAATGTTGGTGGGGTGGTGGTTCTCGGGTCATGCGGCTTCCATGAAAGGGCCGCAGTAAGAAGTTTCTGATGAGTTTGTGTGATGTTGAATACTGCAAGCGTCATGGTTGATGTTCTTCTGTCTGGACCTTGGAAGACTTTCATCTTATATAGTTATCTCTTCCTCAAATCAAATCAACTTTGGTCTTTCTTTATATTTTTATCAAGAAGGTCATAGATTGGTTGCAAAATTACTTTTAATTTTATTTTTTGTGAGAAATTGTACGAACATTTCAACGAGCGTGGAGCCTATGCACAAAGAAGAATTTTTTCCTGCTTTGTTAATTAAAATTGCTATTATTTTGTTTGTATGATAAATCAGAAGAGATATCGATAAGTCATATAACATTACAAATATTGCTATTTAAAGCTAATTATTCTATTCAATGTTAGCCATTCGTTTGCACAAAGTTTACTGTTTCAAGAATTGTTAGATATCACTAATACTTTATCGTAGCTGTAGCCATAGACTTTCCACCCTTAGAATTCCCGGCTTAGAGAAAACTCAGCTAAACAGCGATGTCGTGCCCACGGTCACGAGTGAACTTCTGTTCTCAAAACAATCTACAGGGCAACGGCTGTGTTTTTGCTGTTTCTCACGGTGATATTTTTGTGCGTTTGCCATCCTAAGAAGTTATGAGTGCGAAGGTCTGACTCAAATTATTGAAGTCTAGGAGGGCGAACGCTAAATTACGCTCTATACCTTAATTGTTTTTCACTGCAAGGAGAAAGGACTATAAATTACTTGCTGTATTGTTGCCTCCCTTTTTTATTTAATTCAATACATGCTGGAAATAGAACTATTTGATCATTTATCTCAGTGCAAACAAATGACTGATGTTTAATTGAAATGTCAGTGATACATAGCAATACTTGGAATCATTTCAGTGTGTGTAAACATATGAGGAATATTAAAGAGAATTATAAGTGTTGAATAGGAATAACAGAAACCATTTAACCTTGTCGAAAGAGTAGGAATACTAGTGTGCTAACAAATTAGTTCTCACTCATTCAAAAATGAAATTAACGACAAACTAATCTCTTAGATAACATGTATATATCTATTTAGATGTGTGCATACAAATGACTGGCGTTAAATTGTTATTCTTTCATTACTATACTTGAAACCATTGAAGTGTGTGCAAATTGTGGGGAGACTATACAGAGTGTTCTCCTTTGTCATGGTGTTTGAGGAACTCTCCCTCATCACGAGTCCTTTTTGGTCATTTGACAAGTGGAACCAGGGAATCGGCTCTTTCACGAACAGGACTTTTAGTTGAGCAGACGCGGTGTTTCATTCCTCCGCAGAGAGCAGATGGAGCCTTATTGTCTGTGATTACTTCTTACTTTTCTACTCTGGCTAAAATTAAGAGCCACACGTAGTCGTTTGTTTTTCTTTTATTAGAAATAAATTTTTATATTTCTTACAAATGGTATTTTTCAAGAAAACCTCGTAAACAATTTTTAAGTCAGTCAATTTCTACTTAATTTGCTGAAATTATATAAAGAAAAAAAGCTTAGATCAAAATCATAAAATAACTATCAAATTAGGATAATTATCAGAAAATTTCATTCTATCTTGCAGGTGTCAGCAGTCGATGTTCTAGCGACTGACTGTGCGTTCTTTCTGTCTGGACATCGAAAGAATCTTGTCTTTTATTGTTCTCCCTTCCTCAAATCGGATCAACTTTGGTTTTTCTTTATTTTTTACGGAGAAGGTCAGATTGGTCGAAAATTTTATTTTTGTGATAAATTCCATCAAAATTTCTCTGTGCGAGGAGCTTATGTGCAGAGACACATGTTTTTTATTTTGAAAAAAATGTCGGTCCTGATAGTATCAGGTGAGTCCTCTTCTTTTCTGTTAATTGGAATTGCCATTATTTTCTTTGTACGATAAGTCAGAAGAGATCTTTATCAGTCATATTACATTGCTAACTGTAGAACAAACACAAACCTGCAAGTTAACAATGAAAATAAGCAACGAAATAATAACTGGTGTGAAATGGAATGTTGAATGAATGGGTTGGTTGGTTGGTTGGTTGGTTGGTTTTTATGCTATATCAGTCTTTGTAGGTTATCTAACGCCAAATCCATTTTATGCCAGTAGTCAGCTGTTTCAAACAATTCAGTTTAGTGTGAATACATAGTTTAATTATCAAAAATACGTCTATTTTAAGCTCTTCAGTTTATTGAAACAGTTCTAATTCAGCTAATTCAGTTTAGTATAAGTACAGATTTTCTTTAAACACAGTTAAATGTCAAAACAGTTCTATATTAAACAAATCAGTTTAGTGTAAGTACAGTTTCAATGTGAAAAACAGTTCCATTTCAAACAATTCAGCTTAGCATAAGCATGCTGTTTAAATGTAAGTACACAGTTAAATTGTCAAAACCATTTCCATCTTAGCTATTCAGTTTAGTCAAACAGTTCTAATTCAAACAATTCAGTTCAGTTTAAGTATGCAACTAGTTCTATTTAGCCTATAGATAGGGCACTATCATAGGTCTACCGTATCATACGCACTATCATAGGGCTACCATTTCGGACGAGAGTGGACCAGGGAGCAATGGCAATGAAAAGGTGCTCTGTATTCGCCAAAGCTCCAGCATCACTGGAAACTTACCATCGGATTGTTTAGTGTCACGTCCAGGGCTCTCATTACCCCTCTGCAGTGGTATGGTCGTTGTATTCAACGGGCCCAGCCGACTGGGCAAATGTCGGTATTTAGTGCAAAAGTGTTTTAGATATTTTTATAGAAATAAATGAGAAGAAGGAGCTACATGGGTAGTTTTATTAAGCACTTTGAAGTTATTTTTGACTCTCACAATTATTCTCTGGTTGAGTCATACCAAAGACTCGAAAAATGGAACTTATCAATGGGACAAAGAAAGGTGGATTCATGAAGATGAAAGTTTCCTTCATTACATAGAGATCGATGCCAATGGGACATAAAAAGGGAAAAGTGGATTCATGCCTTTCTTAAATGCATTTCGTTAATAGGACACAAATGCCTTTCATTAATCTAAAAGATAAAATGTGATGAGATAGAGCGAGGAAAAGTTTTCGTCATGCCTTTACCAATTACATAAAGATCAATGTTAAAGAAAGAGGGAATGGTAGATTCATGCCTTTCATTATGGCATCCCAATGAAAGTAACAAATATTACACAATTATATCACTATATGTATGTTGGTCGACTTATATACATAAGCGGCCCAATATTGGTAATGCCTTAAGGGGCCTTTTTACTGGGACACAGTCAGAAAAAGATGGCAGTAATAAAGCACGTGTGTTGTCACACATGAGTCTTGGAGTTATTTCGACTAAACATGGTGTCAGAAGGATGAACTTGACGATAATCTGAGTGAGTACTACTTTGTTTAAAACATCAAAAGAGGATGTCAATCAACCCACCCCAAAGTTTTGACTGGACAGTTAGAAATTTGCATAAAGCCTTTAACGAGTGGCTTGAAGAAGTGAATCTTTTTTGAATTTCAGAAATTTGAAGGTGAGGGTAGAGATAATACCACTAATGCTGCAAATGTTGAAAAGAAAAAAAGAAGTTTGTTTACCTTTTAGGAAAAAAGGGTCAACAAATATACAAAACCCTAACAATTAAAAATGCAAAAGGAGAAACGATTCAAAATGATGGCGAAAAAAACTTGAAATGGTTATCGAAGCATTCAAGGACTACTGCAAACCTATGAAAACATTGACTGTAGACAGAGTGGAATTCCTACGGAAAGAACAAAGTAAAAATGAAAGCTTTGAGGACTATTTGTTAAATTTGAAATCGAGTTCTAAAGATTGTGAATGGAATAACGTCACTGAGAACGATATGATAAAATTACAAATAATAAAAGGAATACACGACAAAAAAAAAAACGCGCGAAATTCTCCTGAGGGAACCAGATTTAACCCTGACACAGTGTATTGACCGATGCAGAGCTGCAGAACAAAGTAAAATCCAGTCGCAAAAAATTGAAAAATACGAAAAATTAAATGTCGATGACGACACATACGAGAAAGATATCAATGCGACTGGAAGAAAAAAACAATATGATTACATTTATTGTCAGAGAAGCCATGTAAAAGGAACCAGAAACTGTCCAGCTTATGGTCAGGAATCTTTTAAATGCAAAAGAAAAAAACATTTTGCCAAATCAAAAATTTGCAAAGGTAACCAGAGCGAGAAAAAAGTTAACGAATGTTTTCACGTTGTAGGGGAGACAATTCATAAAGTTCATGCGAATTTAAAATTAAACGGGAAGCCCATTAAATTCATGATAGATTCTGGAGCAACTGTAAATGTAATTCCTGCAACATTCGTTAAGGACAACAAGATGGAGCACTTACTAAAAAAAGGTAAGAAACTTGATATTTCAGTATACGGAGGAAAAAAGGTCAAAACCGAAGGAACAATGAGGATAGAACTTATCAATCCTGTCAACAGAAGAAAAGTGACAGCCTCAGTCATGGTTGTGAATGAGAAGGTACAACCAATTTTAAGCTGTAGTCTTTGCCAAAAGCTAAATTTAATACGGTTCAACCTAGATCAGTTTGACTCGACAGTTTCAGCTGTAGAATGCGATGACCTCAAAGAACAAGCCCTGAAAAACATCAGAAAACTAGACATTGATGATTCCATCAAAGGTATTCTACTAGAATTCCCAGACGTTTTTGAAGAGAGAGTTGGTGAATTTGAAGGCGAACTAACACTTCAAACAGAGCAAGGCACAGTTCCTATACAACAACCCATAAGAGGTGTCTCATTTGCACTGGAAAAACAATTTAAACAAGAACCAGAAAAAGTGATGAGGGACAATATAATTGAGAAACTGGAAGGACCAAGCTCATGGCTCAACAGCTATGTGATTGAAAGAAAACGCAGCGGAAAACTTCGGATATGTTTAGACCCCAAACCATTAAACAAGGAACTGATCAACTACCACTGCCAGGTACCAAGCTTGGAATCCATCACACACAGGTTTGCAAATAAAAACGTAATAAAATTTAGTAAATTGGACGTATGAAGTGGATACTGGCATTGCAAGTTGAACGACAAGGCAAGAGAACTGACCGCCTTCGGAACGCCTCAGGGCAATTATCGATACAAAAGATTACCCATGGGTATCACACTAGCCAGCAAAGCATTCCAAACAAAAATGATCGAACAGTTCCAAGGGATAAACGGGGTTAGCATTATTCAAGATGACTGTCTGGTTGAAGGATTTGGAAACAACTCAGATCAAGCCATCAATAACCACAACCAGAACTTGCGGGCATATTTGCAGAGATGCAGAGAAAGAAACAAAAAATTAACCTCGACAAATGCAAATTCCTCACTGAGGAAGTCACTTACATGGGTCATACACTGACTAACACAGGCTTGAAGCCTGATGAAGAAAAAATACGGGCAATCATAGAGTTCCCAGCACCTCGCGATTTTCATAACCGAAGACGCTTCATAGGAATGGTTAAATACCTCTCGAAATTTGATCACTCACTGACGACAAAATGTGAACCGCTAAACAGGCTAACGCGGAAGGACCAGATTTTCCAATGGGCGGAGGTACAACAAAGAGCATTCGAAGACATAAAGAAAGCTATAGCAAACACACCTATCTTGGCTTACTATGACTTAGAAAAGCCAGTCACGATACATACTGACATGTCTGATGTAGGTGTGGGAGCTGTCCTCCTACAGAATAGAAAACCAGTATCATACGCATCAAAGGTGTGGAACGACCATGAAAAGAACTACGCACCAATTGAAAAAGAGATGAGAGCCGTTGTGTTTGGACTACACAAGTTTAGTGACTATTGTTACGGAAGACATGTGACAACAGAGTCGGACCACAAACCATTAGAAGCAATCAGCAACAAGCCTCTAAGCGAAGTACCAAAAAGACTGTTAAGAATGGTGCTTTCAATACAAAAGTTTGACTACAAAATAACATACAAAAAGGGCAGTGACATAATCATTGCTGGTGCTCTTTCGCGAGCCCCAGTAGAGGATGACAATTTCCAGTTTAATTTCAGTGAAGTGAATCTATTAGAATTTCTTGCTGTAAGTGAACAGACCAGAGACAGGCTAGTCAGTGCCACCAAAGAAGATAAGGATCTACAGAAGCTCATAAAACTAATTAAAGAAGGCTTCCCAATGCAATATAAAGTCCTTGAACCTCAGTTGAAGCACCTGTATAAATTCAGAGACTACCTGTCAACAAAGGATAATCTAATATTTTATAAAGACAGAGTCTTTGTACCTGCTTCAATGAGAAACGACATGAAGAAGAAGGCACATACAAGCCATTTAGCAGTTGAAAGTAACATGAGACGCGCCCTAGATACAATCTTCTGGCCAGGAATGAGGCACGAACTACAGGAATGTTATATCAACTATAAACAGTGTAGCAGATATTCTGCAAGAAATAGCAAAGAGACACTAATCACAAGACAAGTACCGGAATACCATGACACTGGATGGAAGGAAATACCTTGTCTGTGTGGATTATTTCTCCAACTACACCTTGGTTGATCGACTTCACAGAACATCATCATGGTGAACAATCAAGCTGATAAGGAAACACTTCATGAGATATGGCATCCCAGAAGAAGTTGTAAGTGATGGTGGCCCTGAATTTGATAACAAAATGATGAGAGAATTGGCCCATAAATACGGATTTAGATGGAATCCCTGCTCACCAGAGATGCCAAACTCCAATGGAATGGCAGAATCAGCTGTAAAACAAATAAAAGGCATCATAAAAAATGTAATAAGGAAAACAGCGATCCTTGTCTGGCCATACTAGAATTCACCAACACACCATTAAAATCCATAGGAATGTCCCCAGCACAGAGATTCTTTGGAAGACAATTGAGAAGTGTACTGCCTACGATGAAGAAAATTCTATCCCCATTTAATGTGGAAGAAACAAAAACTAAAATACAAAAGGCAAAACAACATCAAAAGAAATACTATGACAAAAATGCCCATGACCTGATAGAATTAAGAGAAGGTGATCAGGTACCCATATGGCAAGAGCCAATATTGGAAAAGGGCAGTTGTCATAGAAAAGTTTGAATACCGACGATACATGATCGAACTGGAAAATGGGAAAAGACTAGTGAGAAATAGGAGACACCTAAGACTCACAACTAAACCAAAACATAGCAACATGACGAAAACAAACCACAAACAAGATATCCCCAGCAATGACAGTGAACAAAACATCAAACAGCAACAACCAGACATGGTTGAAAGACAACCACGTCTGAAGAGAGTCACCGCAGGCAAGACACCCAACCGATATGGTGAATGGCAACTCACATAAAATGAACACTTCAGACTTTTGTATGTATGGAGGATGTTGGTCGACTTATATACATAAGCGGCCCAATATTGGTAATGCCTTAAGGGCCTTTTTACTAGGACACAGTCAGAAAAAGATGGCAGCAATAAAGCACGTGTGTTGTCCCACATGAGTCTTGGAGTTATTTCGACTAAACAATGTAAAATTGCCTGTGTAAATACTGATTGATCAGAAAACAGATAAAGGTAGGATCATGCTTTTTCAGTGGCATTAGAGTGAATGTAACATTCATTACACTATTTTATATATATATATATATATATATATATATATATATATATATATATATATATATATATATACACGTGTGTGTGTGAAAACACATTCGCACATACTCACACATATATGAATTTTTTTTTTATTTAAAGTTTCATTGAGATCTTGATATCGTATTTTTGTCCTTTGGTCTTTGAGATGGGGTCGTACCCGAAGGCTTTTACCTACTTCAGGAGAGTTAGTTTTATTACCGGATAGGGAAATGCCGACAGAATCAAGGTATTTTTGCATCTGCCAGGCGTTTGAGTTTCGGCTGGTACCCGACTCACACTATAAAATAACCTTTCGCTTCACTCTACCTTAGTGAGGAGATAGACAAATATATATTGTATCTAAGCAAATATCTGATTATCTCCCTTGATCTTCCCGCATGGATCGTAAATGACAGTCGTTTTCAAATTTCTTCCAAAATTTAAAACATTTATTTCTCCTGAAGTTCTACATTTTCTTCCTTTTCTCTTAAGTTACAATTCCCCAAAAACAAGACATCAGACAAAAGAAAAGAATAACAAGTGAGTAAACTGAATACTTTAATTTCTATAATTATTTTTACTACACATTCAGAAAAGGAGGTTTGTTTGTTTTTAGAACGAAGAATGTAAGATGAAATATACGAAAGCATTTTATCAAATGTAAAGATTATTTGGATTTATGTGGATTATTTTTTAAAACTGATTTGATCGTTTTTTTTAATCTTTGGATTTTTGTGGGAAAATTAAAGGCATTCTCATTCACTAGTACACACACACGTATATCTATAAGAAAGACAGAGATTGAAAATTAAGGTTATTCAAAAGGAATACTTTAATGGAAAATGCAATGTAATCGATTATATATATATATATATATATATATATATATATAAGAAGATGAGTTGGGAATTATTTTATTTCATAATATGTAAGTGGATTCTAATAAATTTCCAGTTGTGCTCTTTACTGACGACGTTCATTATATATATATATATAATTTGTGTGTGTGTGTGTGTGTGAAAACCCAAGCTTTTAGCTACCGAAACTGTTTTATCACCCCTGGTTGGCGGCTGAGGAGGACATGGTATCGCACGTGCTTTCACACGTTGTATTATGAAAAAAAAAATATATATATATATATATATATAATGTGTGTGTGTGAAAACCCAAGGTCTTCGGAGGAGGATTTTATTTGTAGTTGGGATTATTTGCCAACATCAAATATTTCGGCTTTTAAATATGAATTGTGTGAATAGTTAAATGAGCTGAAAAACTGAATAAGTTTTAAACATTCTATTTTCGTTGGTGGCGTTCGGTTTGAAATCATTTTGAAAATTGATTTGAAAAATGTATCATATTTCGTTTAAAAATATCTCTGTATCTACGTACATATTTTAATGTTATTTACGTTTATATCTACTATTTCAAACGCACACGCACACACACACACACACACACACACACACACATATATATATATATATATATATATATATCTGTGTTTGAAATAGTAGATATAAACGTAGTTCAAATATGAACAGAGATATAGAGATATTTTTAAATTTTCAAATAAATTTTCAAATAAATTTTCAAAATGATTTGAAACAGAACGCCACCAACGAAAATAGAATGTTAAAACCTTTTGTATTCCAATTTTTCTCCGTATATATATATATATATATATATATATATATAAGGTGTTGGTTTTCGCTATCTACCTTTGTGGGTTTGTGGCAGATCAAATGTGATATAATTTGGAGAATACTCATTATCTGTGATAGAGTTATTAAATAATTGTATATGTAAATATATATTTATTATTATGATAATAATAATGATAATAAATATATATTATATATATTTAATCCATATAAAATATTATTCTGCAACCTAGGGTTTCATGAAGTTTATAACAACACTCATCAGGCAGTTTAGAAGATGGAATTTTATATGTTTTGCCATATCCGACTTTTCAATATCACCTCGTACTACTGCCTTCTGATGTTCTTCTAGCCTTACTTTTAGTGGGTGACCTGTCTCACCTTTTTATAGTAAAGGCTAGAAGAACATCGGAAGGCAGTAGTAAGAGGTGAGATTGAAAAGTCGGGAATGGCGGACCATATATGGAAGGAAAAGAGAAACCATCTGCTCTTATGGGATAAAGTTGAAATAATTGATAGGGCTGAACATTGGAGGATTAGACGCCTTAAGGAATCAGCACATATGTTGGTCTACAATGACCTGCAGAGTAGACCAAGTATAGAGTTGAATACAATATGGGAACCGATAATTAAGAAGGCTAGAGGAGAAAAAAAATGTGAATATGAGCCCAGGTAAAAAAAAAACATGCATAAGAGTAGTAATTCTAGTCAAGTAAGAATATTAAGTTCATAAGTCCCAAAAATTCACTGTGAATTGTCCAGCAGGACACATGCCGTAACGGTTATAGGCATTTGTTCCCTAAGCTTCTAAGGAGACAATCATCTGGTGGTTGCAGGCGAGTAACAATACAGGAATACTTAAGACTTGTTCCCAGTTACAGCTAAAGGAATCAGAACAGGCGACCCCCGTGGATTCAATAAAGGACATAGTTCAACGTTCTGTGAAGGTTCCCGAGTTCAACAAACACCTGAAGAAGGCCAGAGGACATATCAGCCAAAACGTTGTGGAAATAATAATAAAGATGAAGACAATAGTCTGAAAACTCTTAATGATAAAAATCGATAAGCTTCGTCTCAGAAATTTAGACAACTAATACTTATTAATATTATTATAATAGCTCCATCCTAGATATTTAGCACTCTCCATATTATATTGCACTTGGTTTGACACATCACCACACTCTCATAATATATTAGTTTTTATGTATATTTAATAGCATGGGAGCTACTTATTATTATATATACACACATATGTGCATATGGTATTGATTTAATTTCTTCTCTATCAAAATAGCTCAGCAGAATGTTCTTTGTTTGTGCGTGTGTGTATATATATATATATATATATAATTGTTCAGCAAAAATATGAAAAAATTTGATTTAAAATAACGTCTGGAATTTGTATAAATTATTTTATCTTCAAAATCTTTGTGTTATAAGGTAAAGAAAAAAGATTTTAGACAATTTTCTTTTGACACCCAAATTCATTAATCTTAGAATGTAGTGAAATTTTTAGGTTGGTTGGTTAGTTTTTGTGGCATATCAACATTTCGAGGTTATTTAACGCCAAATTCATTTTTATACAAATAGTCAGAATGGACCAGATTGTTTAGTGTCATTACCAGGACACTCATTTTGTCTTACCCGTCTGCAGGGATACAGTTGGTGTATTTTACAGTCCCGCCCTACTGGGCAAAGAAATTTTCAGTATCTTCTCTTTGTTTTTCTTGCAAATTTTTTTCCTTAGAAAACTTAGTGAAAATGTTTTTACGTTAGTCTATCCACAATTCAATTTGATGAAATTTCTAAAGAAAAGGATAAATGCTTTTAAAATATATTAGTCAAACATAAAATAATCATTATCCGATAAAGGTAATTGTCCAAAGAATTCTAATCTGAGTAAAAGATTTTTCAAAAACATTTTCAAAGAGAAATGAAATTTAGCCTGAATGGTGTGCAACATAAAGTTTAATAAAACTAATCATTTTTATTTATTTATTTATTTATGTTTGTCAAAGTTTTCTCTTGTTAATTTGAATAAATTCTTTTTTATTGTAGATTAAATTTAGAAAATTCTGAAACTTTCTTATTGTATCAAACTGTGTTTGACTTATCAAAAAATATCAAGTTTAACTTGTTTCTTTCCTGTTAAATAGAATGTTAATTAATTTTTTGAATCATACAAATGATCTGCTTTTAATATCAGTTATACAAATAATTCTGGATAGCTGCTTTTCTTTAGTTCAGTTTTACACATTCATTTGTTTGTAACTCTTGTAATAGAGATAAAATGACCAATCGCATAATAAGTGAATGCAGTAAATTAGCACAAAAAGAGTATAAGACTAGACACAACTGGGTGGGGAAGGTGATCCAATGGGAATTGTGCAAGGAGTTTAAATTTGACCTTACGAACAAATGGTATATGGACAGTCCCGAATCCATCCTGGAAAATGAGATGTACAAACTTCTCTGGGATTTCGAGATACATATCACCTTATCTTGGCCGGATGACCAGACCTTGTGATAGTCAACAAAAAAGCAAGAAGAGAACCTGCTGAATTGTGGATTTTGCTGTTCCTGCTGACCATAGTGTAAAACTGACAGAAAATGAAAAGAGAGATAAGTACCTAGATCTTGCCAGAGAACTGAAAAAACTATGGAACATGAAAATGACAGTGAACCAATTGTAATTGGTGTGCTCTGGACAGTGACCTAAGGATTGGTACAGGGACTGGATGACATGGAAATAAAAGTACAAGTTGAGACCATTTAAACAACAGTATTGTTGAGATCAGCCAGAATACTAAGAGCAGTCCTGGAGACTAGAGAAGACTTCTTGTCACTCAGACTCCAGTGAAAAACCATCAGCTAATGCTGGTGTGAAAAACTCTCCAATCAGTAAAATAAAAGAAGTTTCAGAAATTACTAAAGAACCTGAAAAATGCCTGATTGGCTCACATAAGAAGTAACAAACCTACTACCAAAAACAAAAGACACACCAAAAAACTACTGACCAATCACATATATTTAAATTGATAAGATCAATTATAAAGGAGTGAACAATCAAATTCATAGAATGTAAAGACATCTTCTCTTTAAAACAAAAGGGATGCAAAAAACAATCATATGGCTGCCAAAATCAGCTTCTCATAAACAAGATGGTCATGGAGAAAGGTCGATCAAAATAGAAAAATCAAAATATGGCTGGGATTGACTAGAAAATGAGCTTTTGATAAGGATTCCAAGTTCTAAACCATTTAAAAATATCCCCATTTATAAGAACATTCCTAAAATACAATATGGAAAGGTGAGAGTCTAACCTTAGATTACAAAAAAATTAAACTTCTAAATCAAATATATTAGGATGACAATAAAATGCCAAATTAGCAATATAAGGGGGTAAACTTTTAGGAAGGCTTTTGTGTGTAATCTTAAACAGTAAGTTCAACTCTTTTCTAGTTTGGATTCTGATTCAAAAAGATAATAGAGACAACAAAGTTTTAAAAACAAACAAGAAAGAAAAGATGGAAAGGATAAAGCATTGCAAATTTTAGTGTAATTTGCGGGACTTATCTGAGTTCTTTGAATTTAATTGGATTATTTTGTGGTTTCATTGAAGAGTTTCAGCTTTCATTTCTTTGGTTGGCTTCTCTGTAAAGTTGTCCTTTCATCAAAATTCTCTGGTTGAATAATCATTTTCATTTAATTTTGTGTTCTGCAAAATTGTATCTCTAGGTGGTCTTATATGCTTTTGAATGCTCTGCTTATGGAGGTGTCCAACCTGACCACATGATCTATTGTAGATCTTTGACTCCCGAAGCTGCATTTGGAGTTGGTAAAAAGGTTATGAACCAAACTAACCTTTTGTTGATCATAGGTTCCACAGTCTTGCAAAGCTGCTTGTTAGAGCTATTTGACAATAATTTGAAAGATAGAGACTGTTCTTTCCTTGTTTAGGTATGGGAATGATGGTAGCTAGTTTCCATGATTCTGGGAATCTACTAGTTTTTCAGATGTCACTTAGAGCAGTAAGTCGTCTGAAATCTTCAGACGTAGTTGTTTGGGAAATTCATAATGAATTTCATCTGAGCCAACTGCAGTGTTGTGGGATTTTTGGATGGCTTCTTTTAGCTCTTGCAATGTAAAGAATCCATTATAGCTTTCAGTCTTCTCCAATTTAAATTTCAGCTACTGTTTTTCTGTAAATCTTTGTAGTTAAGAAATATATGTCTTCATTACTTTGCTCCATTGATATCTTTAATCCCTTCCTTATTCATTGTTTCCTTTAGCCCTCCTCTTCTCTTCGCTTAAGAGGACTCTAACTTTAAATTTTATTACTGCTTCTTCTCTCTTTTGTTATTATTGTTTTTTTTTTCTTCTCCTAAAACATGCTGTTTTTATCTTTTTCATTTTTTAACTATTCCATTAATAAATATACTTTTTGTCTTTAAGATGTCTTCAGAATCTTTATTTTTGGACTAGTTAACCTGGGTGTCACAACCTATGTGACAGCACATCATATAATATAAATACTTGTTGAATGCAGTATGATGAAAAAACCGATAGAATATGAATATAATATAGAGATAGAATATAATATAAATATAGATAGAATATAAATATAATATATTATAGTATAAACACTGATAGAATATAAATGTAATATAAATATTGATAGAATATAGTATAATATAAATATTGTTGGAATATAGTATGATATAAATACTGATAGAATATAAATATAGATACAATATAAATATAATCTAAATATAGATAGAATATAGTATAATAAAAATATAGATAGAATATAGTATAATATAAATATTGGTAGAATATTAGAAAAATATTTACTTTTTCTAATAGTCCATCATGAATGGTGCATTCTTTCTTTTTTTTTTTTTCAGAAAATAAAACTTAAACCAAAAATTAGTGTATTTAAATTGTTTTCTATTCATTTATGTTTATTGAACCAAAATAATTTATGAATTATGTGATATATTACAGTTCATAGAATTGCAAATGTGACTATTATAATTATATAAATACAGACAAAGACTAAGTATCCTGTCTTCTTTAATGATAAATTAATTCTTTAATACATTCTGACGTTGAGAATCCAGCCCTGGCTGATGCGTCTAGTTCCGCCTGGGAATTTTCGCCGACATTCAATTCTTCGGCTCTGCTTGCCAATCCGAGATAACTCCTATCATTCCCACGCTGTGTCTTTTGATTCGAATGGCAGTGTTCTAGCTAACTGAGATCGTTTCCAATTTTGGCTGGAATCCACGCCGAAATAAAATTGTTGTTGGTAGAAAGATTGTACCTATCGCAGTTCACAAATGCATGAGAAGAAGGAAAACGACGCTTTCAAATTTCTCCAAGCTTTTGTCTTTATCAATGATGTACATATTTACAAAATGTGTAGAATACAATGGGGAAGAAAGAAAAGAAAAAAGTCTTACGCACTTATTCATTTGTTCGGAAATGTGACAGATCAAACAGTTGTAAGGGAGGCAATTATTGCCTTTGGGTTTCTTAGCAGAAAAAAAATAATCGGTTGTCTCTGCTTTACTTTGGACTTTCAATTCTAAACTAAACTTGGTCTGGAATCGAAGTTCTAATATGGGTGCTGCACTGAATTCATCACTGTCTCTCTGATCTTCCGTTGACCTCGACTTGATCTGCACTGGTCTATCGGTGTCGTACCTTGTTTATATAAATTGGGGGTAGAGTTTCGATGATCCCTGGGCATGCCTATGCATAATGATATGTAAATCGCCAAGTTGACCAACTTTTTCCACATATGGCCGACGCTGCGTTTAAAGATATACTTAAGATTTCAACTTTGATACCCCCTACTGATCCCAAGCAGAGGGTCAATACTTAAGATGGGATAAATCCACTTACCTCGTCTCAATATTTAGATCTCCACCGTCAGATCCACTTAAGTTGGCTATATCTTCCTTCACTTTTCCAAATCATATGGACTCTATCACCATCTCCGCTATATGATCCACTTAAGGTTTTCTTTTTTTATTTTTAGTTTATTTCCAATAGGAACTCCAATTCACTTCTTAGCTTGCACAAACTTCATTGCTGTTTTTTTTTATATTATCGCAAGATTCACTTTGAAGAACCTCAGGACATCAGTCAAAAGTTTAATAAATAAATAAATAGGATTGGATTGGAAATAAAATAAGAAGAGAGAAAGAAAAAAAAAGAATTTTTCCTAATTATTTCCCTAGAATCGTTAATTATTCAATCAATGGGGGGGGTCTCTCTGTCACACATTATAAATTAATTACTTCCTTTATACATTTTTATTTATACCAATTCTTTATTTGCAGATATCATTTGTAAAGGAAAATAACCATATTCATACCCGAAGCAGTGTATACCAATGTTAGAATATATTGTTTCAAGGGATGTGAATCAATATCCTGAAAGATTTTGTGTTTAAAAAATCACCAACAACTACACAAAGGAGAAATTTCCAATTCTTACCAAGTTTGTATTTATAAATTTTTACTAAGTGAATCATTTGTAAATAAAGATGCAAATCCACCATGAAAAGCAGCCTTATTCTTGTGAAGTGTGTGAATCAACATTTTCAAATCATTCAAAATTGAAAATGCACATGCAAATACACACAGGAAAGAAACCATTTTCTTGTGAAGTGTGTGGATCCGTATTTTTAAGGAATTCATATTTAAAAAGCCACATGCGAATACATACAGGAGAAAAACCATTTTCTTGTCAAGTGTGTGGATCAGCATTTTTAAAGAATTCATATTTAAAAAGCCACATGCGAATACATACAGGAGAAAAACCATTTTCTTGTCAAGTTTGTGGATCATCATTTTCAGATAGTTCCACTTTAAGAAAGCACATACAAATACACACTGGAGAGAAACCATTTTTTTGTTTAGTTTGCGGTTCAAGATTTGCACGGAGCACTACTTTAAAGAAGCACATGCGGACACACACAGGAGAGAAACCATTTTCTTGTCAAGTTTGTGGATCAGCATTTACAGAGAATTCGAGTTTAAAAAGACATATGCAGATACACACGGGTGAGAAACCATTTTCTTGTGAAGTGTGTGGATTAGCATTTTCACAAAGACCCAATTTGACAATTCATAGGCGAATACATACAGGAGAGAAACCGTTTTCTTGCCAAATATGTGGGTCATCATTTTCGCAGAGTTGCTCTTTAAAGAAGCACGTACGAACACACACAGGAGAGAAACCATATTCTTGTCAAGTATGTGGATCAGCATTTGCAGAGAATTCCAATTTAAAAAGGCACATGCAAACACACTGATGAGAGGACCATTTTCTTGTGAAGTGTGCAGATTAGCATTTTTCAAAACATACATTTTAAAAATGCATAACTGAATACATATAGGAGATAATTCTTTTTCTTGTCAAATTTGTGGATCAACATTTTCAGAGAATTCTAGTTTAAAAAAAACACATGAGAATACACACAGGAGAGAAACCATTTCGTTGCCAAATATGTGGGTCATCATTTTCACTGAATTCCACTTTACAAAAGCATATGCGAACACACACGGGAGATAAACCATTTTCATGTCTTATTTCTTGATCGGCATTTGCAGATAATTCCAATTTAAAAAGGCTCATGCAAACACTCTGAGGAGAGAACCATTTCCTTGCTTTGACTCTTTAGGTCTACTTTTGAAAATCACATTCAAAAACAGGTCAGCAATTTTTTTTCCTTTCTGGTGTATGTATTCAAATATTCAGCTTTTTTTAATGAAACACTTAGTCATTTTAAGTGTGTGGTTCAGTATTCTCACAGGTTCACATTTGAAAAATCAAAAACCTATTATACCATGTAAATATTGCTGATTAAAATCAATTCATTTTTTTCAAGTCCATAAAACTCTTTCTTTAACCCCAGCTACAGACCACATCACCATGAGGAAAGCACATCCAATTTATGGACCTTTTTCTAGGAATTCATTCCATGATCATTTTTTCATCCTTCCTTGGCCAACTTGTACAACTCTCAACACAAGGAAAAATTTGTCTGAAGCTGCCATTAAAACTACCATTTTAAAAATTATCAATATTCTTGTCGTCTCATTTTTATTTCTTTTTTTTAATGTAACAAAGGTAACAGGACTCATCAACTTTTATCAACATTATTGTATAAATGGTAACATTATCTGTCCTCTTGTTATAATTATTTAAAAAAAGTGGCATGTGTATTTTTCTGAAGTATGAATGATCAAAACACAATTAACCATTATCTTCTTATTGTTATATATTCTTAAAATATGTTCATTTTTTAATACTAGTTCTCTTGTGGGCCTCCATAGAAAAATATCATCCACCACAAAAACCAAACACTGTGAACCAATTGTAATTGGTGTGCTCTGTACAGTGACCTAAGGATTGGTACAGGGACTGGATGTCTTGGAAATAAAAGTACAAGTTGAGACCATCCAAACTACAGTATTGTTGAAATCAGCCAGAATACTAAGAGGAGTCCTGGAGACTAGAGAAGACTTGCTGTCACTCAGACTCCTGTTAAAAACCATCAGCTAATGCTAGTGTGAAAAACTCTCCAATCAGTAAAATAAAAGAAGTTTCAGAAATTACTAAAGAACCTGAAAAATGCCTGATTGGCTCACATAAGAAGTAACAAACCTACTACCAAAAACAAAAGACACACCAAAAAACTACTGACCAATCACATAAATTTAAAGTGATAAGATCAATTCTAAAGGAGAGAACAATCAAATTCATAGAATGTAAAGACATCTTCTCTTTAAAACAAAAGGGATGCAAAAAACAATCATATGGCTGAGAACTAACGACTAGATGACAAGGACAATGACTCACAACATACTGCTAAGTAGGTTTCAAGGGTGAAAAATCCTACTTACCAGGGATGGGGTCCCTAAAGACCAGTACCATAGACGCCATGGGCTGGCAGAGGAGGGAAGGATCACTCCAACATTGCCCACTTTCTTACAACCAGGCTCGCTGCATTCACCCACCTTTTGTTAAATGTTATGCGATCCAAGCATTTTCTATCACATCTGATTTTGACCCTCAGCTGATGCCGAAAATACAAAACCAGATTACAATGAGAAAAGTTTGCATCGTCATACAACCCCTTGTTTCGCGTTGTACAAATCACCATTTGGGCTACAGCTGGGATCGCAAGAAACACCCCACGCTTCTCACCCTGAAACGAAGGAAGAACGTTGTCTATGACGTAACCAAGTCTTTCAGCAAGCCAGTGGCTCTCCAGATCAGGCATACCTAGACCCCCGTTGTGTGTACATACACAGCGCACACCTCCGCCCTGCCCTTTAAGGACGACCTCCTTGAAAGCCAGATTCCCACCTGAGCATTCACCTTAGCTTGTACTTCCGACCAATTTCGCTCCAGTTGGAGGTCGGGCCCAAACCACACCTTGAGGATGCGGATGGGTCCATCACTCCAGCGGAAGGGCCCTGGAAGGGTATTGCTACCCCTCCAAGCACTGAGCCGGAAATCTTCGCTTTTGTAAAAATTGACCTTGGCTCCTGCAATAAACTGATCAGCGCGGCTTCAGTGTCGTCTTCTATCCCCTGTAGGACCTTGTGAATCAAGTGCAGGTTGTCTTGGATCGATTTTCCCTTCACAGCAACGGTCTGTTCGGGGTCGATCAGATCACTAATGACAAGCTGTAAACGATTCGCTAAGACCCAGGCCAAAATCTTTAACTCTGTGTTAAGCAGAGTTATGGGCCTGTAATCATCTAAACCCTCCCAAACATGCCTGCCACCTTTCTTCAGCAATTTGATCACACCTTTGGTAATGCTACCAGGATGGCTCCCTGGTCGAACCAATGGTTGAACATATCTGTCAGAATAGGTACAAATATGTGCAACATCCTCAAGTACACTTCGTAGGGTAAGCCATCTAGTCCCGGCGACTTATTGAGGCTGGCCTGCTTCAACGCATCACGGACTTCGCATTCTGTAACCACACCCTCATAACTAGCCGCGAGATAGCTGCAAAACTCCCAGAGCAGGAGATCAGTGCAGTGGGCAAAGCGATCCCAAAAGTGCGCCCAAAAGGCATCACGTATCTCGCGACTCGATCACAGCAGTCGCCCATCCGGGGTCTTGACAGAATCGATATACTGATCGGGAAACCTTTGCACTTCTTCTTCACGTGCAGTTGCATTCGATTTCACAGCTTCGTAGAGAACTCTATTTAACCTAGATCTAACTACGAATCCCTTGTCGCGCTCTCTACTCTCCCGCTCAAGGTCCCTCCTAGCTAGTTCTACACCTATGGAGTCCCCCCCCAGCCACCACCCGGGAAAGTCTATCATCTATATATTTTGCCTCCTTGGTCCTATCTTAAATTCAGCTGTCGACCGTACTTGGTGGCGAAATCTCTAATTCTATGTTTAAGAAAAACCACCACCTATTCCTGGTAACCACCCCCACTAACGCCCGCTTTATTAGGGATTCCAGCCGATCCCGAAAATCCTGTATCTCCAGTAAGGAGGTATTGAACTTTCAGTACCTGGCTAGACTAGGCCTATTAGCTAACCACAAAAAGACCCTAACAAGTTTATGGTCAGTCCACGCTATCAAGTGGAATGTGGGACAACTAACGAAATCAGTATCAGCTCGTCTAACTAACATTCTGTCCAAGTAGGAGCCTACTTTGGCAGAGGGTGAGCTATCTAGCCCCGTCTACATCTCCCGCCCTGGGTGATCCAGACGAAACCTGTTGACCAAGTCATGACAAGCCATGCAGCCAACAAGGCTGCTTTCACACCTTCCCAACCTTCTAGCTTCCCGACCAACCTTATCTATCTTGGGATCAAGGATCGCATTCCAATCACCCATTAAGACTAACTGCTTCATATCATCCAGGAACGGCACCAACTGACAAAAAAAGGAAACCCTCTCCGCAGCGATATTGGATGTATAAACTGCAACCAGACAGAACTTGAAACTTTTAATGGCAACATCGGCCACAACCAGTCGGCCCCCATCACCTGCAAAAACAACGTCAACATCAGCATCAAGGCTGCGTCCAACTAGCAAGGAGACCCCAGTGCTGATGCGGCTGCCGTATGCTGAGAAAACGTTAAAATCGCTTTCCAGCACCTGACAGTTGGCACTGCAAGTGAAGTAGGTCTCTTGCACCGCAGCGACATCTACACTGTGGTTCTTGAGTTCACCAAGCAAGCGCGTACACTTGCTTGAATCCCTCTTTCCTCTCACATTCAATGTGGCAAGGTTTAGAGTCATCAGACCAACTTACCTTACTCACTGGCGACTATGGGCCGGAAATCCTTCGGGGTAAGGATGCCGACGGCCTGACGCAGGGAACCGGTGCCAAGTTCAGTGGTAACCCGGTTGTCCCAGGTGATTCCTCAGACATCTGTGGGAAACCGCAACTTTAGGGACCTGTAAAGAGAGGGGTGAACCAAAATAGGAACCCTCCCAGAACAATAGGGTATGCATTTTTTGACGGAGAAGTGCTCCAACTCCGCCAACTTCATGCCCATATCAGTCTGACAAAACGTACTCGTGTGGGCGTTGAATTATTTTTTAACTCAGTTGAGTTCGGGTCCCAGAGCAGTTGCCAGTAGAATTCCAGACAGCTAGAGACCAGATGTAGTGGGGAAAGCCACACCCGACCGAGGGGGCCCTTGGAAACCCTGATGGAGTGGACCCCAGCATCAGGAGAACAAGAAAGACACAACATGACGGTCATAACAGTCAAAATATGAAGTTTATGTTCGGTCTCCAGCACCCTCTCACATGCAAACCTTGAACAACCCTTTCGAACCCTTGCAATAAAGTGAGAGGTGAAATATTGTTAAAGAAGTCTTCCTGTGTCTTCCTTCTTGCGTCTTTACCGTTGTGTCGCTGTGAATTATTCTACATATATATGTGCATGTATGTAGATGTGAATCTGCATAGATGACTATATAACAATATTTTTGGAGGGGGGAAAGGTGGTGGAGGTAGTGGTGAAGGTAATGGTGGAGATGGAGGAGATGGTTGTGGTTTTGTTTGAGAGGAGGGGCCAGCCCTAGGGTGGGATTTTTCTGGGCATATTTTTTTGGCAGCCCCTTCCCCACTGTCCCTTCTCCTCTTCAAGTTGGCGCTTGTTTCCATTGGTGTTTCTTCTGTTGATTTTCTTTTCTTTTTGGATTTTCTGGGTGTTGGTGATGCTGGGGATGCTGATTTTACTGGTGTGGCTGGTACTTTTGGTGGTGCCGGTGTTGCTGGTGATTCTGGTACTGCTTCTGCTGCTGGTGGGGCCTTGGTCTGTTTCTGTGGAGGGGAGGTAGCGGAAGAACTTTTCCCCCCTTGTTTAGGGGACTCCTTCCTCCTCCGGGTCACCTCGGTCCAGCCCTCCTGGTCACTTGTTTTGGGCTGGACCTGACCCGGGCCTTGAGCCTCCGCCTGCTTGCTGATGGTGGTTGTGGTTGCTGTAGTTGTTGTGGCTGTGGTGCTTTCAGCTTTTTGTGGACAAAACTTGGCTATATGGCCAATTTCTTTGCTTGCCCAGCACCTAGGGTGTCTTCCCTCCACCACCACCATCATTTGCCGGTCCCCGCTGATTAGGGTCACGGGGATGGCTTTAAAGCCATCCCTCGTCAGGCACAGCCGGAAAGTGTAGTCCCCGTAGGCCATCCTGGCGGGGGATCTCAGTAGGTTTATTTCTTCTACCTGGCCGTATGCGCTTAGGTAGGCGGCCAGGCACTCCCCGGTGATGAACGGCGGGACGTTGAATACTGTAACGCGGAGCCTACGGGTTCCCTTATACTCCGGCTGCAACCTGAAGTGTTTTGTTATAATATTGTTAGCTGCAGCCTTGGCAGCCTGTTCTTCAGTGGGAAGCAGGACATCACAAGTCGCAAAGGTTTTGCGACAAAAGTACTGACATGGGATGTCTGCTTTCCTAACACTTCCTCGAACGTCTCCTTTTTGAGCCCCACAAGTCTTTTGGTTTTTAGGTCCGAGATGACCAGCGAGAGGATCCTGGGCTCCATTCTTTTGGACGATTTCAGGGATGGGCAATATCTTATTCCATTTGAAATATTTCGCATATTTGCCCACCCTGTCTCGCTCGTAATCCTCAAGTCCCCTCTGCTGGTCCTTCCATGGTGTGGGGCTCTTTTGTGCTGGTTGAATTTCTGGGATGCCTTGGCTGCTCTGGATGTCTTGACTGTCAGCGGGGATCGGCAAAGAAGTCCAATTTGCCTCTATCAGGCTCTCCTGGGACAGTGTCTTTTTCGGTGTCTTCAGTATTTCCTTTGGAGTCTTCTTTGGTTTTTCCTTTGGTGTCTCTTTATCTGAAGAAGGGGCCGTACAGGCCGTAGAACCCTCCATGACTGCAGTAGAAATAGCAGCCAGGAGGGTACAAACAAAGCCTCCAACTGTAGCAAGTATGGAGGGGGGGTCTACTATTTAAACACTAGACGGCACTTAAAAAATAGAACGTACGACACTGGAAAAAGACACTGAAAAAATGTAAAAGAATTAGTAAAACCCCTGAAAAACAAAAAACAAGTAAGCCCAAAGACAAAAACACATGTGACAAAAAACAAAAAATAAAGTCAAACAAAAGAATTGACAAAGAAATAGTTAAACAAAAGATTTGACAAAAAAGTCACTTGCAAAGGAATACATTAATTTCAACAAAAAACAAGTCTTACTTTTTACAAATAACGAGTAATAGACAAGCAATCTGGCGTTGACAAAAGGGTGGCTCAAGTAGAGTGGTGTCCAAAATACACCTCTGCCCTACACTCGTGCCTCTATCAAAGAAATAATAAGGCCGGACTTCTTATAGACATCTGTCATTCAGTAACAGCCAATGAAAAACAGGGCATTCCACACTCCTTTACTATATATAATACCATCTTTACCTCATCTGGTTTCGGCTGACTACTTCCAGCCCCGGTCCAAATCATTTTGGTGACAGATTGATTTCGGACTGGACCTCTCCAGGTGCTGGGTAGCGCTTTGGTCGGCCGTGTTGTCGGGGCGCAGATCTAGCCGAGTGTGTCTTGGTGCCTGGGGATTTCCTTCGGCCTCAGGGGGCCTCCCCCCGGCTTTTACTCCCTTCGGGGAGGTTGTGTTAATTGCCCGGCGCCTGAGGCGCTCCTAATAATGGGGATGCTGACTGGGAAATGCCAGGCGCGTGTGGGCTACGGCCCTGCGCCCGGAACCACCGAAAAAAGGCCTTGTGTCACACTTGCCCGTAAGGTGGGACGTGCAACAAATACCTCGGCTGACTACTTCCGGATTCGGTACCGATGTAAGATGGTATTTTTGATACTCGTCCACGTCCATGATTTATATTTAACAAGACTTACACATATCCCCCCCCCAAAAAAAAAATCTATCCTATACGAATACTTCCAAACTAACATGAAATAAGTCCCTACTCTAACTATTCAGTCAGTCTTTAACTCTTACCTTATACCCTTATTCGAACCCAAAAAAGGAAAAACTCCCATTTATTTGGCTCACGAAATCATTTGCTACAGATTAACTCATACTTATTTGCCTAGTCCCCCCCCCCGTTCGTCAATAATCTATGCTCATATTACCAATCTACTGCATATTTCTAAAAAAAAAAAAAAACCCCAAAACGCTACTCAATTCAACTCCTTACATTCTAACTTATTACTATTACGAATATATCTCCCTTCCTCCCATGAACTATTTGCAATTAGGTTTCAGTCAATTAACTAAAACTACTAGAGGGTGCTGGCAAATAAACTTATTAAAACCTTAAATTAGTAGCGGACCGTAACCAGTATATGAGGACAACCCCCCCCCAAAAAAAAAAACGGATAATTAGATATCCACCCCCTCACAAACGCCAATGTTTCTCAACCCCTCCCCTGACATTTCGACTACCCTAACTTAATATTAACTCAATATACTCTTATAATGTGTAATATGTCTCCTAGTCTTAATTCTTAGGCTCCTCCATCGTCCTCTTTATTTCTTCCATTGCTCTGATCTCTTAAGCCAAATCCACTTTGACGCCTTCAGAACTGTGTTGGTAATGTCCTTCAACGCCCTCACTCTAGCTGCCCCGACTATACCAATTTTTGCTAGGGCTCTGCCCAAAGACTGTCCAGCAAAGCCCCTACAACCAACTTCCACGGGGTCATAATGTATCTTCCATGACTTTTGTTGACATTGTTCGACCAGTTCTTGGTATTTGGACCTCTTCCTCACATTAGCGAGAGTAATATATTCCTCCCATGACACAGTCAGTTCCCAAATAATCCACTGCTTTGTGTTATCAGAGTGCAATATCAAGTCCGGTCTTAGCGATGTTACAGCTATGTGTCTGGGGAACTTCAGCTGAGTCTCCAGATCCACTATCAACTGCCAATCGTCCGCCGAAGATAACAGGTTCGTTTTCTCTCTCCTCTTTCTCTGTATCTTCTCTCCTGCTTTTACGAAGTTGATCAGCTTCAATTTCTTACCTGGTTGGTGATTACTAGCCCTCATAGCTTTAGTCACCTCATTCGCAATTACCTTGAGTGCTTGATCGTGACGCCAACGGTACCGTCCATCACCCAAAGCTTTTGGGCAACTACTAAGGATATGTTGTAAAGATCCTTTCCTTGCACATAGTTGACATTTGGGCGTCTCTCTCTTCCCCCATATGTGTAGGTTCGTTGGGCTCGGTAACACATCATACACTGATTTAATGAGAAATCGAATCTTGCTTAAATCCGGCCACCAGCAATCTGACCATGTAATCCTTTTTGCTCTACATCCTCCCACCTTGTCCAGGATCCTTGCTGACTCAGACCTACCATTCTACAGTAACGCACTTCTACGCCCTCACGGGCTTCTTCTTGGATGAGTTGGCGTCTTTCTTTGCCTTTGGCACTGTTGGTATGCGTCGAGGGGAATAACCCCAAACACGCTCTGCCTTTCGACAATAAGATAGTTTTATGCCTAAGCCTCTCCTCCGCCACTTGCAACTCTCTCCTCGCACTCCACTTCCTGCCAGATCTTATCTGAATTCCTGCTGCCGCCACCTTTGAATCTTCAGACTCAGTATACTGCAGCAGTTACTCTTGTCTTCGTGATTTTGAATTCTTCCACGAGACTGCTGCAGGGGGGCACAACGCGTTGCTGTTCCCGTAGAGAGCCGCACCACTTAAGCATCTCGGCAAGCCCAAGTTTATGGATCATCATTTTCAGATAGTTCCACTTTAAGAAAGCACATGCGAATACACACACGTGAGAAACCATTTTTTTGTTTAGTTTGTGGTTTAAGATTTGCACGGAGCGCTACTTTAAAGAAGCATATGCGGACACACACAGGAGAGAAACCATTTTCTTGTCAAGTTTGTGGATCAGCATTTACAGAGAATTCAAGTTTAAAAAGACATGTGCAGATACACACGGGTGAGAAACCATTTTCTTGTAAAGTGTGTGGATTAGCATTTTCACAAAGACCCAATTTAACAACGCATAAATGAATACATACAGGAGAAAAACCATTTTCTTGTCAAATTTGTGGATCAACATTTTCTGTGTATTCTAGTTTAAAACTTTACATGACAATGCACACAGGAGAGAAACCATTTTCTTGTAAAATATGTGGGTCATCATTTTCACAGAATTCCTCTATAGAGAAGCACATGCGGACACACAAAGGAGAGAAACCATTTTCTTGTCAAGTATGTGGATCAGCATTTACAGAGAATTCATGTTTAAAAACACATATGCAAACACACACGGGGGAGAAACCATTTTCTTGTGAAGTATGTGGATCAGCATTTTTAAAGAATTCATATTTAAAAAGACACATGCGAATACATACAGGAGAAAAACATTTTCTTGTCAAGTTTGTGGATCATCATTTTTAGATAATTCCACTTTAAGAAGGCACATGCGAACACTCACTGGAGAGAAACCATTTTCTTGCCAAATATGTGGGTCATCATTTTCACTGAATTCCACTTTAAAAAACATTTGCGAACACACACGGGAGATAAACCATTTTCATGTCTTGTGTGTGGATCAGCATTTTCAGGTAATTCTGATTTAAAAAGGCATATGCAAACACACTGAGGAGAGAACCATTTCCTTGCTTAGTCTGTTTTGGTCTACTTTTGAAAATCACATTCAAAAACAGGTCAGCAATTTCTCTTTCTTTTTCTGGTATATGAATTCAAATATACAGACCTTTAACACTTTTAAGTGTCATTTTAAGTGTGTGGATCAGTATTCTCACAGGTTCACATTTCAAAATCAAAAACCCATTATACCATGTAAATATTGCTGATTAAAATCAATACATAACTGATATTTTTCTATTTAGAAATGACAAGGCACAAAATTTAACTTGTTACCTAAAATAAAGTTTCTGACCTGTTTCCTTTTGACTTATTGCTAAATCTAAACAAACAAGAATCATAACAACAGTTTTATGAAAATGATATGAATGTCATTTGATTTTTTTCAAGTCCATAAAACTCTTTGAATGTGCATATGTGAAAGAAAAGGAGCGGTGGAAGGTATGCCTCATCAGTAACAGAAAGAAAAGAGTCTGTTGTAACCGAACATGCGGAATCAATTTCAAGTCCTGTTGCTTTGTTGTTGTCTTCTTCTTAATAAAAGGTTGATGGCTGAATTTCTACGCTGAAAATAACAGTTCTCTTAGCTTCTTCGTATGAATTTCTTTTTGTCGGCAATAATCTTCTTTCGCAGTCCTACATCTAAGCTCGTCTCTTGTCATGCATCACCAAGACTTCAGATGATTGTCTTAGAAGCTCAAGGAACCAACGCCTATAACCGTTACGCTATGTGTCCTGCTGGTTGCAGGTTCAATCCTCACTACAGGCGAGTAATATACAGGAATACTTAACACTTGTACCCGGTTATGGCAAGCGGAATCAGAACAGGCGACCCCCGTGGTTTCAATAAAGGACGTAGTTCAAAGTTCCGTGAAGGTTCCCGAGTTCGACAAACACCTGAAGAAGGCCGGAGGACATATCGGCTGAAACGTTGTGAAAATAACAATAAAGATGAAGACAATAGTCTGAAAAACCTTAATGTTAAAAATCAACAAGCTTCATCTCAGAAATTTAGACAACTAAAACATTTTAGTTTCAAATTTTTCTTGTTTTTGCTTGAAAGAAAAAATTTTTACAAAGTAAAAAAAAGTTTACTTTATAATATAGAGCTGTTTTATTAAAAAGGTAAAAAAAAATGATTATTACATTATATTTAATGACAGCCACTACCAAAATTAAAATAATGAGTTAAAATTCTATTAAAAATAATCATATGAACAAGAAGGTTTAATGAAAAATAGTTAAATTATTACTGAAATTTGGAAAAGAAACATAGTTCTTTTTGTTTAGAAACAATGAAACTTGCATTTTTTACCACTCTTCAAGCTTCATTATCTGAACATAGATCAAAGTTCAAGTAGGTTAGAAATGTAACTGCTCTCATTCATATGTATGGTGATCTGAAGGGGTTTTGAGCCATATCTTTTCAATTTGAAAAGCATTTTTAAGACCCTATATAGGGTCTTAAAAATGCTTTTCAAATATCAGTTGATAACCATATTTACCAACCCCTCCGCTCGGGCAGGATATGACACAAGGTCAGCTTTTAAGCGGAGTTTAACAGGTTTGAATTCAGAGTTTTCCTGTTCCTAGACTAGTTGCCTCACCAAGGCTGAAGAACCTAGTCTGTCCTACTATTGACCCATAGCTGGAGGGAGAATAATTGGATTCATACCTTTCCCAAGGGTATTAGTGCTATGTGAAATGCAGTCAACCTTGTCCAGGATTTGAACTCGTGTCGCCATGTCCATTTCCTACAACACCATGGGCACCTGATGTTATCAGTAACTGATTTTTTAAAACTTTTTATTGATTAATTCTCTTGAAAAAATATTTTTGCTTTAAAAAAATGATGTTATCCACTAAATTCTGATATTTACACTAGTCCATTTGGCTGAGGTTGTAGAAAATACTGACTGCATATCTGCAGAAGGGTAAGGCGTCACCAAAAATATCTGATGGTAAGGCTCCAGTAATGCAAGAGCTTTAGGGAATACAGAGTACCCCTTCATTGTTATCATTCTCAGGTCCATTCTGGCCCAGAGTGATAGCATGTGATAGGGTCCTATCTATGGGTTAAATAGAACTATTTGACATTTAAACTAAGTGCAAACAAATGAATTATGCTAAACTGAATTGTTTGAAATAGAACTGTTTGATCATTTAACTGTTTTTAAACAAATGACTGATGTTTAATAGAATTATTAATGATACATAACAATGCTTGGAACTATTTAACTTTGTTGACTTATGTTTACAAATCATATACATCTAATATATACATATAAACCGGATTTGGGATTAAATAACCTACAATGGTTATATGTCATAAAACCTATCCAAACCATGATACAGAGAATTAAAAAAACAACTTTTTTTTAATTTGCTTCTATATTTTGAACCTAAAAATCTTAAGTAAAAATTTATTTTAATTGTTTTCCAATTATTCATGCTTACTTAAAAGTAATATAAAAATTGTTTTATAAGATAATATGAATTAGGAGATATATAAGGTGATTAAAATTTTTTCATAATATTTCAGATGTACAGAGGTTTTCAGAAAAATTTAATATCATTTTATAATCTGGAGGTGCCCGTGGGGTAATGGTTATCATCGTAGAAAAGGACACGGCGACACGAGTTCAAATCCTGGACAAGGTTGATTGCATTTCACATAGCACTAATACCCATTGGGAAAGGTATGAACCCAATTATTCTCCCTCCAGCTATGGGTAAATAGTAGCACTGACTGGGTTCTTCAGCCTTGGTGAGGCAACTAGTCTAGGAGAAGGAAAACTCTGAATTCAAACCAGTTAAACTCCGCTTAAAAAATTTGACCTTGTGTCATATCCTGCTCGAGCGGAGGGGTTGGGTAAATAGGATCATTTTATAATCTGATAATTTGACCAATTCTTGTTCAAATGACTTCAAATTTAGCAGCATGTGTAGAAACAACTAAAATTCTTTTTTTAATGTTTAAAAACTTTTTTCTTTTCCAATGAATGAATTTTCTATACATAAAAATAAAAATAAAATAAAAGATTGAACATAATATTTTGCATTGATTCAACACATACTGTATAGCATTGAGGTGATATGGTTATTTTCCCGAACACTATAGATTTTATGGCAACAGAAATGATTTACGAAACTATTCTTTAACAACACACAATAACGAAAGTTTTTATTTGTAGCTTTGAGGCGGTTTGTTCTTGGTGCTGCAAGACTCGTGGTATTTAGGCTTGTTGGTTTTGGAGACGCGATAGCTTAGCGGGATGTTGAGATGGCAGCGTGTCGTTGGACGTGTGAGGGAAGTATTCAAGGTCACCGTGTAGTTTTGTGTGTCTGGTAATTGGGGAGAGTAGGCGTTATCTCCATTAATGTGGACCAGAGGTGAAATGGGAGCTATTGTGTCGAGAGCGAAGTGGCGCTCGGATCGACATAGTAAATTTTTGTGGTGCTTGTGGAAGGCATGCTGAACATATCTAATTCATATTCAACTGGGATTCCTTGGTCTAAAATATATTAGACGCAAAGAATCCATAAATTAGATGGTTCCCTCCTTGAGTGTCCATGTTGCTGCTGCTAGGGTTAAAGCCACAGTGAGATGTCCCACTGGGTGGCTTGTTTAGCTAAAAAGCATCGCTAAGCAAGGACGACCAGAGATAAGTCTGTTCTGGTCGCCGTCTCAAGCTGAAGAGAGTGTGTTTGGCCGCTCACCCGTTTTGCTAGCCGGAAATGAAGGTCCGGGATGAATAGGATATGTCATCCTGATTGGGTGAAATTCAGTGTTGAATTAAATAGCGCGCCAAAACAAAATATGAGATTTTCCTCTTCTCTACAGCTGTTCAAATTTAAAACCATTTGAACAAGAATTAACTAACTTGATTACAATATGATATCAGTTTTCCTGAAACTCTCCGTATTACATTTCATTGTATTTTAGATGTAATCATTAAAATTATATTAGTGTATACAAACAATAGGTATCCTAGATCTATAGTTTGTGAGATTTCATCTTTAAAAGATACAGTGAGTTTGTAGTTTAACAAATTTGGGGAATGTGAGGCACAATTCAGCAGCGCTGGATGCTTTTGTGAAGGTGATAAACCACACTGGTCTATTGGATGCCAAGCTCCTCTGATACACTTCAAGTGCTACTTACTTGATCTAAAGAAGAAAAAATATTAAGGTTTTTCTTCTTTTCTTTTAATTATCTCCCTTGCCATCAAATCTTTTTTTAAAAATTCGAAAACGACGGATGTTTCCAAGTTGAAAAAATTAATAAAAAATTATATGTTCTTAGATTAAATGTTAACTTGCTTCAAGGGAGACAAATCAGGAGAAAGAGTATCAAGTAAACTTCGCTTTAATTTCTTCTTTTAAAAATAAAAAAAATAAATATTAGGAGAAAGATATTTTTTATTTAGCATTAAGTGTTTTTAATATACGAAACTGGTATTTTATCCTGCACAAAATGTTAAATTATCTGGAATTAGACGAAACTTTTTTTAATTGATTCATACAATAACAGTATATAAGACGATTCCAAATTTCATAAGAAATTTTGGATTCCAACAAAATAATGGCACAAGACAGAATCTACTGAATCCGTCTATCTAAAATCTTCGCCTTACTGTACAAGAGAATCAATTTAGTAATTTTACGAAGCTCTTTGTTTCGATGTGGCACAAGGCCGAATGAATGGGGCACCCAATGAGACTCGAACTCACTTGTACGTTTGCTTATCTAGCTTGCTAACCGTTACACCACCAGAGGTGCCCAGAGAATCAATTTAAATAAATTTTACTCTTTTATATATATATATATATATATATATATATATATATATATATATATATATATATATATATATATAATATGGCGCATGCGTACTAAACTCAAGATAAACGGAAGCGGTGCTATTTTGAAATACCTTGTCGACAGTACCTACGCAAGGTATGATACGGTACGGAGTATTTCTTTCGTTATTTACGAAGCTTAAATGTGCCATATGACCAGAAGCAAAGGGTACCTAGTAAGAATCGAACTGGTAATCCAGTTTGCTAACCATTTCACCTCGTGAGGTGATCCTGAAATTTTTTTATCCTGTTTATAAAAATATATTTCCTTTTATGTTGAAATGAGCAAGATTTTGAATTCTCAAAATCGAGTGAGGTTTACGTTAAAACATTTATTTTTGTTATTCCTTTTTAATTCTCTCTCACTCTCACTCTCAAAAGATTCCAGAAATTATTGATCGAGGTAAGTGTTACTTTAATTCATCAATATTTGACCACAATTAAATTTTTAAAACCCGTTTTATCTTAAATATAGGTCCTGATATTAAAACATCGTTATTTTCTAAGTATAACCAATTATTTTTCAAAAATTAACTTCTACACCTAATTTTAAAATGTAACTTTTCCTTCTCAAGTTATATTCATATTAAACACCATGTTAAGTAATTATCATTATTCTTAAGTATATAACTAAATAATTTTTAGCCACTGAATAAAAATAAAACAGAACAAGAAAACACTTATTTAAATATTATTTGCATGTAATATCTAAAAATCTAGGCAATTTTACAACCATTTAAAATGTCACAATGATATTTCTATGTAATATATAAAAGTATAGGTAGCTGATTTTGTTTGTGTTGTTCAAAATATCCCTATATGTCTATGTAGTATATAAAAATCTTTGGTAACAGTTTTTGTTATTTGAAATAATACAATGATATTTATCAACATTTCACTCTTTTTAATCAGAGTGTAACAAGGAAGGTAGTTTAAGTTACCTCCTGTTATACTAAAAGGAAGAAATAAATGAGTTGACAAAGATATTGAAAGTTTTCAATTTGGAAGTTTAATAACAGCTTGAGTCGAAAGGAAACCTTCGTGCTGTAAGTTGCAGGAAGAAGAAAACAGTTATAGAAGGGTTGAGAAGGAATAAGGCAGCTGAATGTCTGAGCGAGAGTCGCGTCGCTGCAGTCAAGTCAAATATTGAGTTGCTGCTTTTAGGACACGTATGAAGTATACAGCCATAAGTTTGTAGTCCTATAACAGTAGGAGATAGGAATGATGGTCTCCTACTGAGTTGGGAGGAATGAAATATTCAGCCATAAGTTTGTGGTCCTGTACTGTAGGAGAGAGGAATGAGGGTCTCCTAAAAGGTTGAGCAGGAATAAAGTTGCTGAATGTCAGAGGTGTAATAAAAATGTTCCTGTAACAGGCAGAATAAAAACATCTAATTTAATGCTCCTGGGATGGTCAAACGAATGATGAAGGAATGAACTCCCAGCTACCATCGATCCATAAATCAGATGTGCTCTCCTCGTGAAATGATTCTGCTGCTAGAGAGAGGACAGAAAGATTGTCTGTCCTGCTTGAAAGATTCTAAGGAAGAGAGAGATTGGCGCACTTTCGCCACTTTTGAATTGCCCAGGAAAGTCTGGGCAGAGTGGGATAAGTCATCCTCATTGGGTGAAAATATGAGACGAGACCACAATGGTCAAATTAATTTAAGCACCAAACAATAATTCAAAGTTATTTCTGCTACAACCTCTTCTGTTTTTCTT
Source organism: Sepioteuthis lessoniana (assembly GCA_963585895.1). NCBI lineage: Eukaryota > Metazoa > Mollusca > Cephalopoda > Myopsida > Loliginidae > Sepioteuthis > Sepioteuthis lessoniana. The sequence continues at coordinate 39,502,505 of OY757908.1, read as the reverse complement.
TAGTTTGTGTTGTTCAAAATTTCACTATGATATGTCTATGTAATATATAAAAATCTTAGGTAACAGTTTTTGTTATTTGAAATTATACAATGATATTCATGAACATTTCACTCTTTTTAATTAGAGCTTGCTCAGATAGAATATAGAAAAATTCTGTTTCTTTAATTCGAATATCAAGTTGTAAAAGATCAATAATATCAACAGTTAAAAATATTCTAATTCGTCAGTTCTTTGTTTTTTTTTTAATTGGCTTGACATAATTTTAGAATGTGGGTTAAATTTACTATATCAATCATCATCATCATTAAGTCGTGCCGCCAGCACGGATATCCCTGACCCTCTCTCGCCACTTCTCCCTATCATTCATCGCTTTTGGAAGGTCTTCAGGGTTACATCCCGTATCCTCACATAGCTGCTGTATTTATGTTCGAGCTGGTCGTCCTGCTTTTGCTCGGCCATATGCGGGGGTCCATAGGAGTACATCACTGATGAGTTCGTCCTTGCTTCTCCAGCAGTGTCCTGCGTGTCTGGTTCGTCTAACTTATAGAGTTTTCGTGATGGGAGGAAAGTCACCGTATAGTTGGTGTCTTGTGGGGTGTTGACGCCAGGACTTGTTCAATATTGCTCTCAACATTCTTGTGTAATTGCCGTCTAGTTTCTTCTTCAGCCATTTAGTTAGTGTCCAAGTAGTGCATCCATATAGTAGTATCGATACAACTGCTGCCTGGAAGAAACTGCGTTTCATTTTATTGGTCAGGTCTGATTTCCATATAATTGAGAGCCTATCAATAGCTGTCCATGCTTTCATTAGTCGTGTGTCGATGTCTTTTTCGGTTGATGAGACGCTACTTCCTTGGTAGGTGAATTTGTTTATATCAATACAATGTGCAAAAAATCTCTGACAAGCCCAGTCGGATGGGGCTGTAGAATATAACAACTGCATCTCTGCAGAGGGGTAAGACCCCTGCCTTTAACAAGTGTCCTGGATATGACACTAAACAATCTGATGGTGAGACTCCAGTAATGCTGGACATTTGAGGAATGTGGAGTACCCGTTCATTACCATCGCTCCCAGGTCCTCTCTGGGCCAGAGTGTAGCACCTGATTGGGTCAAATAGAACTAAACTCTGTTTGTTGAGAGGGGACTATTTTTGGATTTAAACTGCATATTTATGCTAAACTGAATTATCTGAAATAAAACTGTTTTTACATTTAACTCTGTATTGCCCAATTAAACCATGTCCTTACATTTAAACTGCATACTTATGCTAAACTGAATTGTTTGAAATGGAAATGTTTTTGTATGGTAAACTGAATTGTTTGAAATGGAACTGTTTTTGACATTGAAACTGTACTTATGCTAAAGTGAATTATTTGAAATTAAACTGTTTTGACATTTAACTGTATGTAAACAAAATCTATACTTATACTAAACTGAATTGGTTGAATTAGAACTGTTTGACTAAACTGAATAGCTTGAAATAGAAATGTTTTTGACAAACTGTGTACTCATGCTAAACTGAATTGTTTGAAATAGAACTAATTATTTGTATAAAAATGGATTGGACTTTGAATAACCTACAAAGGTTGGTATGCCATTAAATCCAAACAATCTCTATCAAACATGTATATATATATATACCTATTAAGTTTCTCTTGGTTTTATTTACAAGTGACCTTGTCACATGTTGATGCTAACTTGAGTCTACTGCTTCAAGGTATGTAACATTACAGCACCATCATCAATATGTATAAAGGTGTTATGCAATGCAAGTATAAGGTGACTGCGTTTTTTCTTTAGATACAAAAATTTATTTCCTGTCTGCAACATTACACAACAGTTGTCAGTGAAACGAGAGAAATAGAATAAGAGTTACTAGTGTCACTTGGAAACACGGAGGGTTTAATTCATGGCAGACGAACAAACACTGACTTCATTTCTTCTCCACTGACCAAGCCCTCACTCCCAATGGAGCTGTCATCTCAACTCCGAATTAGAACTTGGAAACTGCCCGACTAATTCATTGCCCAGTTGGCTGGGGCTGTAGAATACACTGACTGCTTCTCTGCAGAGGGGTCAGACCCCCCCCCGAGTGTCCAGGATATGACACTAAACGATATGATGGTGAGGTTCCAGTGATGCTGGAACTTTGGGGAATGCAGAGTACCCCTTCATTGCCATTGCTTCCAGGTCAACTCTGACCTGGAGTGGTAGCACATTACAGACCCTATCTATGGGTTAAATAGAACTAACTGCATACTTCTGCTAAATTGAATTGTTTGAATTAGAACTTTTTGACTAAACTGAATAGCTTGAAATAGAAATGTTTTTAAACTGTGTACTTACGCTAAACTGAATTGTTTGAAATGGAACTGTTTTTCACATTGAAACTGTACTCACACTAAACTGAATTATTTGATATACAACTGTTTTGACATTTAACTGTGTGAAAAGAAAATTTATACTTAGCTGAATTAGAGCTGTTTGAATAAACTGAATAGCTTAAAATAGAAATATTTTTGACAATTAAACTGTGTACTGATGCTAAACTGAACTGCTTAAAATATAACTGTTTTTTATCATTGAAACTGTACTTATACAAAACTGAAATATTTTTGACAAACTGTCTACTCATACTAAACTGAATTGTTTTAAATAGAACTGACTATTTGTATAAAAATGGATTTTGCGTTAAATAACCTACAAAGGTTGATATACCATAAAAACCAACCAACCAATTCATTAACAGCCAACCTACTGACTTACTAACTCCAACTAACTGATGGTTAAATAACTCTGCTTATATCTATTCTCCTAATTATTCTGTTAACTAATCTGATAAGAACACATATCATTAAGACTTTCAGTGACACATCATCCTATAATGTCTATCCCCATGTTATTTTAATATGGCATCCACAACTGATTTCAAAACAAATCTTTATTATTAGAGAGCCATCATGAGAACACACCCACCTGACTTTTCCCCTTGACCTTGCAACTAAGGAGACAAATTCAAAGGTTTTAGCTGCACACACTTCATCACTAAAAATAAGGCAATTAACTAATATAATTAATCACAATCCTTAATTATATTACAGATATACATTATATTGAAATTTTCTTACTTAAGTGTTATAGTCATAATTCCATTGAAAAAACGAGTCAATCTGGTAGACTTGATTGGCAATGGCTGCTGGCTGAAGTAAAATAAAAGATAAAAAAGGAACCAATTCTGAAGATGGTAAGGAAAGCTGTCACAGATCTTCAGTGAGAACAAAGACCTCATATCATGAATGAAATACAAAAATATATGGCCTCCCTAAGATTCATAAAGATGGTATTCCATTAAGACCCATTGTTTACTGCAGAAGTTCTGCATGTCATCCACTGAGCTGCTTCCTTGTCAAGATAGTCATTCCACTAACAGATGCCCTCTTCATATGTCAATAACTCTGCCCACTCTATGGAAAAAACCAGCAAGGCCACTATTCATTCCAACCAGATAGTAAATCTAGATGTAGTAAGCTTGTTCACAAGGGTACCCACTGATGAGACACTGACAGTGGTATGAGATAAGTTGGCTGTAAATCCCTTGTTAAAAGAACACACTTGTATACCAATAGATGACCTGATAGAGATGGTGACCATCTGAGTGGAAATGACCTACTTCAGGATGGGGTCTGACATATACCGATGACAGGAAAGACTGGCTGTGGGATCACCATTGTTGCCAGTATTAGCTAACATATACATGGAATTCTTCAAAGAAATGTCATTAGCATCTACTTTATTAAAGCCATCATTGTAGCTTAGATATGTAGATGATACATTAATTGTCTCGCCAGACAATACATAAACTTCAACTCCCACCATCAATATAATGTAAAGAAAGGAATTATTTAGTGCTTACAACATCAGATAAAAGCTGACAGTAGTGACAGTATGAAAGTGACTGTAGTGACAGTATGAAAAAATGAAGAGGTTAAGAGAGAACCTCCATCGCAACAATTACTTTGAGAGCATAAGATCGGCTCCAAGAAATCTAGATCAAATGACAGAGAACAGTACCCTAAAACTCACCACAGCCTCTCTGCCATAAAAGTCTTAGCCAAAAAGATCCAAAAGTTATGTTGTCCATATGATATCAGGACAATACTCATTGATAGATATTAACTTGAAGATCCCTTTGCCATGCCATGTACATTATATGGGTGGGTTAACAGGAAATGCAACTACTGCCTAAAGTAAACAGGACACAGATGCCCTTGCAGAAATGCCATATAAGTTGGATGTGTGGCATAACAAGAAATGCCCCTGTTTCCTAAAGTAAATATGATACAGGTTGTTCCCCAGTGGAAATGCCATGTAAATTCATGGGTGGTACATCAGGAAATACAACTGTTGCCTAAAATGAACAGGACACAGATGCCTCAGCAAAAATGCCACATAAGTTGCATCAATGCCATGACAGGAAGTGTACCTGTTTCCTAAAGTAAACAGGATGCAGGTTGTTCCCTAGTGGAAGTGCCATGTGAATTGTGTGGGTGGCATGCTAGAAGAAAGTGTGTCTATGTACAATATGTAAGCGGCAGCCTGGAGGTGTTGCTATGAAAATTTGTGTAGGTATCCAGGATACTATATAAACAGCAGTGATGAGCAAAGACCAGAAAAAAGACCAGGGATGGCAGCTACTTGATGTCACGTTGCTCTGGACTCTGGCCTTGTGCCAGACTGCCCAGGGTTGAAAGGCAGAGAAAAGCCTGTGATATATAAGACTTGCAAAAGTAGAAGAGTGAAAAGAAACTAAGATGATTCAATACCAGTTTTGCAAAAGGAAAACAAAGCTAAAAGACAGAGGTTTCACAGAAGAACTGCACCATCACCCCTTTCTGTGTGTGTGTATCTCAACCGTCTATGAAACTCACTCTACCCATATATACATTTCAGGTAATAAAAGGAAAAGAAAAGAAGCAGATTATATTTTTATACTTCACTGTTATTGTCTTTCTCTGCTGTACAACATCAGGTGTGGCACCACTCTTCAAAAATATCTCTGCTAAGTCAAGCCCCCAATAGAATACAACATAACCAAGAACTGCATGTACTCCATTCCATGCAGTTCTGGTAAAGTACACAAAAGTCAGACATGCTACCCACTAAAAGTAAGGCTAGAGGAACATCGAAGGGCAGCATATCCGGGAGAAATTAAAAATTCAGGTATGGCTGACCATATAAGGAAAGAAAAGGGAAACCACTGCCCTGGTGGGAGTAAGTTAAAAATCATTGATAGGGAAGAACATTGGAGAATAAAAATCTTAAAGAAGCAGCATATATATTGGACTACAGTGACCTGTTGAGTAGACCAAGTATAGAGATGAGTATGATATGGGAAGCATTAATCAAAATGTCTCAATTAAAAAAAAATTTAATATGAGTTAAAGTAGAAAAGTAGAAAATCATACAAAATTGCAATATGAGCTAAGGTAAAAAAATCGTACATAGTAATGAGTAGTATCTCATTGGCTGTTGAAGACATTAGGTTTATAAGTCCCAAAAATTCACTCTGAATTGTCCAGCAGTGGATAAAGAGTTGGTTAGAAAGTGCTTCTGAGTGAAATTATCTGGAGGTTCCAGGTTCAAACCCACCTACAGGTAAGATAACTAAGAATAATTACTATAGCTTAACTCTTGTACCCGGTTATGGTTAATGGGATTAGAACAATCAACCCCCATGGATTAAGTAAGAATTCAGTTCGAAGTTCTGTGTAGGCTTCTGAGTTCGACATAATACATCTGAAGAAGGCAAAAGGGTGAATTCCAACATTTAAAAGATTCTGACTTAATCTTCATTTAAGAAAAGTGATAAATGTACATTAAAACAATTTCATAATATCTTGATATTTTACCTTAAATGTACAAATTGTGTATTAGAATCAAGAGAAAATAACTTTAAAGTGAAATTACATTTATAATTTAAGAGAAAATAATTTGCTAATAGTAAAATATATAATTTAACACAGTTAATATACTTTACCTCATTTTCATGTCCAGGCTGAAAAGCAGTTTCTTAATATCTTTTAACAGAGCTAAGATGTGGCGTGTCTATGCCATGCTAGGTCCATGTGTGTAAAGAATGTTTTTTGAACTCTCTATGAGTTCCTTGAAGAAAAGAGCCAAATCCCAGCACCCTAGAACCAGAACTTGCTAAAACATTCAAACGTTTATCTCCTAAAACTTTGTTGGATACTAACTGTACCATTTTATACTAATAACCTTTATTTTACCTAAGTAAGATTTTCTCAATTTTAGGCCATTTTTTTTTTGCTATTTAGGCTATCAGCAACAAAAGGACTATTTTGTTTTCAGAGTAATTTTTCTAAAAGTGACCAGATCACTCGTGGTTTTAGACACAAGTGTAGGGTTGGCTAAGCAAACCTGCTGATTTTACCAAAAGCTGCCCTGGCGGCAGCTACACTTTGTATGTATGATAAAAAAAAAATATGACTTGGAATTGATAGCATTAACATTTATATGGTTTCTTAGTTGAAAAAATATTTTAATGGTGAAAGCTTCTTTTTATGATCATAAAGTGGCCAAGTCCCATGTTGATGCTAGCTTGAGTCTGATGCTAGGAAAAAGACGGGGAAATTTCTGTATATTTATGTGCTTCAAGATTTATAATATACTGAAATTTTCTCTCTTGATTGCTATAGTCACAGCTGTACAGAGTTACAATGAGGCAAGAATTTGTAAAAATTCTTCCTTCCAAGTAATGTTGAAGCAGTATCAAGAATAGAGTCCTCATCTTGATTGTTATAGTCACAAGTGTATCGAGAAGGAATGAGACACAAATTGTTAGAAATTGTTCCTTCCAAGTAATGTTGATGCAATATCAAGTATAGAGTCCTCATCTTGATTGTTATAGTCACAAGTGTATAGAGCAAGAATGAGGCAAGAATTGTTAGATATTGTTCCTTCCAAGAATAGAATCATCATTTTGGTTGTTATAGCTACAAGTGTATAGAGCAACAGTGAGACAAGAATTTGAACAAATCATTTACTCTATGCAATATTCATACTATCTCTTCAAGAATTAAAGTTGTAGAGTTCAAATACTGAGGCTTCACTTTTCACTAAAAAAATAATATCTTCTAACGTTTTCTTGGGTTTTGCATCTCCTAAAGGAGCATTTCTCTGTATGTATGATAAAAAATGTCTTGGAATTTAGAACTTTAACATTTATAAGGGTTTTTTATTTCAAAAATATTTTAATAATGATGCCAAACAGTGGAAATTTCTGTTTTAAGAGCATAAAATATTTGTCACAACTTTCTTATTTTAGATATTTATTTGGTTAAATATTACAGTGTAAACTTACTATTAATGGTGCATCTTTTTGTTTCTGATAAAATATATGTAAAAATTAAAATTTACTGTTTTGAATGTTTTTTCTTAATTTCTAATCTATTTGTTCATATTTATTTAACAGTAATATGAAAAACTGTATTTATGATTTGTAAAAGAAGGGGGGTGGATAAATACCTCCTCAGCAACAGAAAGAAAAGAGTCTTTCGTAACTGAACACATGGAATCAATTTCAAGTATGGTTGCTGTGTCGTATTCTTAATAGAAGGTGGACAGCCGAATTTCTACGCTGAAAATATTCCTTTTTGCCTGCAACAATTTTCTCTAGCAGTCCTACACCCAAGCTCGTCTCTTGTCATGTGTTGCCAAGGCTCTAAATGCCTTTCTCTCCTCCTGGTGCATTCAGTCAGGACTTAAATAATCATACCAAAATGCCACATCCAGGTCAATCACACAATTTGGTAATTTAGACACATGTCAGTGTGTAGACCGTCCTGACGTCAAACACAATTCACAATTGAGAGGATGAGTTCGATCTCCCCATTCAACCATTTCTCTCTCCCTAATCTCATTTTACATGCCAGACATATTCATGCACACTTTGAGCTGCCGCATGTGTGGTTTCTCTCGCCACAATTTGATATAAATTCTGTGATATGTTAAGAGTTCATTAAAGTGATAATCCACTTTTTTTACTATAATGATAGAATTATTGTAATGATATACATGTAGACAACAAACGAGTATCCTGTCTTCTTTAATAATACTTCTTCTTTATTTACAGATATCAATTGTTGTGGAGAATTTGATGCAACATATGCCAATGCGAAAATGTATTTCTTCAAAGAGTGTAGATCAACTTTTTTATATATTTCATCTTTAAAGAGTCCGATACAAGCGCACAAAAGATAAATAGGTTATACTTACCAAGTTTGTACATTGGCATTTTTAATAAATTACAATTTCTAAATAAACATGCAAACATACGAGGAAAAGCAACTTCATTCTTGTGAAGTATGTGAATCAACATTCTCAGAATATGTCAGTTTAGAAAAACATATGGAAATACACACTGTAGAGAAACCATTTTCTTGTAAAATATGTGGATCAATGTTTTCTCAGAATTCAAATTTAACAATACACATGCGAATACATACAGGGGAGAAACCATTTTTTTGTCAAATATGTGGATCAACATTTTATCAGAGTTCCAATTTAAAAAGCCACATGCGAATACACACAGGAGAGAAACCATTTTGTTGTAAAGTGTGTGAATCTGCATTTTCAGAGAGAACAAATTTAAAAAATCATATGCGAATACACACAGGAGAGAAACCATTTTCTTGTCAAGCATGTGGATCAAGATTTTCACAACGTTCCAATTTAAAAACACATAAACGAATACACACAGGAGAGAAACCATTTCCTTGTACAATATGTGGATCAGTTTTTTCACAGGGCTCCAATTTAAAAAAACACATGCAAATACATACAGGAGAACAACCATTTTCATGTCAAATATGTGGTTCAACATTTTTAGGGAATTCTAATTTAAAAGAACACATGCGAACACACACTGGAGAGAAACCTTTTATTTGTTTAGTCTGTGAATCAAGATTTGCATGGAAGTCTAATTTAAAGAAGCACATGCAAATACATACTGGAGAGAAACCAGTTTTTTGTCAAGTGTGTGGATCATCCTTTTCTGGGAATTCCAGTTTAAAAAAGCACATGCGAATACACACAGGAGAGAAACCATTTTCATGTCAGGTATGTGGATCAGCATTTTCAGTGAGTTCAAGTTTGAAAACTCATATGCGAATACATACTGGAGAGAAACCATTTTCGTGCAAACTGTGTGAATCAGCATTTTCTTACAGTTCTGGTTTAAAATGCCACATGCAAATACATACAGGAGAAAAACCATTTTCATGTCAAGTCTGTGGATCAACATTTTCTCAGAGTGGTAATTTAAAAAGACACTTGCAAATACACACAGGAGAGAAACCATTTTCTTGTCAAGTATGTGGAACTGCATTTTCAGATAATTCCAATTTAAAAAAGCATATTCGAAAACACACAGGAGAGAAGCCCTATCCTTGTCAAGTGTGTGGAACAGCATTTTCAGATAATTCCAATTTTTCAAAACATATGCGAAAACACACAAGAAAGAAACCATCTTTGTGTGTGGATTAGCATTTTTACACAGTTCTGATTTAAAAACACATAAGAAAATCCATACTGGTGAGTAACCATTTCCTTGTCCTGTGTATGGGTAATCATTCCAAGAAAATAACATTAGAATATGCAGTAAAATACAAAGATGAAAGAAATTGTTTCTTTATCAAGTATTTGGGTCAGTATTTTTATGACATGGACAGGTGTTTAATACTTGTTACATGTATGGAATCTGTTTTCAGAAAATTGAAATTTTGAATTCTTATATTAATACAAAGAGGGAAAATTTACTGAGCAAAATATTTCCAAGTTTATTCTTTCAAAATTCCTTTTTAGATTCATTATCAGGACTCCCTGCAATTGTCAGATGTATAGATAAGTATTTTTATTGTTTGTTCAACATTCCATTGTAAGTAAAATATGTTTAATTAAATGTGCTTAAAATTTATGATGTGAGTTTATTTTTTTTCTGTGTGATTTATACATTCTGTTGTCCATTGTAAACTTCCTTTGTCAACATGTTATTTCATTTCCTTTTTAAAACTCAGAGAGTGATATTAGCTAAAATCAATAAAAATGCTATGGAATATGGGCTGTCTTCTTGATTTGTGTGTGACCACCTTTTAAGTTTTGTGATTCCTTTCTCCCTTTTTAGTGTAGAATAATAACAATAACTCTTACTGCTGTAAGGGTCTCAGCTTGTATCCAGATGGCAGACAAAAATAAAACAGGCTTTAACTCAATGCAGTCCCTGCAACAATACTAAATTGTAGCTGGTACATATACAGAAATACCTCCACTCATAGACAGCCAGCCAATCACACCCCATGGAATGGACTAGTCCATGTGTTCACAATGAAACACTCCAGTGTACCATAAGTGACTCTCTTTCTTCTGAAATTCAGTTTCTAAACCTAACTCAGTTTGTTATACAACTGAGTGCCGATTTGGACAACTTGCCAAACTCTATATTTAGGTTGTATGTACCTGCCTTTTCAAACTTGCCAAATTGCAGCAAATTTTACTATAAACTAGGCATTGTCAATCACTTTGGCTCACGTGGATATCATGATGCAGAGCAGAAGGTTAAACATGCTTGTGCATATGACTTTTAAGACCAGCAAGTGAGAGAGTTTTCCACATATTTCCCAATTGACATGGTGACTTTGTGGACCTGGTGCTGGTCCCAGTTAGCTTTTACAAACTGATTGTAAGCACTGTATTGAACCCAGCTTTTCTCAAAGGATTCTATACCCACATGAATCAGTTTGCACCTCTGACCTCTATCCGGTGCCATTCTTTCCCTCTGGTCTACCAATATGCTGAATTGTCTTAGGCTAAATTTTACTGAGTCTTTAAAACTTTTCTTTGGTTTTGATGCCTTTCTCTTCCCTTGACATATTTCACTGTAAAACAGTTGCTTTGGCAGCCAACTGTCATCCATTCAAACAACATGATCAGCCCAATGAAGACAACTCTTCACTACCATGGATTGAATGCTGGGTAGCCCAACTCTTTCTAATACTTCTTTATCCGGGATATGGGATTACCATCCAATACAAAGACAGATGTCTATCAGAACGGCCGAAGTCCGGTCTTATTATATTTTTTCTTTGCTTTGGTAGAGGCACGAGCGTAGTACGTTGCGATCACAGAGGCGGCTTGGCTATTTCAGAGTCATGCCGGGGTTACTGTCGGAGCCGATATGATGCAGAAATAACCCAAAATCGGCAGTGAAGACAGCACATCACTGAAGACCTCCCTGATGCATCTAAGATGTATGATTGAAATGTATTGCAGGCATTGATGATGGAGGAAAAAAAAAATATATATATATAAGTAAATATATATTAGTTTTTATATATATTTCCATACAGGAGTATCGATATGACCGCTACCTGGAAGAAACTGCATTTCATTTTATCAGTCAGGTCTGATTTCCATATGATCGATAGCCTATTGATAGCTGTCCATACCTTCGTTAGCCGCAAGAAGCTAGACGGCAATTACACAAGAATATTGAGAGCAATATTGAACAAGTCCTGGTGGCAACACCCCACAATGCACCAACTATACGGCCACCTGCCTCCCATCACGAAAACTATCCAAGTTAGACAAACCAGACATGCAGGTCACTGCTGGAGAAGCAGGGATGAGCTCATAAGTGATGTACTTCTGTGGACCCCCACATAAGGCCGGGCAAAAGCAGGACGACCAGCACGAACATACATCCAGCAGCTATGTGAGGATACGGGGTGTGGCCCTGAAGACCTGCCAGTGGCGATGAACGATAGGGAGAAGTGGTGAGAGAGGGTCAGGGATATCCATGCTGGTGGCACGACATGATGATGATGATATATATTTAATAGCATGGAAGCTTGTCTGCGACCATGGGTTTCATGACATCTTATAAACAACAATCATATGATAGAGAATGAAAGATATTGAAGAAATTGAAAAAATCAAAAAATACAGTCAAAAGAACGTTAGATTTATGTACAACTCTTTATATGTGTTTGCCCAGTCGGCTGGGGCTGTAGAATACACTGACTGCACCTCTGCAGGTGGGGGGTAAGACCCCCCCCAATGAGTGTCCTGATATGACACTAAACAATCTGATGGTGAGGTTCCAGCAATGCTGGAGCTTTGGGGAATGTGGAATACCCCTCCATTACCATCACTCCCAGGTCCACTCTGGCCCGGAGTGGTTGTACCTGATAGAGCCCTATCTATGGGTTAAATAGAACTAACAGCATTCTTATGCTAAACTGAATTGTTTGAGTAAACTGAATAGCTTGAATTAGAAATGTTTTTGACAATTAAACTGTACTTACATTTAAACTGCGTGCTTATGCTAAACTGAATTATTTGAAATAGAACTGTTTTTTGACATTAAAATTGTATTTACACTTAACTGAATTGTTACATATAACATCTTGAATAGTTTGAAATAAATGTTTTTGAAAATTAAACTATGTACTTATGCTAAACTGAATTGTTTTAAATAGAACAGATTATTTACATAAAAATGGATTTGGCGTTAAATAACCTACAAAGGTTGATATGCCATAAAACCCACCAAACTAAACCAAACCATTTATATGTGTGTGTGTTTGTGCAGGTTATATTTATGTATTATTGTGTGTGGACATATAAGTGATAACTAGTATGTGTGTATGAAGATACATGCTCTATGCAGCAAATTTGAGATTGTCTCCTTGATATATTTCTTTTTATCAGTTTCTATCAATCATAGCCTTTTTTATTTTACAGTCATCCATTTTGGTTTTAACCCTCTCTTTCTCTTTAGTTTCTTTCGTTGTCATTGCTTTTACTTTATTCCCCCACACTTCCTTTCTTTCTTTCTTCATTTTCTTTTCTGCATCACTATTTTTAATTATTTCCTTCTCAATTACCTCTTTCAATCACATCCTCATGGCTGAGTTGTCCATTTTTTCTTTGATCTCCTGGTTTAGATGGTTACCCAGTCTCTGGACAATGACTACTAACATTCTTTTAAGTCTTAGTCAATGTTCCTCAATGAATAATTAATATATATGGAAAACCAATCACTAAAAAAAGGTATTAATTTTTGTGCAAAAAAATAGACTCCAGAAGTTGTGGTTTTTATATCTGTATTTTTTGCATTTATTGACCAATCAGTGCTCAGCTGCTAGTTTTAAAATTTCTTGAAATACTCTGCAGATGACAATACTTGACCTGCTGCTAAAAAATTGCCAGATCAAAACCCAAAATGATTTTAAGAAACCTTTTCCCTCCTAGATTGTTAAAAATACATTTTTTAACCAATTGGATTCATAGATAAATCTTCAACTTTTTAATCTAATTTCATGCCTGACTCAGTATCATAATTAGTAAAGAAATAAATATTTTCTATCATAGGTATGGATTTATTCTGTATCTACTCAATCTTTTGGTTTATTTCTTTGGATTAAAAATTTTACTTTTTTTCTTCAAGATTACATTTAATTTCAACATAATTTAATTATAAAAAAATTGAATGAATTTGTTTGTTTACATTTTTATTGCATTGGAAATATTTGTATTAATATTCAAGCAAGTGGGGGGGGGAGAATGTATAGAATGAAAGAATTTTACTAACAGTAAGAGGAAGAATAGGCTGGAAAAGTGCTGTAGGCATTGTTGGATGTGGCTGCTATATTTGAAGTTAATCTTGTTTAAAGAAGGTTTCTTAATCTTTATATAGAGAGCTTTAAGAATTTAGAGTTTTGTCTGTATTTTTCTTTGAGTGATATGAAATTGTTTTCAGTGAAAATTTTTCTGCATTTAGAGGAGGGGCATAAATGTGTTTTGAGGTGTTTAGTAATAGAACTAGTGTCGGATAGGTGAAGTATTAAACATCTCAAGAGGTTATATAGTCTGGCCTTATTGGAAAAGTATTCTCCTAGTGGACATTTAAACTGGTACACTACACTGTTTGTACTGAGGTAAGTAATCAAGGGAGAGAAGTTATAGATAACAACATAGAATTTGGGATGATATATGTTGAGTTTTATTTTATTGTTAGACTCAGTAGGGAAAATGTTATAAAATATTAGATTTTTTTAGTGTTATTTCATGGAGTTTGTTGTGTTAGTGTATCTGGTTACAAACTTTTTTTTTTTTGCTGTTTGATGTAATATTATTTCCATTGCAATTAGAGTTGATATTTTTAATGACTCATTTTATTTGTTCAACAATGTGGTTTGACAAGTCATTGTTAATGAGAGTTTTTAATGTTTTTAAGTTCAGAGTTGATTGTTTTGGAGGAGGATATGAGTTTCGCACGATATGTTAGATTTTTATTTGTCTAAATTTCTGAGGCAAGAATGTATGGCACAGTGGGTAAGGCATTTGGTTGGAAAGTGTTTCTGAGTAAAAATCTGTAGGTTGCTGGTTCAATCCCACCTTCAGGTAAGAATAACAAAAAATACTTACTATAATTTAACACTTGTATCCAATCATGGTTAACAGAATTGGAACAGTCTACCCCTGTAAACCAAATAAAGGGTTCAGTTCTAGATTCTGTGTAGGTTTCTGAAATGCCTGAAGAAGGCTGAAGAACATATCGGCCGAAATGTTGTGAGTATAACAATAAAGATGAGGTCAGTAGTCCAAATATTCTAAGTGATAATTAGATTTTTAATTATTGCAATTTTATGTTGTTCATGAGGTTCACTTTTATGATTGAGTGCAGGAATTAGTACTGGTAAGTTCTTAATATGTGAAGGTGGTGAAAGTTTTGTTGTTTACGCTAATCAAGACATCAAGAAATGGGAGCTCATAAGTAAAATCAAGTACTGAATTGTTTAGGAAGGCCAGTTGTTTGGTTTGGTTTGGTTTGGTTGGTTTTAAGGCATATCAACCATTTTAGGTTATTTAATGTTAAATCCTCTTTATACATATGTATTAGATATATAGGATTTGGTTTGGTTGTGTTTTATGGCATATCAACCATTGTAGGTTATTAAATGCTAAATCCTGTTTATACATATATATTAAATATATGGCGTATAAACCATTGTAGGTCATTTAATACCAAATCCTTTTTATGCATATATTAAGTATATGATTTCTAAACACAGTTTGTAGATAACATTTTTAAAGAAGTAGTTAATTTTTTTTTGGCATACAGTTAAATGGTTTCACTTAATTTCAAATGATTCTGTTTAGCATACGTACAGTTTTTGCTCATACACAGTCATGTATTTAAATTCAGTTTTTTGTTTACACATTGTTATATATAAAACCAGTTCTATTTCAAACAATTCAATTTAGCATAGGTACAGTTTAAATATCAAGAGTTCTATTTCAAACTATTCAGTTTAGCATGTCAACAAAATTAAATGGCTCTAGGTATTGCTAGGTATCACTAACAAGTCAATTAAACATCAGTCATTTGTCTAAATGTAAGTACAGTTTAATTGTGAAAAATATTTCTATTTCGACCTACTCAGTTTAATTAAGCAGTTCTAATTCAGCTAAGTATAAGTATAGATCCCTTGTCAAAACAGATCAATGTTAAACAATTCAGTTTAGTTTGAATACAGTTTTTATGTCAAAAACAGTTCTATTTCAAATAATTCAGTTTAGCATAAGGAACAATTCTGTTTGGCATAAATATGCAGGCAGCATAAAGCATTCCATTTACTTTTCCTCATTTGTTTGCACACAGTTAAATTAATGTTGGTTATTTAATACTAAATCCTGTTTATACATATTGTCACACACTGGAATACAATCATCTCTATCAAGCAGCAATAGATCACAGATTTGTTGATTCAAATTTTATTCGAATTTACAAGAAGGTCTTATCTGGCTGACAAGATCAAAAAAAAAATATAAGGGATTTATATAAGAGTCCACATAACCAGAGAACAAAATAAACAACTTAAGTCGTTTTAACAATGATAAACAATTTATTCAACCATCCATCAGAGGGTAAAAAAGCAAAAAATTTACATTAGTCAATTTTAAAGCAATGTTAAGTGGAGAACATGTGTATCAAATAAGAATTGTGGAATTTGATTTTTAATACCTACCAGTTGTAGTTTCTCTTCTCTTATTTATTGCTTTTTTTTTCTTTATTCTTTATTTCCCAATTCCTTTCTTTCTTTTTTTTTGTGTCAAGAGGAAGTAAGTGAATAAAATATTTTAGTTCAAAAGTTCATTTCAGAGTTCAACAATGCAATGAGAGAGAGAGAGAGAGAGAGAGAGAGAGAGGGAATAGTCATAATGTATTTAGCTTCTTTGGCCTTTTCTTTTTTTTCTCTTTGATGTCGGTTGATTAATGAATTTGGAGCCAGATCTGATCACTAGTTCTTCATTAATAATTTGAAGGCTTCAGGTTTTGTCGGGGCCTCAAGTTCTTCTTCACTTTGGGCATCCTACTATTTTTAGGAGCAAATTTGATAGATGTCTGCACATGCTGAACTCTCAACCATTTGTATTTTAAAACACTTGATTTTTCACGCCTACCAGCCATCACCTATATCATGTGATCAGCCCGAGCCAGTCATCATGCAACTCTATATTACTAAGTGCTCAACACATGGCGTAACAGTTATAGGCATTGGTTCCCAGAGCTTCTAAGGAGACAATCATCTGAAGGTTGCAGGTTCAATCCTCACTACAGGCAAGTAACAATACAGGAATACTTATCACTTGTACCTGGTTATGGCTAACGGAATCAAAACAGGCGACCCCCGTGGTTTCAATAAAGGATGTAGTTTGAAGTTCCGTGAAGGTTCCCAAGTTTGACAAACACCTGAAGAAGGCCGGAGGACATATCAGCCGAAACGTTGTGGAAATAACAATAAAGATGAAGACAATAGTCCGAAAAACCTTAATGATAAAAACCCTCTTATCTACCCAGCTATGTACCACTACTGCTTTTCTATGAAAATAGATTTGGCATTAAATAACCCTTGAAGGTTGAAATACTATTACACAAAGAAACCAAATCAAACGAAATGTTGCATTGCCCTAAGGGAAATAAATCAGAGTCAAAAAAAAGTAAACTTTGCTTCATTTTCTTCAAAAATAAAAATTAAATACATACTTTCAGAAATGTATCTTTTATTTGAATGATGCATTGGAAGAAAATCTCTTTTTTTGATATATGAAAGTATTTTAATTGAATTTCTGCCTTTTCCTCAAATGGCTTCAAGGGAGAAAATTTGACTCAAAAACCACCAAAAAAATGAACAATTCTCTGACCTGGAAGGTGACATGAGGTTGATTTAATGTGGCAAACATTCTTCAATAAAATCGAGAGGTGTCAAAAATTGCTCAATATACTTTAGGCTGCCACTAGACTATGAATCCAGTTGTTACCCCAAAGAGGGCACAGTCAGCTGGGGCAGTAGAATACACTGACTGAATCTCTGCAGTGGAGTAAGACTCCCCCAATGAGAGTCCTAGATATGACACTAAACAATCTGATGGTGAGGCTTCAGTAATACTGGAGCTTTGGGAAATGCGGAGTACTCTTTTATTACCATTGCTCCCAGGTCCATTCTGACCTGGAGAGGTAGCAACTGATAGGGTCTAATCTATGGGTCAAATAGAACTAAACTGTATGCTGATACTAAACTAAATTATTTGAAAAAGACTGCACTTATGCTAAACTGAATTGTTTGATATAGAGCTGTTTTTGACAATTAAACTGCGTACTTGTGCTAGATTAAATTGTATGAAATAGAACTGTTTATATGTATTAAAATGGATTTGGCATTAAATAACCAACAATGGTTGATATGTCATAAAACCAAACCAAACTAAACCAAACCAAATCGTTTAAATAAGGAGATAGGTGCAACCTGGGGTAGGGAGACCCCCTGAAACTGAGATACTTTATTTTTACATAACCCTAAACCCAAGGAAGGTAGAAGTAACCTTCCTTAATGTCGTGTTTGCTTTACAAATGAAAATAAGTTTTGGCTGAAAGATATGTTTTCATTAACAGTAAAATATCTTTTGTGATATACAAAATATTCAATATTCAATTAAATTTAAAATTATCGGAAATTTGGTTAATCCTTTTTTTTTCAACAAATAAAAGATTTTTTTTTAATAAATAGAAGATTTATTTTTAATTTAATCTTTAAATGAATAATTTCATTAATTTTCCGAATTAAATTCTTTGTATTTACCTCGTTATTTTTATTTTTTGACTTTTTAAGGAACTTGGAAAATTAAATGCAATAATATTGACGAATGAAATTTTTTTTAAAAATACATAGAAGACGGTTGTAAACGTTAAAAGAAATATTGGATGTCAACCAAACGGTGGCTTGACTCGCTTCTGTCGAATCAGTCATTAATATTTATATTTTCCTCTTACAGTGTAACAAAATTAGATTAAATTATTTTTAAATTTTACTTTTCTGACAGTGATAGAGTAGTAAATATGGAGCATGCGCAGTAAAGTCGCAGGAAACAGAAGCTTCTCCATTTATAAAACTGAGTAGTACTCAGTACATATGGGAGTATTTGTTTAGGACATCTATTGAAATTGTTTACTTATCTCTTGACCACGAGAACTGAGTAAAATTTTGTTTTGGCGAAATCGAGTTTGGTTTACATTAGAAAAAGTATTTTTTTCGAAATCATTGCGAATCTTTTGCCGAAAAAATCGACATAGGTAAGTGTGTTGTTTATTCAGCAATATTTTAGCAAAATTACATTTGAATGAATTTAATTCTATAATTCCTGAAACGTCTTTGTTTTGTAAACATTTTAAAATTATCTTAACACCGTCTTAAAATGTAAATTAAAATTTCGTTCTAAGTTAAATTTCTCTCTCATAATCAGTGAATCAGCATTTTGTTTAATTACGTTGTATTATTATTATTATTATTATTGTTATTATTAATCCTTAGGAAGAAATCAATTCTCGCTTAAATATGTTGTAGCCATTTAAAAATAGATTTATTTTTAAATTTATAGAAATATCATTTCTATGAAAATTTAGATTTTAGATTGCAATAAAGCTTGCTGTATGACCAATTATTCAAAAATTATCTTCGATGGCTTATTTTAAAATGTAAATTTCCTCGTCAAGTTAACTTTTGAATTAATAAAAATTCAATCAGATAATTTTGTATCCTTTTATATATATATATATATATATATATATATATATATATATATATATATATATATATATATATATATAACAACCATTGAAAAAAAGGAGGAAAACTAATAGAAATGTTATTTGCGTTCAAGATCTAAAAACCTAAACAATGTCTTTGTCTACCATTTAAAATGTCTTGATGATATTTTTTATACAGTATATAAAAGCAAAGATAGCAGTTTTTGTCGATGCCATTTAAAATGTCACGATGACATTTCTATACAATATATTAAAAGCGTAGATAGCAGTTTTTGTCTATGCTATTTAAATGTCATAATGACATTTCTATGCAGTGTATCTAAGCATAGATAACAGTTTTTGTCGATGCTATTTAAAATGTCACTATAGCATTTCTGTGTAGCATATAAAAGCATAGCAAACAGTTTTTATCTGTGCCATTTAAATGTCACAATATTTCAGTGCAGTATAAAAAAGCATAGATAACAGTTTTTGTCCGTGCCATTTAAAATGTCAAAATGATATTTTTATGCTGTACATAAAAACATATCAATTTTTGTTAGTGCCATTTATAGTTTTTAAAAATGTCAAAATGATTATTGGTCCAGCCGGCTGGGGCTGCAGAATGCACTGTCTGCATCTCTGCAGATGGGTAAGATCCCCCAACGCGTGTCCTGGATATTACACTGCACAATCTGATTGTGAGACTTCAGTAATGCTGAAGCTTTGGGGAATGTGGAGTACCTCTTCATTGCCATCGCTCCCAAGTTCACTCTGACCTAGAGTGGTAGCACCTGATAGGATCTTACAATGGCTCAAATTGAAGTAAACTGTGTAATTATGCTAAACTGAATTGTTCGAAATTTACTGTTTTTACATTTATCTGTGTTTAAAATGTGTACTTTGGTTAAACTAAATTGTTTGATATATTGTTTTTGACATTTAACTATGTGTAAACAAAATTGTACTCATACTAAACTGAATTGGTCGAAATAGAACTGTTTTTGACATTTAAACTATGTACTTATGCTTAGTTTGAATCGTTTGAAATAGAACTGTTTTGACACTTACACTGCATATTTATGCTAAACTGAATCGTTTGAAATAGATCTGTTTTGACATTTAACTGTATATAAACAAAAAACTATATTTGTACTTAACTGAATGGTTTGAAATTTTTTTCCTAAATGACTTAATTCAGCATTAAATGACCCCAAAAGAATTGATTTACTGTAAAACAAAACAACCAGCCAAAAGGATAATGATATAAATTCTAATGCTCGACACTTCCACAGATGTGAAAATTTGAATATTGGATTTCAATAAAATTTGATTGGTCATCATTTCAGTCAATTTAATCAGAGTCTCTGCTGTTACAAAATGTAGAAAAACTTTTGATAATTCAATGAAATCAATTGTTAAACAATGAGGATTATGCTGGAAATATATTCATTTATTTTCAAATATAATTCTTGTTATTAAATAAATCTGTTAACTTTGTTAATCAAATTGAAAATAGATGAGTTGTTTCATCTGTGTTGCTTAAAAACTGCTAAACAGTATTTCATTAACTGTATAATGATATTTTGTGTTATACAGTTGTTAAAATGTAGAAAAACTCTGTTTCTTTTATACAAATATATAGGGATTCATTGGTATGTTGGTTATTCCTTCATTTCGGTTGGTTAGCTGAAAGGGAATTTGGGAAGAGAAGCAAAAGGAACAAAGATAAGGGTAACTTTGGGTTAAGGTTTTATTTTGTCTACTCACACTATTTCTTGAAAGGGAGATATTCTCCCAAGCCAGTCAATGTGTGTCTCCTTCGAAGTCTTGGGGGTAAAAAAAAAAAGGCCCAAGAGTCCTCTTTGGCCCTGGAATTTTGGGCTTCTTTTTTTTTTTTTTGCGCATGCCCCAAGGGATCCTCCAGTCTGAGGCACTCTGGGAATCTTACTTTTTGTGTCCTTTTATTTACTTATATATATATATATAATTAATTTTGTTTTATTTTCATTTTATTTGTCTTTGTTAGTTCCCATAAATATCATCAGCTTATAATTTAATGAAATAGCTAATTCAGTGATGAGAATTTTGTTGAGAAAAATTTTTTTACTTTATTTAAACAACTCTAGATAATTAAATAAGATATGGTAACAACCTGGAAACCAATTCACTCATCTCATGTTGGATACTTAAAAACTAATACAATATTTCATCACTTATTTGTAATAATTTATTAATATATATTTCATAAAATCTTGTGAATTTCTTTATAGTTTGTATTATGCTGTTTTTAATGCAGGAACTTTCCAACTTAAAAGGCCACTTTTTAAATGTGTAAACTTCTCAGGAAACGGGTATCTATGATTTATTTAACTTTTATATTTTTATGAGCTTTTATTAAAAGAAAAAAGATTAACTCTAGGTAATTAAATAAAATATGGTAACAACCTGGAAACCAGTTCCATCATCTGATGTTGGATACTTAAAAACTAATACAGTATTTGATTATTTTTTGTAATATGTTATTAATATACATTTGATAAAATCTTGTGAATTTCTTTATAGTTTGTTTTTATGCTGTTTTTAATGTAGGAACCTTGTGACTTAAAAAGACCACTTTTTTAATGTGTAAACTTCTCAGGAAACAGATCTATGATTTATTTATTTAACTTTTACTAATGAACTTTTATTAAAATAAAAGCAAAAAAAAAGATCACATAGTTATGAAGTATTTTGATGTACTTGAGCTTTTGTTAATGCCCATGTATGAAAGCCCATTAGTATAAAATAAATTGATGTTATCTTGCCCTTTTGAATCTTCAAATGAATTGGAAACTAATAAAATTTCTTTGAAGATGAAGGATTATCCACTGATTTGTTCAAACTAGACTCTTCATCTTTGTTGCTTTAATCATAATTTTTTACAGCCACTAGGAATTAAAAGATTTTCAGTTGGTATCCTCATGGTGTAATGGTTAAACTGCTGGACTGCAGAATTGTAATATGCAACTTTGAACTCCATTTGTGCTATTACAATCACTTTCAGGCAAATACCCTTGGGAAAGATATGAACCCCCTTATCCTCCCGACTATGGGTTAAATAGTACCACTACTGTCCTTCTAGAAGGATAGGTTTTGGCATTAAATAATCCGAGAATATTGATATGCCATTAAACAACAAACTAACAAATCAAAAGATTTTCTTGACATTGATTACCACCTATCATGAAAACTATACAAGCTAGATGAACCAGACATGCCGGACACTGCTGGAGAAGCAAGGACGAAATCGTAAGTGATGTACTCCTGTGGACCCCCACATATGGCCAATCAAAAGCAGGACGACCAGCTCGAACATTCATACAGCAGCTATGCAATGATACGGGATGTAACTCTAAAGACCTGCCAGAGGCGATGAATGATAGGGAGACATGGAGAGAGAGGGTCAGGGATATCCGTGCTAGCCGCACGACATGATGATAAGGTGATAATTTATATTATTTCTAGTATTCATACTAATGTCGTCATCTTTATTGTTATATGCACAACATTTCAGCTGAAGTGACCTTCTTCATGTGTTTCTTGTCAAATTTGGGAACCTTTACAGAATTTCAAACCAAACTCTTATCTAACCTACATGGGTAGATTGTTTTAATTTGTCAACAATGATTGGATACAAGTGTTAAACTATGTTAAGTATTCCTTGTTATTTTTGCCTATTGTTAGGATTGAACCTGCAAACTCCAGATAATTGCATTTAGAACTGTAAAGAATAATCACCTATATCCATTATGCCACAGGTCTTGCTGGACAGTTCAGAGTGAATTTTTGGGACTTATAAACTTAATATTTTTATCTTGATTTTGTATTACTACTTATTACTATTATATATACCAAAGACTCAAAAAATGGTACTTGATGCCTCCTTGCTTAACACTCAGCATTATAAGGTATGGATCAAGGGTAAAGTAGAGCAATCCAGGGAAAGGAGTAGCGCCCTCCCCTACACATTGGTGTAGTAAGCTATTGAAAAGGGAGCATTCGGGTCACCCTCGACTATGGTCGCCAACTTTTTTACTTACTATTATATATGATTTTTTACTTTAACTCATCTTGCAGTTTTCGCTAGTCAGGTGGGGCTGTAGAATTCATTGACTGCTTCTTTGCAGAGGAGTAAGACTCTCCCAATGAGTGTTCTGGATATGACATGAAACACTCTGATGGTAAGGCTCCAGTAATACTGGAACTTTGGGGAATGTAGAGTACCCCTTCATTGCCATCGCTCCCAGGTCCTCTCTGGTCCTATGTTTGAGTCAAATAGAACTAAACTGTGTATCTATGCTAGATTTTGTTTGAAATAAAACTGTTTTGCTATTTAACTGTGTAAACAAAATCTATACTAAATCTATACTAAACTGAATTGTTTGAAATTTAATTCAGCATTAAATGTCCTGAAATAAAACAAAACAACCAACCAACCAACCATGTTGCAGTTGTTTGTATCACCATATTGTGTACTTAGGTTGTTATTTATCCTTTTTAAGCATATAAAGAAATAAGTTAATTGTCACTGAAAAAAGAAAAACTACTATAGATGTTATTTCTTTGCAGTATCTAAAATCCTTTGCAGTATTTTTGACTGTACCATTTAAAATGTTATGATAATTATGATATGACAAAAAATTTTAATCCTTGACATTTCCCCTTCTGTGAAAATTTAAATATTAGATTTAAATAAACCTTGATGTACTTTACTATTCAGCTGTTTTAGTGCTTGATATTTTTTGTTCTATCTCTTACAAAGGTCAACTCTATATGGTGCAACCAAGTGTCACTATCATTCTGGTTCTCTTCCAACTGTAATTGATGAACTCCCCCTGACACTTTGGATAGTAACATAAAAACTCAATCCTGCATTTACACTGGATTCACATTACAAATAGCTGCTTAGGTAAAAGACGCATGAAGCAGTACATTCTTTTAGCTTCAGGTAAGTGAAAATTGTCACATTATTTTAATTTGGTTCAGTTTCTTCATTTAATGGCATATCAACCTTCATGGGTTATTTAATGCCAAAGCCATTCTTGTAGAAGAACAACAGTGATATAGATCTACATTTTCTTTTTTTTTTTTAAGTAGAGGAATTATATTCACAATATAATTTCCTCTACTTAAAAAAAAGAAAATGTAGATATATATCCTTGCCCTTGAGGTCATAATGATTATGTGGATGCGTATTTCTAATCCTCTTGGGAAGACATGGTCCTGGAGGTGACCATGTCTTCTGTAAAGAGTACGGATGTAACTTGCAAGACACATTCAGGTTGATTGGCCGCACAATTACCATGACTTGTTAATTTGGTGTCACTTGTGTGCAATATGGATTGATGGCTCAATTGTAGAGTTTCAGCTCTGCAATCTGTGGTTGCTGGTTTGATCTCCGGTGGTGGAGATCACGGTATGCACTACTGATGAGACCTAATAAGGTTGAAACAGCTGTCCAGTGTTTTTGTATGTCATGTGTAGGTGTTCACCGGATTTTCTGGTCATGGTAATTCAATTCACAATGCCAGTGATATTATTCAATGCATAGCTAGAAGGATAAAGAGACATTATTTTGAAAATTAAAATCAATGTTTATCTGATGTTTTTGTGTAGTGTTTCTTTAATTCAAATGCCACTTTTTAATCAAGTCAATGATTTGGATGTTACTGTAAACATTTTTATCTATTTTCCAACATAATTCCTAATTATTGCCCCCAATAAGTGTCCTGGATATGACACTAAAGAATCTGGTGGTTAGGCTCCAGTAATGCTGGAGCTTTGGGGAATGCTGAGTGTCCCTTTATTGCCATCACTCCCAGGTCCACTCTGGTATGGAGGGGTAGCACCTGATAGGGTCCTATCTATGGGTCAAATAGAACTGTTTGACATTTAAACTGATTGCAAACAAATGATATGCTTATCTAAATAGCTTGAAATAGAACATGCTAAACTGAATTGTTTGAAATAAAACTGTTTTTTACATTTATTTGTAAACAAAAAATTTTACTTATGCTAAACTAAATTGTTTGAAATAGAACTGTTTTTGACATTTTAATTGCGTACTTATGTTAAACTGAATTACCTGAAATAGAACTGTTTTTGACATTTAAACTGTGTACTTATGCTAAACTGAATTGTTTGAAATAGAACTTTTTTTGACATTTTAACTGTGTACTTATGTTAAATTGAATTGTCTGAAATTGAACTGTTTTTGACATTTAAACTTATGCTAAACTAAATTGTTTGAATTGAACTCTTTATATGTATAAAATGGATTTGGCATTTACTAACTTACTATGGTTGATGTGCCATAAAACCAAACCAAATCATATATATTTGATCTATGTGTGTAAAGAGGATTTGGCATTAACTATCCTACTATGGTTGATATGCTATAAAACCAAACCAAATTATTAAATAAAACCTGTTAACTGAAAAATACTTCAGTTGTCTCCTGTTAGATTCTTAAAAAGTGCAATACAATATTTTTTATCTTTATAAATATATTTTATGATAGTATTCATTTGGTAAACTCTTGTAAACTTTATCTGAAAACAAATTTTGAATAGTTGATTCATCAGGCTTAAAAATTATGATGATAAAGAAAAAGACTTTTAAAAATTTTTATTACTTCATAAACACTTTTAAAGAATTAAGAACTTTGAAAAAAAATAATGAAATAGTTTATATCATCTTGAAGTAACTTAAAATAATTTTTCTCCATGTTTTGTTAATTAGATCATTAGCGATGTATGGAAGACTATAATTATTAAGTATATTTGTATTCTTTGATCTTTTAATGAATTGAAATCTAATTGAACTTATAAAATTAGAAATTATTATATGGTGACATGCATAATAATAAATGTAGTTATATTGATTCTTATAGCCACAACATTTTAGCTATTGTATTGGACGAGGCCAATTTACACTTTTGGATTGAATAAAGAATTCAGACACATGTGAACCATCTGGGTCCCCTCTAGAAAGAAACTGAAAAAAAATTTTTTCTGGTATTTTTTTTTGTTTAGCATATACAATACAGGTAATTTGTCAGTTTTTTTAAAACTTTGATTTGATATTATTTTAGGTGGGTTATATTTACAATATCAGTAATATGTGAAAACAATATCTGACTCTCCAACACACTCATATATATACTAATTATCTTTCCCTTAGTTTTATTTACAAGTGACCTAGTCACATGTTGATGCTAGCTTGTCTCTGATGCCGGGAAAAAAACAGAGAAATTTCAGTATATTCATGTGCTTCAAGATATATGATATACTGAAATTTTCTCTCTTGGTTGCTATAGTCACAGCTGTACAGAGTTACAATGAGGCAAGAATTTTTAGAAATTGTTCCTTCCAAGTAATGTTGATGCAATATGAAGGATAGAGTCCTCATCTTGATTGTTATAGTCACAAGTGTATAGAGCAAGAATGAGGCAATAACTTTTAGAAATTGTTCCTTCCAAGTAATGATGCAATATCAAAAATAGAGTCCTCATCTTGATTGTTACAGTCACAAGTGCATAGACCAAGAATGAGGCAAGAATTTATAGAAATTGTTCCTTCCAAATAATGTTGATGCAATATGAAGGATAGAGTCCTCATCTTGATTGTTATAGTTACAAGTGTATAGAGCAAGAAAGAGACAAGAATTTGAACAAATCATTTACTCTATGCAATATTCATACTATCTCTTCAAGAATTAGAGTTGTAGAGTTCTAAATACTGAGGCTTCACTTTTCAGTAAAAAAATGATATCTGCTAACCTTTTATTGGGCTTTGCATCTCCTAAAGGAGCATTTATATTTGCTTTATATGTATGATAAAAAAGGAATGTCTTGGAATTGATAGCATTGACTTTTATAATGTTTTCTTAGTGGAGAAAATATCTTAATGGTGAAAGTGTATGTCACTAATTTCCTTATTTAAATTTGTATTTCATCAAATATTAGAATGTAAAAATATTTCTAATGTTTAATCAATAATGTTCCATCCTTTTAAAATAAAACTTAAGCATCATAATACAACTTCATAGCATGGATATAGTCAGAGACTGTCAGTTTATTAACTATGTGATTATCGGATTTTAGAAACTGACACTTACTTGCAGTAGTGTTTATGCTATGTTGATTTGTATATCTTTGTATTTTTGCCTTTGTGCTACTATCTCAGGCTCTGTGCAATAAACACTGTGGGATCACACAAACTGATACCAATTGTAATAATATGGCCTGCACAGTTACTGGTACCACATCAAATGTAGCAGTATACTGGGCACAGCAGCAAATGTAATATGTTTGCCCAGCACCAATTATAACACTATGCTGGACACATCACTTATTGTAACACTATAGCAGTCATGGCACTTTTTGTTATTAACAATTTGGCCTTCACAGTTACCAATACCAGTGCTAAATGTAATACCATAGTGCACAACATTTGTGGTACCAAATGGTATACTATAATTGTCATGATACTTTTACTTTGGTCTTATCCAGGTAACTGCACCAAATGTGGTACCAAGTTTGTCACAGTACTTTATTATGACTTTTTGTTTCGTGACCACCACATGCATTTCCAGGTAGTATGTTTATCAGTACCCATGTTGTGCATAAAAGATCCACAGATAGGGAATTATGTAATCCTCCAGAACTTCTTCTGACTGTTGGGATGATTCATTGGAACAAGTTGCCTGGGTGTTAGCAACTCAAAGACAAGAAGAACTCTCCGTCAACAATTAACAATCATTTATTGGAACTTATTGGTATAACAGCGATATGTCCAATATATTTATAGAAATTGTCACTTTATTATCCAGTTATGCTGTTCAGTACAATAGCATGAGAGAATATGCAAAGGTCTATGAAGAGACACAAAGTGACAACCCTCCCTTGACCCCAATTGATTCCAACTGCTTCCAACTGAACTTTCTGAATGCCAACTTCTAACTTAACACTTTTTCAAAATTTGTTGATTTTTATATATCTAAATTCAGGATATTGTTTGTGTGATGTCATCTCACTAAATTATTGCGTCATTTCACGTGTCCCTAATTTCACCATTTTTTTTATTTCCTCAATCCAACTTCTGACTATACATGAATCTATTTTGTTTACATTTGGTCTTCTTGTGTAGAAATGACTGGTCCCATATTCTGGTATTAGTACACTTGCTGGAACTTTCCAGTTTGACTTACAATTTGATCAAAAATTTTAGTTAACTTAACAGCTAACTGAAAAACTCATGGCCCAACCAAACTAGATAATAATACAATCAATTGATTTTCACTAAAATGTTGTTCAGTCATAGAATGACAGTCTCATAAGTTACAATGAAAAACAATTTAAATCTACATTAAAAGCATACATACAAAAAATCAATGGTGGCTAAATTTCCTCTTTTAAAGAACAGAGGACCTTTTCCTAAATGACTACAGATAAGTGTAGTTTTAATCAGATTTCTGAAATCTAAGTTCCTACAAAGTGAGTAATAAAATTTGTCTTCTCTGCATGAATGAAAAGCTGGGTATGCCATCTACCCTGATGCTGAAGAATTGCTATATAAAAGATCTGAAATATTAAACTGATGTTGGCACAAAAATGAATTACTGCTTAATCATTAACTGTCTGTTTTGTTCCCTCTCTATGCCAATTCTACTTTGTTATTGTATATATTCATTTGTTTGTCCCAATAACCTCCTGACAATGTTTTACTAGCAATTCTATAAGTGAAACCCAGGTAGTAAGTTTCTGTTTTTGATTCAGTTCTCTAATCAACTTGACTTTTTCATTATTTATTGCATTGCCACTCATTCAGTTTTATTTTTTATTTTTTTCAATCCGTCATTTTCTCTATTTTGACTTGTCATTTTTTTCTATTTTCTTTTTCCAACAAAGCATTTGCTATTTTATTAGATATATTCAGTATTAAGCCCAGTTCTTTTTCTTTGTTCAGAACTTATAATTATTATAAATCTTGTTTGTATACATATTTGACATGTGCTGAAGTTCTTAATGCTAATTTTTTCCTAAACTAAAAACTGAATATGAATCAATCCAAGTCAGAAGCTAGACTTAGTTTTAATTAGCAGGAAGAAAAGAACTTGTCACCACCAGTTGCAATTTAGTGTCATACCATGAATCCCTCTTTTTAAGGGTATCTTCTCTCTTTGCAAGGGGATGCAGTTGGTGTATTCTGAACTTCTCTCCTAACTATTGGACTTGGCTATTCCAGTAAACCATGAAGGGAAAATAAAAG
Organism: Sepioteuthis lessoniana; assembly: GCA_963585895.1. Classification (NCBI taxonomy): domain Eukaryota; kingdom Metazoa; phylum Mollusca; class Cephalopoda; order Myopsida; family Loliginidae; genus Sepioteuthis; species Sepioteuthis lessoniana. The sequence continues at coordinate 39,473,026 of OY757908.1, read as the reverse complement.
AAAGCAAAAAATCTAATCTTTACTAGGGAGCTGAAGAAGATGACAGTGATACTTGTTCCAATGGTTTCATAGATGAAGCCATTAGAAGAGTCCTCAAGAAACTGGAAGACCTGGAGATCAGTGCAAGAAGTGAAACTACCCAAATTGGCTAATATTCTTTGAAAAACCTTGGATAGACTTGCTGTTGCTCAGACTTCAGGGAAAACTACCAATTACTTCTGGTGAGAAAGCATATCACAAAGTGTAAAACAGTAATAATTATACAAAGAAGAGGCCTGTTATAGTTGTATAACTCTTGAACTAAGATGCTACTGACCTTTATTCCTGCTCTTTTCTATTATCCAGTTCAATTTACAATTCTAATATGGTGGAAAATGAAACCAAAAGATTTTAACTGGAAATTTGTACCTCATTTCTAGAAACAAAAGCAATAACTGTTATAAATCAAAATGAAAGCAAAAGATTTTAAATGGAAATTTGTACTTTCTTTCGAGAAACTGTTATAAGTCAAAAACCAGATAACAAATGAATAGCATAAGATTTATTTGACCTATAGATTGAACTCCAACAAGTACTACCACTCCAAGTCAAAGTGGATCTTGAAGTAATGGTAATTGAAGTGGTACTTCACATTCCCATTGATCTCCAGGAGCCTCAATATCAGATGCAGTTTTGTATCATAATCAGAACACTCCTTTTTGGAAGGAAGGTCTTACTCCTCTTCAAAGGATACAGTCAGCAAATTCTAAGTTTCACCTACAGGGCTATAAAAAAACAAAGATGCCTTAATTTCTCTGGATAATGATTGTTAATCTTGGTCTAGTGGGTAGAGTGTTCACCAATGGTCCGGAAGACCTGGGTTCAATCCCAGGTTGTGTCATACCAAAGACTTTAAAAATGGTACTTGATACCTCCTTGCTTAACATTCAGCAATATAAGGTACATATCAAGGGTAAAGTGGAGTAATCCAGGGAAAGGAGTGGTGCCCTCCCCTACTCCTCAGTATAGTAGATTTTGAAAAGGAAGACTTCTGTTCTCCCTCAACAACAGCCGCCAACTTTACTTTTTACTTAATCTTAGAAAAAACTTTGAATTTTCTTTAAAATTTCTATGTATATTTTTATTGCAAAAAACTGATTTGTTGAAATGTAACTAAAGATTTTGGAACCCAGTAAGATGTTGGTTCCTTGAGAGGTTCCTCTAATATTTTTCAAGGTTTTTATTATATAATGAAATGCAGTAAGTGAACCTTTGTGGAACACACATCCATTTGGAACAGGTGTGAAGCATTTACGGAGCTCCTTTTCTCACCTCAGCTAAGCCCTTTACACATTTTTCTTTCAATTTAAGCATTGTTTGGATCTCATTAAAAAAAATGTTAAAGGTTGTTGCAAAACCACTTATTAGATTTTTAAAAATACATTGACATTTTGACCAGCACAAATGATTTAGCTAACATTTAAAAAGAAACGAACATAAGTTGAGAATAGATGGAGAGGATGAAAAAGAACCGAAAGAAAATAAAAAGAAAAAAATGAAAGGAGAAAGAAAGTAAGAATAAGAGATATGAAGAAACAAAATATTTTTAAGGAAAAACATAGTGAGTATAATGCTGTAAAAGAAATAAAAAAGGAAAAAAAAGAGAAAACTGGCTTCTTTTTTTTTTTCCAAAGACTGATGAGAAATTTTTTAGAACAATAAAAGTGGTTGGAGAGAAAGAACTCTAAAAACTTTTTCAGACAGAAAAAAGATCTTTAGAAAGAAAGAAAAAAAAGTTCTTAGAAAGAAAAAAATGAAAGAAAATACTTCTTAAATAAGAAAGAAAGAAAAAAGTCCTTGGAAATATTGAAGAAAGATGAAAAAAGAAAAATTCTTTAAAAATATTGAAAAAGATGAAAAAAGACACAAAGCAAAAAAGGTACTTTAAAGCATTTGAAGAAAGATGAAAGAAAAAAGATTCTTCAAAGAAAAAGAAAAACTCAGCTTCCTTTGGATATGTGCTGTCAAAATATTCAGTGAAAAAAAAACATTTTTCTCAGTTTCATAACAAAAAAAGTATAGTATAGTCACTTATCTATTTCATGTAAGATAATAAGTTAGCCAACTTTTCAATAGCTACTACACCGAGGTGTAGGGGTGAGTGGTAATCCTTTTCCTGGATTGCTTCATTTACTCTTGATCTGTATTTTATAATGCTGAATGCTAAACAAGGAGACATTAAGTACCTTCTTTTTTGAGTCTTTGCTATGACTCGACCTGGATTGAAGCCCAGTCTCCTGGACCATTGGCGAACACACTAACCATTATGCCAATGGGTAGTCAAGTCTAACTTAAGCAAAAATAAAAATTACTGTTTTTCATTTCTTTTTTTATATAGTATTTCATTTATTTAATATAAAAAGATTGTATTTATTATTTGATATGAATTATAGAATATGTTACAAATTCATTAAAGTGCTAATATATTTATTACAAGGAAATAATTATAACAAAATATAAGTGCAGACAATAAGCATTATGTCTTTTTTAATATGTCTTCTTTAATTGCAGATGTCAGTTGTTGAGGAAATTAAGAATTTTCAAATTTGAAGCAGCATATGCCTATGTGAGAAAGACTTTCTTCAAAGTGTGTGGATCTGCTGTTTCATCCCTTCTCTCTTAAAGAATCACATACAAGCACACAAAAGATAAATAGCTTACTTTTACCAAGATTGTGCATCAACAATTTTATTAAATTAGAATTTCTAAATAAACATGCAAACACATAGTGAAAAGCAACCTCATTCTTGTGAATTATGTGGATCAACATTCTCAGAACATGTCAGTTTAGAAAAACACATGGAAATACACACTGGAGAGAAACCATATCCTTCTCAAACTTATGGATCAACATTTTCTCAGAATTCAAATTTAGGAATTCACACGCAAATACATGCTGACGAGAAACCATTTTCTTGTAAAGTGTGCAAATCAACATTTTCAGAAAGAAACCATTTAAAAAATCATATGCGAACACATAGAGGAGAGAAACCATTTTCTTGCCAAGTGTGTAGCTCACGATTTACATTAAGTTCCACTTTAAAAATACACATGCGAATACACACAGGAGAGAAACTGTTTTCTTGCCAAGTGTGTGGATCACGATTTACATTGAGTTCCACTTTAAAAAACCACATGCGAATACACACAGGAGAGAAACCATTTTCTTGTGGAGTGTGTGGATCACGATTTACATTTAATTCTACCTTAAAAAAGCACATAGTAACCCACACAGGAGAGAAACCATTTTCTTGTGAAGAGTGTGGATCAAGATTTGCATCTAATTCCAACTTAAAACAACACATGCGAACGCACACTGGAGAGAAACCATTTTCTTGTGAAGTGTGTGGATCAGCGTTCACAGAGAATTCCAGTTTAAAAAAGCATATGCGAATACACACTGGAGAGAAACCATTTACTTGTCAAGTTTGTGGATCAGCATTTTCGGAGAATTCCAGTTTAAAAACTCATGTACGAATTCACACTGGAGAGAAACCATTTTCATGTAAAGAGTGTGGATCAGCTTTTTCAGATAATTCTACTTTGAAGAAACACATACGAATACACACAGGAGAGAAACCCTTTTCTTGTGAAGTGTGTGGAGTAGCATTTTCTCAGAGTGCAAATTTAAAAAAACATATGCAAATACACACAGGGAAAAAACCATACTCTTGTCATGTATGTGCAGCAGAATTTTCATATAATTCTGCTTTAATGAAGCACATGCGAATACACACAGGAGTGAAACCACTGTCTTGTGAAGTGTGTGGATCAGCATTTTCTGCAAATTCCAGTTTAAAAAAACACATGCGAATACACACAGGAGAGAAACCATATTCTTGTCAAGTGTGTGGATCAGCATTTTCACGAGGTTCAAGTTTAAAAAAGCACATACAAGTACACACAGGTGAGAAACCATTTACATGTCAGGTGTGTGGAACAGCATTTTCTCAGAGATCTAGTTTAAAAAGGCACATACGAATTCACACAGGAGAGAGACCATTTCATTGTCATGTGTGTGGGTCAAGATTTGCATGTAGTTCCAACTTAAAAAAGCACGTACAAAAACACACAGAAGAGAATCCATTTTCTTTAAACCGCATACGCAACAAAGAGAAACGATTTTTATGTCAAGTATGTGGTTCAGCATTTTCTCAGAAGTCCAGTTTAAAAAGACATATGCGTATACACACAGGAGAGAAACCATTTTCTTGTGAAATGTGTGAATCAAGATTTACATGTAGTTCCAACTTAAAAAAGCATATGCTTATACACACAGGAGAGAAACCATTTTCTTGTGAAGTGTGTGGCTCATCATTTTCTGAGAATTCCACTTTAAAAAAGCACATGCGAACACACACAGGAGAGAAACCATATTCTTGTCAAGTGTGTGGATCAGTGTTTTCATTTAGTTACCATTTAAAAACTCACATGCGAATACACACAGGAGAGAAACCATTTTCTTGTGAACTATGTGGATTAACTTTTGCCTTTAGTTTCAATTTAAAAACTCATATGCGAATACACACAGGAGAGAAACCATTTTCTTGTGAACTATGTGGATCTGCATTTTCACAAAGTTCTGGTTTAAAATGCCACATGCGAATACACACTGGTTAGAAATCATTTTCTTGTCAAATAATATTTAGATGATTCCACTTCAAACCAGCTGATGTGAACACACACAGGAGAGCAATTGTCTTTGTTTCTAGTGTGTAGCTTTGAGTATTACATGTCTGAATACCCGCTAGAGAGCAACTATTTTCTAGTGTGTGTTACCATTTCAGAAAAATCACAAAAGGCAGAGGAGAAACCGTTTCTTTGTTAAGTGTGTGGCTTAGTATTTTTAAGACATGTGTATGTATACAGGTGTGAAGCCCTTATCTTGTTAAGTGTATGGAAATACATGAGAGAATATTTACTGAGCAACATTTTCACAAGATTAGAGTTTTAAAATTCACTTTGTGTGTCTCTCTCTACCAGGAATCCGTGCAGTTATCAAGTGTATAGCTAAGTATTTTCATAGAATTGAAAATACATATAAACACACACCTAAAGGAAATTAAGTATCTCTTAGTTTTCTCAAAGGTATAAAAAAAAAAAAATCTTCCATTTAAATTTTCAGACGTATTTGAGTTTGTAAATTATGCCTTCATGTTTAAATGATTTGAATACCCTGCATACTCTGTACTGTTGTGTATGGAACTTAATGTCATACATGTGTATCAAGTCTTAAATATGATCAGTATTTAGTATTTATTTATTTGTATCCTGTGATTAGTTTTTTTTAATGAAATATAAACCATTTTAACTATGTTTGTTCAACATTCCATTGTAAGTAAAAAGATGTTAATTAAATGTACTTGAGATTTATGACTTGACTTTATCTTTTTAGAATGATTTCTATATTCTATTGTCCAGTATAAACATGTTATTTCCTTTTCTACCTCAGTATAGCACTTTATGCAACTTGTGTAAATGTTCTCTATTGACTTGCTGTTTTATTGCCTTTTCTAACTCACTATACAACCTTATACAACTGATGTGTATTCTGGATTAAATGTGATAAGCATTTAATTTTTATTGATTTCTATATTCTGCTGTCCAATGTAAATATTCTCACTTGACATTCTGTTTTATTGACTTTTCTCAGTATAGAACTTTATGCAACTGATGTGTATTTGATTTATGGAGGTGCCTGTGGTGTAATGGTTATCGTCGTAGGAAATGGACACAGCAACACGAGTTCAAATCCTGGACGAGACTGATTGCATTTCACATAGCACTAATACCCTTTGGAAAGGTATGAATCCAATTATTATCCCTCCAGCTATGGGTAAATAGTAGGGCAGACTAGGTTCTTCAGCCTTGGTGAGGCAATTAGTCTAGGAGAAGGAAAACTGAATTCAAACCTGTTAAACTTCACTTAAAAATTGACCTTGTGTCATATCCTGCCCGAGCGGAAGGGTTGGTAAATATGGATGTGTATTTGATTTAAATGTGATAAGCATTTAGTTTTTATTGTTTTTCATTATTTCTTTATAGTATACATAATATGGGATTTCCTGTTTCATTGATTGTATTAATGCATATTCCTCTCTATTACTTCTGTTTATTGTTTTTTTTACTGTGATTACTACAAACCACTAAGGTTAGTTTCTTAGTTTAATGGCCTCTCAACCTTCATGGGTTTTTTAATGTCAAAGCCATCCTTGTAGACCAGCTATGATACTATTTAACTCATAACTGGGGGGGGGTCATACCTTTCCCAGTGGTATTAGTCCAAAAGTGAACATAATGGAATTCAAAATTTTGAGGCCATAGTCCTGCACTTTAGCCATCATGTTACGGGAATTTCCTCAAAATCAATAAAGATCTTTAAGTGTGGCTACTCTGGAGAAGCAAGGACGAGCTAGTAAGTGACGTACTCCTATGGACCCCCACATGTGGCCAAGCAAAAGCAAGACGACCAGCCTGAACTTACATACAGCAGCTATGTGAGGACACAGGATGTAATCCAGAAGACCTGCCAGAGGCGATGAACGATAGGGAAAAGTGGCGAGAGATGGTTAAGGATATCCGTGCAGGCGGCACGACATGATGATGATGATGACTCTGGCTAGTCTCTCTCTCTCTCTCTCTCTATATATATATATATATATATATATATATATATATTCTTAGGAGATTGGCTGTCCAAAATGACCTTCTTCCAACCAAGCTGGCTACAAACAAGACTTTGCTTTCCTTTGGCTGTTGTATGTGAGGACTGGATTACCTTAGCCCAGAAAATATCAAAGACTAATTTAAGGGGTTTGTGGTTGTAAACCTGATCTTTTTGAAAAATAAATGTTTTATGACCAACTAGACAAGGATGACAAAGACAAGGGAGTTACTTCAAAGAGCCAAGCTTTTATTTGGCGAATCAATAACAATGAAATTGGTAGTTGGTCTACTCTTGGACCAAGATGCAGTTGGAGTTGCCATGTGGAACTGGTCTGTTGCAGGTCTGGGAATGCAGATACTGGTTTACAGGAGCTGGTTCACTGATGCAATAACTGTTTTCTTATGCTGGAACTTGTCTGGAAAATGTCTGCTGCTTGGTGACGCTGGAATCAGTACCGCCGGTTTTGCTACAATCTGGCTATCTGCATCATCGTGATTCCCAGAAGACTTTCTAAAATTAGCTCTTTAATGACCTGGTTATGATTTTCGGAAATTAGCCCTGAAAAGAGAAAGTGGCAGTGGTTGATTGGAAGCTGGTATCGGCTGTGCTGGATCTGCTGCTGTGATTGGTTGGAATCTAGCATCAGCTGTGTTGGGTCTGTGGCTGTGACTGGTCAGATCCTACATCAATTGTTGGCTTCTGAGTGAGGTACAGAGACCTCTTCTCTTGGCACGTATGTCTGGCACCATTTTTTTTTTTTTTTTTTGGTCACTGCTATATTTTATATTTTATGGTTTGAGTAAAGAAAATTCTGTGTTACCAAAAGCCAAAACTCCCTCTTTTAAATATAAGAAATAATAGGATATCTCATTATACTAACAAGAGGAATTTTTGAATACCATGTATTTTATCCTGTGATTAGAAACTATCTCCATGTCAGTTCGCTTGTAGAATTAATTTACTTAAAAAAATAGTCCTTGTGTATGCAGCAAAATTCCACTTGATGTTGTTGTTAGCTAATGTTATGGATGACTTAGGGTTTTTTGAAAATAGGGATTTTTAAGTTTTAGTAGTCAGTATGCTATGATAAGTCCTTCATATTTAGTCTTTTATCCAGAGAATAAAAGAGTTCTTAAGTATAGGCAAATGGAATTTGTTAGTCACATGAAAAATCAACATACTCAGACTAACCCAACAATGATGATGATGAAGAGGACTTCTTCCAAAGGAAGTACATACAAAACCAGAAACCTAATATAACTCTCGGCCCATGAATTAAGGTATCTGATTCAGAAGACAACACACTGACAGAGGAAGATAGCAAACTTCGACATTACTCCGGAAAACAAAAAAGTGCTCTTTAATACATAAATGATTACAGCATCAAGTTAATGGAACAGGTGCCAAAAATAGCTCATTCCAATTTTGGGTTTTCTCAATTACTGAGCTATGAACCCAGCTCTTACTATTTTAGATGAGGGGTTGGTAATACAGAGCTAATTTATTTTTACACTATTCAACAAGGGGTAGACAGGGTGGGCCCAATGGTCCTTTTTAAGAGTAAGTATATAAACACTTCTTTCACTCACTCTCTCTCTCTCTATATATATATATATATATATTTGTAATTTGTCATATAAAAATAAAAATGATGTGAAAAGGAAAGAGGAGTCAACAATTGATTCATCTTGATACAGGAATTGAATGTACAGCTGTTGTTTTGTCGGGTGTTGCTTCCAGGATTTGTTCAAAATAGATTGTAACATTCTTCTGTTGTTTCCATTCAACTTTTTCTCTGTGCATTTTGTTAGCTTCTCTATGATTCATCTGTACAGTGGTATCGACATAGCCATAGCTTGGAAGAAATCCCGTTTTATTTTATCAACCAGATCAGACTTCCGTATGATTGATAACTTATCAATAGCAATCCATGTCTTTGCTAGACAAATATATATATATATATATATTCACAGATGTGTGGATTTATTAAATAATAACACATTCTTTCGTTCAGATATATATATATATATATATAAATTATGCAAAATTAAAGATTGTAGTTTTGATTTTTATTCCATTTGTATTCATTAAACAAGAAGAAGAAAAGATTATGAGTTAATAAGAACTAGGTGATATATTACAGTTCATTGAAATACAAATATAGTTGTTACAATTATATAATTAAAAGCATCAAGGGTCAAGAATGCGTATCCTGTCTTCTTTAATAATAAATTTTCTTTATTTACAGATGTCAATTAAAGAGGAAAATAACAATTTTCATATTTAGCATATTTCAAATGTGAAAATGTGTGGATAAACCATTTGATATATTTCATCTTTAAACAGCCTCATACAAACACACAAAGGAGAAATTCTTTATTCTTGTCAAGTTTATATATCAACATTTTTAAAAGATGATTATTTCTAAATAAACATACAAACAGATAATGAAAAGCAACTTTACCCTTGTGAAGTGTGTGGATCTGCATTTACATACAATTCAAATTTGAAAATCCACATGCGAGTACATACAGGAGAGAAACCATATTCTTGTCAAACCTGCGGATCTGCATTTTCTGCTGGATCTACTTTAAAAATTTGCATGCGAATGCACACAGGAGAAAAATCATTTTCTTGTCATGTATGTAGATCAATATTTTCACAAAGGTCCCATTTAAATCAGCACTTGCAAATACAGACTGGAGAGAAACCATTTTCATTTGAAATGTGTGATCAGCATTTTCACAAAAGTCCCATTTAAAAGCACACATATGAACACATACAGGGTGAAATATGTGGATCAGCATTTTCCAAGAGTTGTAATCTGAAAAAACACATGCAAGTACATACAGGAGAGAAACCATATTCTTGTGAAGTGTGTAGATCATCATTTTCTCTGAGTTCCAGTCTGAAAAACCATCTGTGTATACATACACGAGAGAAACCATTTTTTTGTGAAGTGTGTAGATCAGGATTTACAGAGAATTCCAGTTTAAAAAAGCACATGCAAATTCACAGGAGAGAAATCATTTTCCTGTAAAATATCTGGATCAGCATTCCCACATGTGAATACACATAGGAGAAAAATCATTTACTTGTGAAGTGTGTGGATCAGCATTTTCACAGAGTTCCAATTTAAAAGTACATTTGAGAAAACATGCAGATTAAAAAACTTATTCTTTTTAGGTGTGTGGTAATTCCTCTCAAAAAAGATATTACATATCACTACATACAAGAGAGCATCAAATTTCTTGTGTGTGGATCAGGATTTTTCCTGAGTTTTAATTAAAAAAAAAAGTACACCTTAAAAAATTTGGCTACAACTGTTTTCTTTACAATTAGCATCAAAATATGTATAATCCTCTCATTAAGAAAACAATTGAAAAACCAATAAATTCCAATAGTTTAAGATAAAAATGTCACAGACTGAGATGAAAAAAAGTTACATATAGATTGATTAATTCTTTTTTTATGTGTCAAATTATTAATATTAAAGTTAATAACCCAACCAAAAGGTTACTGGATGAGAAATAACGAAAACAGAGGTTGGAAATGTAGTGGAAACCTTTATAATATTAACAAAATATAATACTTGCCAGTGGTGTGAAGAAGGTAACCTCTGCTTAGTGGTGACTACTTAATATATTCCCCCCACTCACAATAGTGTCCAAAATATTTATGATGAATGGGACCTACCCATTAATGTTCAAAGATAAGGTATATAACAATGACAAAATAAGGTTTGGTATTGAGTTTCTTATTACTCTTTTTGTGTTCACTTGTGAGAAGACATAAATGAGGATGACAGCTGTTTGATAATTGTCCCAAATCTCATATGGTGAACAGCCTCCATCCTCATTTACAACATCTCACTCATGAAAAAGAAAAGACTAATACACTCAACTCCAAATCTTTCTTTGTCAACTTTAATAACAAATGCCTACGAGAACATCTGCTGTCAAAATACAAGCTATATATATATATATATATATATATGTGTGTGTGTGTGTGTGATGTAGGGCAGGAGTCTTTCATTGAAGCATGTTTGATTAAATAATTAAGACGCATTTTGTCTTTATGATTTTATTAAGTTCCTTTCAAGTTTCCTGATAAGTGTCTTTGTTTTAAGTTGGAATTGGTGGATGAATTTACCGAAATTGTTCCAAGTACTTTTGGATCTTCCATAGGCCATCATCAGGGATTGTTTGCATGTATAAAGAGTGTTTTTCCAAAAGTTTTTTTTTTTTTTTAAGAGGTTTTTAGGTTTTTTTATAACATTACAAAATTACGTAAATGCGAAATTGGATAAAACTGAGATGCTGATGACATCAAACGAATTTAAAATATAAATACAATATCTAAAAAGCATATGTATATAATGAGAGAAATAGAGAAAAAACATCGCAGCAGAATGCCAGGTCACTATGAACATTGCATCAAAGTATTTAAAATCATCTCCTTTTTAAAAACACAATTGCAAAGCCAGTAAATTCCAGTAGTTTAAAATATTATAAGTGTAGCAGACAGAAATGAAAAACAACTAAAATAATTACATATAAATTAATGAATTCTTTCATGTGTTCTTCCTTATACTGAGTCAAAAGTTTTGCAAGATTTTGGTAGCACATGAGGCATAATTCAGCAACTCTGGATGCTTTTGTCAAGGTCATGAAGGTGATGAACTATGTTGGATTATGAAATGCCAAGTTTGCCTGATACTCTCCAAGTATTACTTACTAAATTTTTTCTCCAGAGCTTGAAGCATATGGTTTTTAGCCTACTTGACCTTTATTAAATATTGAGATTCTTGTGCTGGTTACAATACTGTGATCAACTGCACCTTCACTTTTCCCTCAACTAATGTTTTTGGTTGCTTTCATGGTAATAGGGCCGAGTTTGAACTTGTAACATGATAAGTTTCCAAAATAGATTATGTTGCATAATTGTGTAGCTGTCAAATTACACATAGAAGCAATGCCCAACATATCTGTATTTACCAACCCTTCTGCACAGGCAAGATGTGACACAAGGTCAATATTTTAGTGAAATTTGACAAATCTGAATTCTGAATTTTCCTTCACCTAGACTGGTGGCCTAAGCAAGGTTAAAGAAATCAGTCTGCCCTACTATTTACCCATAGCTGGAGGTAGAATTATTGGATTCATATCTTTCCCAGAGGTATTGGTGCTATGTGAAATGCAATCAACCTCATCCAGGATTTGAACTCTGATCGATGTTTCCATTTCCTATAACGGTAGCCATTACACTATGGGCATTTCCACCAACATATCTGTGCACCAACTACTATGATACTATTAACCATTGTGAGTACCTATCACAGCTTGAACTGTTTCAGTGACTTAATTTGTTATTTGTTTGTTATGCCCCAACAGGTATCTCTGCTTTTTACTATCTTCTCACATAAACATTTTAAAAAATTATCTTTGCACAGAACAGATACAATATTAATAAGATATCTATAAACAGATCAAATTCTGTTCAGTAATTCATCCAATAATTACCAAAAATGTCCTCTTAATTTCTTACTATTATTGTTGAAATCATTCCATCTTAAAGTTGTTTACACTATTGCTTTTTCTGATCTGATTAGGCAGTTTGTTTTTAAAATATATTACTGTATTAGCAAATGGGATTATGACATGATAAGTTGCATCAAGAACAATAGCTCTTTTCATTAATACAATAGCTCAGTGGCACATTCTTTACTATACTTGCAAAGACTTTAACAATATATTACTGTATTAGCAAAAGAAATCCTATTGGTTAATAGACTTAGTTTTTGAAATTGACCTCCACAGTAAATTTTCATTTCGTGGCGATATAATAAGAAAATGTGATTCATAATTAGAAATTCCATTAATTATTTTGGAAATTTCAGTTAGATGACATCTCATTCTTCTTTTTGGTAGTCATCATCATCAAATCATGCTAATAGCATGGATTCCCTTGAGTCTCTCTTGCCATCTGTCCCTATCAACCTTGACTCCTGACAGGTCCATTAGACTGCATCCAGTGTCCACACAGCTAATGTATGTAAATCTTTACTTGTAGACCAACACAGGTATATTCATGTCTAAAAGTAAGTAAAGTTGGTGACCTTAGTCGAGGGTGACCCAAAGGCTCTCTTTTCAATTGCTACTACACCAAGGTGTAGGGGAAGGATTGCTCAACTTTACCTTTGGTCCTTACCTTATAATGCTGAGTGTTAAGCAAGGAGGCATCAAGTACTATCTTTTGAGTCTTTGGTATGACTCGATCTGGGATTGAACCCAGGTCTCCCGAACCATTGGTGAATACTCTACTCATTAGGCCAAAGTGTAAATTTCCTTAATAGGACGTCACTGCTTCTCTAGCTGTCTGACGTTGAGAATCCAGCCCTGGCCAATACATCTAGCTCTGCCTGGGAATTTTCACCAACATTCAATTCCTCAGCTCCGCTTGCCAATCCGATGTAACTGTTACCATTCGCCACGTGTATTTTGATCTGAATGGCAGTGTTTTAGCTACCTCAGATCATTTCCAATTTTGGCTGGAATCCATGCTGAAATAAACTCGCTGCTGGGAGAGAGATTGTACCTGTCGCAGTTCACAAAAGTACACAAGAAGTAAGAAAACAACGCTTTCAGTTTTTGTATCATACAAATTTCTCAAAGCTATTGTTTTTATCTAACTATATATGTATTTACAGAAGTGTGTAGAATACAAAAAAGAAAGAAAAAGGTCTTACGAAACTTATTCGTACATTCGGAAATGTGACAGATCAAACAGAATGTGTAAAGGAGGCAACTATTGTTTCCTGGTTATCTTAACAAAAAAAAAAATTGTTTGTCTCGGCTTTTGCTTCAAACTCTCAGTTCTAGACTAATCTTCGTTTCGCCCGAAATTCTAGGACTATTCTCGGATGGGTTCTGCACTGGCCCCTTCTCTGTCTCTCTTGATCTCTCGTCTTCCTTGATCTGATCTGTACTGATCTATGGGCGTCGTGCCTTAGTTATATAAATTGGGGGTGGAAAAAATGTCGGAAGTTGGCATGGAAGAAACTAATAGACCAGTGACTGGCATAAGACCACCACCACCGCTATGTATGGAAGATAATTTATCGGCGAACTGGAAGTTGTTTAAACTGAAATGACATAACTATGCCATTATTACATATTTGACGAGACGGTCATTGCAATACCAAACGGCACTTTTGCTTCATACGCTGGGAGACGAAGCATTAAACGAGTACTACGGGTTTCAATTTTCGACACCCGAAGATGAAAGAACACCCACCAAAATTATGCAGGCATTTGATAAATACGCTATAGGGGAAACAAATGAAACGTATGAACGGTATATTTTTCACACGAGAAAGCAAGGAGAATCAGAGACGGTGGAATCCTTTATTACGGCGCTTCAGACGCTGGTAAAAACGTGCAATTTTTGTGACAATTGCGTTTCATCAGTATTCAGAGATCAGGTAGTGCTGGGAATATACAACCCCCAGACACAAGCGGAGTTATTGAAAATAAGACAGTTGGATTTGCAAAGATGCCTTGACATTTGTTAGCTGTCTGAAAATGGTACAGTACAGTCCAGAATCCTAAGGCCTGAGGGAGTGAACAAAGTTGATTTCAAACCCAAGAGAAAGACACCGGCACGAACTGAGAGAGAGTGCAGCGCGTATGCACTGCGACATGGGCCGAATAAAGAGTTATGTCCTGCATTTGGCAAGACATGTTATAAATGTAACGGGAAAAACCACTTTGCTGTGAAATGCAAATTATCAAGAAAAAAGAGGGTGCAGACTGTCACAACACAACAATATGACCGTGAAAACAACAGTAGTAGTGGTTCAGACTATGGATAGATAGACAGCATAACAATTAAGGAAAAGGTTAATGCTGTAAGTCAAGAGATGATAAAAGCGGAAATGATGGTGAAAGGAAAGCCAATTGTCTTTCAGCTTGACAGTGGAGCGTCAGTAAACATACTGAATGAGAAGCATGTGATGGGGAAAATACTGGAACATTCAAATAAGACTCTTGTTATGTGGAACGGAGCAGATGTGAAACCACTGGGAGTGTGCCGAGTCAAAATGATAAACCCCAAAACTGGACAAAAATATGCAGTCAAGTTTGTCATTGTGAAAGAGGATTTCCATCCTTTACTGGGGGCAAATGCAATCCAGAAGATGGCACTCATCACGGTCAACGATGAAAAGTTCAAAATGGTTGCCAAAGTTTCCCAGGTGGATGATTTCATCAGCCAGCACTCGGACAGCATTATCAATGAATTCAAAGATGTATTCAAGGAGGAATTGGGTCGGTTGCCGGGAAAAGTGCATTTGGGGGTAGATTCAAGAGTAACACCAAATGTTGCAGCAGCACGGAGAATACCAGTGGCACTTAAAGACAAGCTAAAGGTCGAGTTAGAAAAACTGGTAAAAAAGAAAGTTTTTGAACCAGTAAGTGAGCCGATACCATGGATAAGTGCATTAGCACTGGTGGTTAAGAAAAATGGAAATCTACGGATATGCATAGACCCAAGACCACTAAATAAAGCTCTAAAAAGGGAAAATTTTCAGTTACCTACACTGGACGATCTACTGCCCGAACTGGCTGACAGCAAGGTATTTTCCACCCTGGATCTACGTGATGGATTTTGGCAGGTAAAATTAGATGAAGCCAGCAGTCGCTTGACGATATTTACTACGCCATTTGGTCGGTTTCGGTGGAAAGTCTTATAATTTGGGATTGCTCCAGCTCCGGAAATATTCCAAAAGGCTCTTTTTAACAATGTTTCTCATTTAGAGGGGGTGATTAATAAAGCAGATGATCTTCTGGTGATTGGCAAGGGTAAGACGATGGATGAAGCTATAGTCGATTATGACATAAAACTCAGGAAACTGCTGCAGAGATGTCGTGATCATGGGATGCGAATAAATGCTGGAAAATTGAACCTACGACAAACATCTATATCTTTCCTGGGTCACGTGATAACCAGTGATGGTTTACTTCCTGATTCTGAGAAGGTAGAAGCCTCAAAAGAGATGCCGTGCCCAACAGACGTGAAGGGAGTGCAACGATTGGGTGGATTCGTGAATTACCTGGCGAAATTTCTGCCACATATATCTGACGTGATGGCCCCAATTCGAAATTTAGTGAAAGAAAATGTGCCATGGACGTGGTCCCAAATTCATGAAGAGGCTTTTGGGAAAATTAAAAAGTTAGTGAGTGGGGCACCAGTATTGAGGTACTATGATCCCAACAAATCGTTGGTCATTCAATGTGATGCAAGTGAGAAGGGCATAGGGGCTGCACAACTGCAAGAAGGTCAACCCCTAGCCTATATCAGCCGTGCGCTTACCGACACAGAAACCCGGTATGCACAAATTGAAAAAGAACTGCTAGCAGTAGTCTATGCATGTGAAAGATTTCATCAATATACGTTTCGTCGACAGATAACAGTACTGACCGATCATAGGCCATTGGAAGCGATCATGAAAAAAGAATTGGGGAAATGCCCAAAACGATTGTAAAACATGCTGATGCGGCTACAAGCTTACGATGCTACAGTTCTGTACCATCCGGGTAAGAAGATGTTCCTTGCAGACACACTATCAAGGGCATACATCCATGGAGTGAACCAGGAATGGGTGGACGATGAAGATGATGTCAAGGAAGCTGAATATATTCCTGTAACAGAGAAGGCTGCTCGAACTGCGCTCAGCCACGAAGGAAGACAGAAGCATGCAGCAGTTGCAGCAAGTAATTGTGGAAGGATGGCCAGAAGACAAAATACATCTTGACCCAGAGGTGAGACCATACTTTAGCATGCGAAATAGCTAATAAACAGATAGCTACTTCTAGCACTCTAGTTTCAGATCATTACTCATCTCATTTAGAGCATAATAGTGAGTTTCAACTTCAAAATCTCTAGGCCTGCATCTCTCAGAAATTATATTTCTCTGCTAGACCATTAAAAAAACCTGCCACGAGCTATCTTGCGCACATCCTCACCTTTTGAAGGGTTATCGAGGAAAGAGGATCAAATTTTACTTCCCTTTCTCATTTCCAAAAAGGAACCTTTGACTCTTCCCCCACCACAATAACTGCAGCAAGTCCACTGTTTTGGCCAATCCGATGCCAATAAGGACAGCCCTGTTCTTTTCTACCACCACCCCTGTGTAGGTGAACAAAAAACTTTACAATCCAACATTCAGTAGTTAGAATGGCAAAGCATTATTCATCTCCTAGCGAACAAGTCTTTCTTCAAAAAAATCTTTTTACACATCTTGGACTTGACTGTCCAGCCTCGTCCTGAGCTTGACTGACGAATGTCTTTGACTTCACTGCCCCGTGTCTTTTTCTTGACAACGTCCTTGGTCCTTGCTGCCACCTACTTCCGGTCTCTTACCTTCGCGCCGATTCATACGGGTACAACTCTTTGTGTGGTCTTCGCGCCAAAATAGACAAAGGAAGACCTTCCAGACAATCTGACGCCGTCCAAAGATGCTGAAGATAAGATCCCTTCTTTAGCCACCCATCCATGAACACACACAGAGACCCACGCACATACATCCATATATATATATATATATATACACATGAATTCACATTATTGTGCCACATACAAACGTGTCCAAACAGCTAGAAATATACGTATATTGTTCTATGAACAAACCGTATGTAAAAGGGTACAAATTATATGAAGGTTTACTTGACAAGGATCGGTAATATGGTCATGCGGTGCCACCGCTCCTAAACAGGGGAAGAAACAATATCTCTCATGTTCCAAAAACATGAGCAAATAAAAGTCAAGAATAGGTTTATGGAACTGTCATGTGACGCTCCACGAGGCCTTCAACTAATATATTCATTTACTAAAAGAGATAACTATTGTATCCTTGCTGAATAACTTGATATTCTCAAAAATCTAATTTATATACACAGCTTGTCAAAAGTATTTGGTCACCCTCAAAAATTTGTATTTCTCATCCTAAAAAGGTTATTCTTAATGAAACAAGTTAAGTGCCACAATGGTTTTATTTATTATACTAAATACAAGTTTTTCTGGGCCACATTATATACAAATTAAACAAAACAAATAATTCTTAAACTTTTGATTCCTCAAAATGACCCTCTTTTGTCACTATCACTGTTTCGTAGATTCTCGCCATTCTTTCCACCAAAGACCGGAGGTAGACTGAAGATAGTTCTACCTACCTTTCCTGCAAGAGGTGCCAGAGGTGAGCTGCACTAATGGGTTGTTTAGCTCAAGTTCATCCCACACCAGTTCAATGGGATTTAAGTCTGCTGATTGTACCGGCCAAGACATCAACTGAAGGACGTGCTGTTTCTTTTTGCATTTAATGTACCTCTGGCAGAGTTTACTTTTATGCTTTTTGGTCATTATCTTGCATGAGTTCAAACCCTTGTTCCAGATGGGATCGTGTGATGCCGCAGTTTGTTGTGATAGCCGGTTTCATTCAGCTTGCTCTTAACCTGGCACAAATCCTCGACTTTGAAATTGGCAAAAGCCAATCCACACCAAATCAGCCTCTTCCATGCTTTACGGTTGGTGTAATACGGTGAGGAAGTGCAGGTCTTTCACCAACTCTTCGTTGCACATAGACCTTCCCATGTGATTCAAAGATTTCGAACTTTGATTTGTTTGTCAAAAGGCCTTTAGTCCATTGTTCTGTTAAGCGTCTTGATCCACTGGAACTATTTGACATTGGTCTGCGTACTCAACAGTAGTTTCTTGGCAGCATTTCTGCCATATAGGCCAGCTTCACAGTCTTCTCCTCACAGAGGATGTTGATACATTGTTTTCATGACATTGGTTCATTTGTGCAGTGATGTTTGGAGCAGTCAACCTTATGTCTGGCAAGCTGGTGACTCTGACGAAATTGTTCTCGGCATTGGTAAAACAGGTTGTATCAAGCAAGCAGTAATTCTATTCGGTTTTGACTGAAGGTCAAGGGCAAAGGACTAAGCTGTGTAGCTGCTTGATATCTGACTCCATATTTTGGTTAGTTTATTTTACCCCCACGTTGACTGGTTGGTGTAATGCCTTGTCCAAGAAAGTCCCAAAAAGAATTATATACAAGAAGACAATAACAGATAGGAGACGAATGCGTTTCTTTTATACTTTCCTTTATTTACTGGGTTCAACAACCATTCCATGGATGAGGAGTTTTTCCTGAATACAATTGAAATGGTTGAATCCCCCAGTTAAGGGGTCAAAAATATGTTAATCATTTCATGCATGTGTTTGTCCTCATTTGGTATTTCGGGCTTCCATAAGGGTTAGTTTTCTTTTGGAGGTTTGTCAAAGGCCGGTAAGGGTTAGTTTCTTCAGCAGGACTTAATGTTGTTTGTTAGCGAGGAAGATGGTGTAACGTATGTGTGTTTACGTTGTGTTGTTTTCTCGCTTAGTGTTGTTAGTCCCCTCGCTAAGTTTTAAGGGTAAATAAAGGAAGGATGAAGATGTAAGTAGGCGATAGTCGAAAGGTGTTTTTAGAAATAAGTTTTATTTTGCAGCATGGAATATTGGGTTTGCATTTGGTGCTGCAAGACTCGTGGAGAGGTTGACAGTGTTGAGACGAAATTGAGTTATGAGAAGTTGAGAAGGTTGAGATGGCAGCGTGTGTCGTCGGACGTGTGAGGGATTGAACTTTAGAGTTACCGTGTAGTTTCGTGTGTCTGGTATTTTTGGGGAGGAGAGTATGCGTTGTCTCCATTGAAGTGGCCCAGAGGTGAATTGATAGCTAGTGTGTCGAGAGTGGAATAAAAGCATCGCGTTGACATAGCCAATTTTGGGGTGACATAAAGTTGTGCCTGTGCGAGGCATGTTGAATGTATCTAATTTATATTCAACTGGGATTCCTTGCAAGGAATCCATAAATTAGATGGGTTCCCTCGTGAGTCCATGCTGCTGCTGCTGCTTTTCTAGAGCCGCAGTGAGACGTCTGCACTGGGCGGCATTGTCCAGCTAAAGAGCGTTGCTATTGCTAGTGAAGAACGGCCAGTGTGACGTCTGCACTGGACGGCATTCTCCAGCCAAAGAGACTGGGTTTGGCAGCTTACCCAATTTGCTGCCCGGAAATGAAAGGTCCGGGTTGAATAGGATAAGTCATCCTGATTGGATGAAATTAAGTGTCGAATTAAATTACACGCCAAACCAAAATACGAAATTTCCCTTCCACTACATTTCTTTTGGTAGTTTGTCAAAGTCCGGTTGTTTTAATTTGTAGTTCATTTGTGGGTCTTTTATATTTCAGCATACTGTTGATATACAGTGAGATATACTACTGGGTGAAAGGGACTAACCAACGACACGTCCAAAGGCGTATGCGTGGTGCCCAGACACCTGTCAGCAACGATGTTGTCAAATCACTGGTCACTGCCTGAAAGAGCAAGAAATCCTGTTCCCCTTTGTCAAGAGGTTGCCCTTTTCTTTACGCATGTGTCATCCCTTTTTCCTGTCAGGGACCTCTGGGAGTTTCTGCAAATTTAAGTTTTCCTTTTTTTTTTAATTCAATCTAAAAAAAAAATTTATTTATTCGTTCCCTACAATTCAACACAATATAGTCTGATGTGAGTTCAAGCGGTGATATAATGTAACCTTTTGGAAAACGTTTTTATTTATGCTCAGTACTAATGGGTAGAGTGTTCGCCAGTGGCCTGAGAGACCAGGGTTCAATCCACGGTCGAGTCATACCAAAGACTATAGTTTCGACTTTGTTTCTCAATAAATCTCTCCTTCTGCTAGGATTACCTTGTCATCAATTTTGTCTCGAGAAAGGGTAGATCTTGTGTTTGTAGCCGGTCACGTGACATGGTTACCAGAATATATTCTACGCTTTCGATAGCTCACTTTCTTATTATCCGCTCTCTCAGTTCTTTCTAGCTTGCGACACATACCTCCAGACATTTCACCTCATGCTATGTCAGACAAGCAGCCTAAAATGGGAGCCTCCAAAAATACATTCATTGCCATAATGTAATTAGTGTATCTGCCACACTCTATTATAATAAACTTTGCATGGATTTCAAAATCGCTTCACACATACAGATACACACGTTTAGTTAGCGGCCGGGCGAACACTTTGCAGTTATGTACTCTTTAGTTTTTCCTTACACGTATACACAGATATGTTCAAACAAAGCACACCTTAACGTAATATTTGTATCAGTCACACACACACACTGGCATGAATACTTAACAAATAATATCCGAACATTTTTTTCTACCTTTGTGTTGTTTTTCTTACTTTTAGTATATAAAATCGTTTGTTTTATGTTATCACGTTGTGAATTTTCTTTTGTCTGTGTTGTTCATTGCTGGGTGTTGTAAATTGTGGAACGACTCAAGAGAACAAAACGACCAAAGCACCCTTCACAGATGTTTGAGGAGAAATAAAACAAAAAAACTTTTTTCATCCCTCATTGGAGTGGTTATTTTGCTATTTAACTTGATAGACGTGTTATTATTTCGTTCCTGGTTACTCAAGTTTTTGCGTAAACTTTACAAGGTCATAAATACGCTGACTGTAAGAAATGACTCGGCAGGCAATTCGTTGCAACATACCACCATACCCTCCTCCGACCAGTCGGCAGAAGAAATCAGACAGACCATTAAACATATCCAATTGTCATTCATTAATACTTACATCTTCGCCTTATTGGACACGATAATTAAATTAGATATTTCAAATTCACTTAGTTTTGCCCTTATGGAATGAGCTTTGAAAATGGCACATGCGCAGTAAGATCAGAGGAAACGGAAGCGATGCCATTCTAAAAGTGAGTTGGCAAGTATGTGTTGATATACGAGTATTTATTTAGGACGTCTTTCAAAATTGCTTTTACTTTTGGTCCCGAAAACTGAATTGCAATTTAAGTCGTTAAAATCGAGTGTGGTTTACAAAAGAAAAACTAACTTAAACAATTTTTTTTCTGCGCATTTAAAAAAAATCCTTTTTCACAGAAAAAGGAAATATACTTTGGTAAGTGAAGTCTTATTTATTCAATTATTCAATCACATTGATAATTCTAATTCTTTCAAGTTCAAAATCATTATCAGCATCTTATTTTAAAATTAATCTCATACATCAACTATTTTGACATCACGTTTTAAAACTTGTTGCCTAATTTTGAATATCTACTTCCTTTGAAATTTTGTTTCTGGTTTAAATTTTAAAAACAGGTTGAAGTTTGTCGTTAGACAATGAAGAAATACTTTTGCCAACTTGAGTAATGTGATTATAAGTATTGCTTATATCGTTGTCGATAAAATACTTCGATTAGGTTATGATCAATGGGTCCGTCTACAAAAAAAAACTACTTTCAAAATTCTTCCTAAAATCAACTAGGCAGCTGTGTAAGTTAATTCAGAGAAAATTTGTTAATCTAAAGTTTGGATTGTAAAAAAAAACTTTTTATTTAGAATACTATCAATTAAAAAACATTTCCTAAAAGAAGGGAGATGTTTGTAGTCATGTAAATACAAAGGTCAAGCTGTTGCTTTACGTTTGACACTTTCTCTAAACACAGACGACACAACAAGCTCTTATTAAAAGTACGGAAGACCGAGCGTGACGAAATATTTTTTTTTAGCTAGTAACTGTTACTATTTTTGAAATGGAAAATAGAGGCTTTTTTTCTTTTGTTTCCTTTTCTAAATTTATGTATTTAAAAGAAATGAAGAATTTCATCAAGTTCAATAGAATAAATTTTAAACACTTTTGGTTGCAAAGAAAAATCTGTCGAAAAAGATTTCCTTGTGTAGCACGAATTTCAATGTTTGTGCGACTTGTGACTTAACGGTTATCTGTGTAGCAATATAATTTGCTGAGTTCAAATTCTGACTGAACTAGTGTAACGCTACGGCACCATGTTAAAAGTTGTAACCCACAGATAATTCAAAATGACTCTAATTGTTTTATGATACGAAAATTTTTTGCTACTACTGTTTTTACAGTAGTCGTCACAAAATGAGAGAGATAGAAACTCAGAATTACTTGAGCCCATTCGATAGACAGAAACTTTAACCCATGGCAAGCAAAATGGACAATCACAGACTTTGATATTTCTTTTTCACTGACCAAACTCTACTCAAACAAGGCTGCTCGTCTCAACTGCAACTCTCACTTCTCCAACTGCAACTTCACCTCTCTGACTGACTCTGCGTCTTAGAAATCTTCTTATATATTTCATTCTACTTATTCTCTTGATTAATGTGTTTATCACACATAATCACCAAAACCTTTTAATGCCACATCATTCTAAATATCAGCTGCTATGTATCAAGAAGTTTATTTTGATATATTGCTTACAGCTGATTTCAAAACAAACTTGTCAACTTTTTATTTTGACAGGAGCTGACATGTGAACACAAAATAATGTGTACACAAGTCCTGACCTTTAGAAATTGAAAACTTACAACAAAATTTATCAATTAAATGAAATGATTAACTAAAATCCCTAATCATATTACAATAGTACTAGTACTCTCAGGAAAGGTATGAATCCAATTATTCTTTCTCCAGCTCTGAGTAAATAGTCTCTCCTTCTATAGCAACTGGTTAAAGCAAAGGAAAAATCTGTATTCAAACCGGTTGTAGACCTGGAGTGGGATGGGTTCTGCCAGGATATTGCTGCCCAAGACATGCTACATGAGTAGTACCACTATGACTAAACTTGATACAATGACATTTTTTGGTGACGTCCACAATAAATGAAAATAAATGAATTCATAATTTTTATAGCTTTTTTATTTATTATCTTATAACTTTTTATTTATAGTTTTTTGTTCACCTTCTAAGTGGCTGACATGAAACATTGTGTGGCGCCTGATTACACATTGTTATATAATTTTATTTATTACATCTTTATAATTTGTGTTGTTTATGAGCTTGATCCCCATCATCATCAAGATGCACTGTTAGCAGAGATTTCCCTGACTCTCTCTCACCATTCTTCTCTATCATCCATCACTCTTCACAGGTCTTTTAAACGACATCCTGTGTCCTTACAGAGCTGTTGTAGGTAAGTTCCTGTTGGTTGGCCAACACTGGCACATCCTTGTGAAAGGGTCCATAAAAGAATGTCACTTATGAATTCATCCTTGCTTTTCCAGCAGTGTCCCACATGCCTTGTTCATCTTATTTGGATGGTTTTACAGATTAGGGGGTAGGTGGCTGTACAACTGTTGTTTTGTGGGATGTTCCTTCCAGGATTTGTTCAATATAGGTCATAGCATTTTTTGCAGTTCCTGTCTAGCTTTTTCTATATATGTTTCATCAGTGTCTATGTATAGCTACAAACTATATATAATTATTGATCCCTGTAGACTCCTAAAGCTGTTTGTGCAACTTAGAATACACTGACAGCATAATATACTAAGGAGTAGGAACTACCCTACTCCTGAAAAAAATAGGGTGTCCTGGGTATGACACTAAATTGTGTGGTGAATGAACCAAATCAGCTTTGGTATCGACAACTTGAAGGTTTGTATTTGCGTATTTCTTGTATCTGAGTACCAAAACTCTCTGCCACAATTATTTGAGAATGGGGAAATCAATTCAGACACTTGTAGCAGCAGACATGTATTTCATCTTGCCAAACAATGTAAAATAATTTGTAATGAATTAACACTAAGTCATTTACTGCCTGAGCAAACTTTATCGAATGGATACTGAAATTACATAAAGTACCAAAAAGAATATGTAACAAAGAGAAAATCCTATCTAATAGTTGAAGAGTCCTTTAAAAGATGTAAGTTGTTGTATGAACACTCATGTAAAAGCATGGTACCCTGCATTGTATGATAAACATTTGTTTGGGTGAAAACTTTTCGTCTCTGTTGGGAGACATGCGCACTCATGATTTCCTTATGCTATGATCTTATGCTAGTTACAATACTTGATTATGGCCTTAGTTCCTTGACTATCACATGTGTTTCTGGCTAGTTGGTTTATTAACTCCTTCTGTGCCCACATTGTTAGAAAGATCCACAGATGAGGGATGACACAATCTATCCAGAACTTCTGACAGTAGTGGGGGTTTGTTGGCACTAGTTGTTTGATGTTGGCAACTCAAAAACAAGAAAAACTCTCCTTTAACAATTAACTATTTATTGAAACGATAGTGTAACAATAATTTAAACAATATATATATATATATATATATATATGTAAGTAAAGTAAAGTTGGCGACGATAGTCGAGGGTAACCCGAAGGTTCCCTTTTCGATAGCTACTACACCAATGTGTAGGGGAGGGCGCTACTCCTTTCCTGGATTGCTCTACTTTACCCTTGATCCGTACCTTATAATGCTGAGTGCTAAGCAAGGAAGCATCAAGTACCATTTTTTGAGTCTTTGGTATGACTCGACCTGGGATTGAACCCAGGTCTCCCGGGCCATTGGCGAACACTCTAACCCCTAGGCCAATGTCTTAAGAGACAGACAATTTAGGTATTGGGTGGTGTAATCTATGTTACTTGGAGAGTGAGGTTTTGCTGGAGAGACTTTTGTTCTTGGGGAGATTTTTTTTCCTCTCTTCCATATGGACATTGGATACCTTCTCTTATCTAACCCTAAAATGTCTACTTTTATCGAGGATTCCGTTGGGAACAAACATTCCTAAAAGGTTAACTAATCACAGATCATTTTGTGTTCTTCTACTTTTTGACTCCCCTGCCAATCAAATGCATTGATCTACAACTGTGGGAAAAGTATCCCTTCCACATATCATCAAATCAAATCACAATATAGTGGCTTCATTAATTAAGGATCCTAGCCCATACCTTGTGGGTGAGTATCTCTTTTCACATTAACCAAAAAAAATGAACGATCTGATTATCTAACCAAAGATTTGACCTTTTAACCCCAACAAGTGAGCAAGAGATGTCATAATTTAAAAAGGACCAATGCACCATCAAAACCCCAAGCCTGCTTACTTTTTGTTTTGACAATTTGAAAGTTTGTACTAGTCCCTAAATGACTTTTAAATTTCTTTCAAAATCAATGTCTTTTTTATATTTTCACAAAAAGAAAATTGCATTTTATTGAATAAAAAATGCATAATTCTTTCCATAAGTTTTAAGCCCCAATGAAGACCTCATATTGTCATATCACTCCCATAACTATCCTGTCATTTACCTCATATTGTCATGGGGGTGTCCTCGTGGTATAATGGTTAAAGCAATGGACTGCGGAATCGTAGTACACGAGTTCGTACTTCAGTCGCGCTATTACGTTCCCTTTCGGGCAAATACCTTTGGGAAAGGTATGAACCCCTTTATCCTCCTAGCTATGGGTTAAATAGTACCACTACTGTTCTTCTAGGAGAATGGCTTCGGCATTAAATAACCTAAAAAGAGTTGATATGCCATTAAACAAAGAAACCAATCATATTGTCATATTACTAAACAATGTAAAATAATTCACTATGAATTAATGATATATTTAAACCCAGTTGGCTGTAACTCTGCAGAGGGCTAAGACCAACCAGTGATTGTCCTGGATATGACATTGATCTGATGGTGAGGCTCCAGTAATGCTGGAGTTTTGGGGAATGCAAAGTTCCCCTTCATTGCCATTGCACCCAGGTCTGCTCTGACCCAGAATAGTAGCACTTGATAAAATCCTATCAGTGGATTAAATAGAGCTGTTTGACATTTAACAAATGACTTATACTAAATTGAATTGTTAGAAATAGAACTGTTTGGTTATTTAGCTGTGTGTAAACAAATGACTGATATTTAAATGAATTGTTAATGATATTTTATAATACTTGGTGTATGCAAAGAAATGAGTAATGTTGAATAGAATTGTTAGAGTCAGATAACAATACTTGAAACCCTTTAACTGTGTCTAAATTGAAATATTGGTATAACATAGCAATACTTGGAACTATTTAACTGTCTGCAAATGAATGAATAGTGTTGAATAGAATAATTAGTATTAAATTGTAATACTTGTAACCACTTCACTCTCTGCGAACAAATGATTAATATTGAATTGAATTATTAGTGTTAGATAACACTAATTGAAACCATTTCACTGTGTAGAAACAATAGCAATATTTGTGTGCAAACAAATTAGCTCTAACTCATTTAAAATGAAATTACCTTCAAACTATTCTCTTAAAAATCATATGTGTATATCCATTTAAATTTCTGCGAACAAATAACTGATGTTAAATTGTGACTGTTCTATAGCAATACTTGAAACCATTTAACTGTGTGTGAAAAAATGAGCCCAGGCTTGTTTAAAAATGTTATCAATGAAATGTATTTACAAATCATATATATTCAATATATATATATATAAAAACAGGATTTGACTTTAAATAATCTACAAGGGTTGATATGCCATAAAACCCAACCAATTAACCAACCATGTATTATATGTGTATATGTAATAACAAGATTCGGCATTAAGTAACCTACAAGTGTTGATATGTCTTAAAACTTTTCAGTGGATTGTTTTTTCTTTTCTCACAAAAATGAAATTTTCTTTTACTTACCTAAAAGAAAGAAAATATTTAAAAAAATATTCTAAGTATTAACAACATTGCAAAAAATTTTCAGTTGTTTATTTTGAACTTAAAAGAATATTTGTTTTCATTAATGGAGTAATGATGGATTAAATGCAATTTGGAAAATGATATTTAGATAAAGTAGAATATGCAATTTTCCAGAGTCACAATTAAAAATTATCAATAAAAATTATTTCTTTTGAATTAAAATCTAATGCCTTTCCATTTTCACTCTAAAAATAAATAAGATTCAAAAAAGAAGAAAAATCTATAGATTTAGTCTCAATAAGTTTCAAAAAGAAGCTTACAAGATTTTATCAAATCTATATGATTACAAGTTCTATAAATAAGCCTTTAACCCTATAGTTACCACTAAATTGGTAGGAAATTAAAGTGAGATGTTCTAGAAGATATTAAACTAATGGATTAAACCTCAATCAATTCAAGTAACAGTTGTACTACAATATAGCAACATTTAGACTTTTCTAGAAGACTGTATATAAAAGTTAATTTTTAGTTTACTGGAAGAATTGAGTAAGTAAGCAACAAAGAGAAACATGAAAGTGTTAGATGAGCATATAGAAAATATTTTCTCTTGATAACAAAGCATAAGTAATCTTTATTTAAACTTTTATTTTTCCATTATTGGATCTAATAAGTTTTCTTGATAAAAGAAACTTCTTTGAAATTGATAACTTTAACATTTCCAAGAGGTTATTTCAGAAAATATCTCAGTAACAATACAGAACATTAGAAGTTTCTTTCAAAGATCATAAATGATTGACATAACTATCCTTTTTTTATATGTGTATTTCATTGAAATAAACATCTTATAAACATTTTTCTAATGTTTTATCCAAAATGGTGCATCTTTTTGTCTGATAAATAAAACTTAAGCGAAAGTAGAAATTGCTGAATTTAAATTGTTTTCTATTTATATCTGTTCATTGAGCAGTAATATGAAAAAATTGTTCATTTGTGACCTGATATGAATTATTTGATATGTTCGTTGTATAATAATTATTGTAATTATTATAAGTGTAAACAAACAATAAGTATCCTGTCTTCTTTATTTGCAGAGGAGAATAACAATTTTCATATCTGAAACAGTGTATGCCCATGTGAAAATAGATTCCTTCAATGTGTGTGGATTTCCAGTTTAATATGTTTTATCTTTAAATAGTCACACACAAACCTGCAAAGAAGAAATTCCTTATTCTTAGCCAATTTATACATCAGCATTATTAATATGGATTATTAATTTGAAATAAACATGCAAACACACTGTGAAAAGGAACCTTACTCTTGTCAAGTGTGTGGAAAATCATTTTTAAAGAATTCAAAATTGAAAAGGCACATTCAAATACACACAGGAGAGAAACCATTTTCTTGTGAAGTGTGTGGATCAGAATTTGCTCAGAGATACAATTTAAAAGCACACATGCGAATACACACAGGAGAGAAACCATTTTCTTGTGAAGTGTGTGGAACTGCATTTTCAGCTACTTCCAGTTTAAAGGCACACATGCGAGTACATACAGGAGAGAAACTATTTCCTTGCAAGGTATGTGGTTCAGCATTTTCAGATAATTCCAATTTAAAAAATCACCTGCGAATACACACAGGAGAGAAGCCATTTTCTTGTCAAGTGTGTGGATCAGCATTTTCAGATAATTCCAATTTAAACACACATATGCGAATACACACAGGAGAGAAACCATATCCCTGTCTAGTGTGTGGATCAAGATTTGCACAGAGGTACAAGTTAAAAGCACATATGCGAATACACACTGGAGAGAAACCATTTTCTTGTGAAGTGTGTGGATCTGCATTTTCAGCTACTTCTACTTTAAAAGCACACATGCGAATACACACTGGGGAGAAACCATTTTCTTGTGTAGTGTGTGGATCAGCATTTTCAGCTACTTCCACTTTAAAAAATCACCTGCGAATACACACAGGTGAGAAACCATTTTCTTGTCAAGTGTGTGGATCAGCATTTTCAGATAATTCTAATTTAAGCACTCATATGCGAATGCACACAGGAGAGAAACCGTACTCTTGTCAGATTTGTGGATCAGGATTTACACAGAAGTCCCATTTAAATCGACATGTGAGAATACACACAGGAGAGAAACCATTTTCTTGTGAAGTTTGTGGATCAGCATTTTCAGAGAATTCAATTTTAAAAACCCACATGAGAATACACACTGGAGAGAAACCATTTTCTTGTCAGGTTTGTGGATCAGCATATTCACTGAGATCTAGTTTGAAAAGTCACATGCGACTACACCCAGGATAAAAACTATTTTCTTGTCACGTGCATGGTTTTGAATTTTCTGTGTGTTCAAGTTGAAAAGACATGTAAATATACATAAGTGAGAAACATTTTCAAATCTTCAAAAGGCATGTAATCACACACTAGAGAGAAACCATTATAACATTTTCAAAGATATTTACAAATTGACTTTGAAACTTGTACTAGAAGGACTTCCTTGAATGAGTCTTTTCACTGAGTTGAAAACATGTATATACACATATACGTACACCTGAAATATTTCTCAGTATTCCATGTGGTATAAAATACAACAATCAGGCATGTTTAAAATTGTTAATCTTTTTTTAAATAATCAGACATATTTATGAATAATGACTTTATATTTGAATGATTTGCATATTTTGTCTAATATTCTATGTTTAATATGAGTTTTAAGTGTAAAAAAGCAGGGGGTATCTTAGCCACATAAATCATATCTCATTAAACAATAATACATGGCAGCATCATAGTGGATCATAGCCAAATCATTATCAAGAATGAATATATAATCGTCATAGATTGATCATGAACAGTGTGGAAACTCATCTTTATCTTTGGATGGACATCATATATATAGATATATATGATTTTCTAGTCATGGTAATTCAATTAACATAATACAATTCATCTATTCAAATGTCAAATCTATTCCTGCTGTCCAACGATATATGTATTTATATCGAATATTTTAATATTTGACCAAAGACCATATATATATATATTTGTATGTATAAATTAACTTCACCATTTAGGGAATGAAACATCATTCATATTCTCTCACTGAGCTCAGATCCTCCCACCAGCTATGGGTTAAATAGTACCACTACTATTCTAAAAGGATGTCTTTGGCATTTAAGAACTCACTGAGGTTGATATGCTATTAAACAAAAAGCAAAACTAAACTTGTGCTCTGATCAAATTTTAAAATATTATATATATACACACACACAGAAACATATGTTAATATATCTGTAAATGAATATATATATATATATATATATATATATATACATCTGTAAAAGAAAAAGTGATGTGTGTATATACATAGAGAAAGGTATGTTAATATATCTGTAAATAAATATATATATATATATATATATAGTTGGGGACTTTAGTCAAGGCTGACCCAAAGGCTTCCTTTTCAATAGCTACTACACTGAGGTGTAGGGAAGCAGGCTACTCCATTCCCTGCATTACTCAACTTTACCTTATAATGCTGAGTGTTAAGCAAGGTGGCATCAAGTTCTATTTTTGAGTCTTTGGTATGACTTGACCAGGGATTGAGCCCCGATTTCCTGGACCATTGGCAAACACTCTACTCATTAGACCAATAGCCTAGTTATATATATATATATTTATCCATAAAAGAAAAAGTGATGTGTGTGTGTGTATATATATATGTATATTATATTTAAATGGAGGAATTAATGTTATATTTGATTTATCATGACTAGAAAATCCGGCAAACACCTATATGCGACATACAGAATGCTGAACAGCTGTCACCATGACAAGTTAATTCGGCATTGCTTATGTGTGATATGAACCGGTGACCCAGTGGTAGAGTTTCGGCTTCTGCATTCTGTGGTTGTTGGTTCGATCTCCAGTGGTGGAGATCACGGTATGCACTGCTGATGAGACCCAATAAGGTTGAAACAGCCTGTTCAGTGTTCTGTATGTTGCATGTAGGTGATTGCTGGATTTTCTAGTCATGATAATTCAAATATATATATATATATATATATATATGTATATATGTTTTTACCCAACCCAACCACTTGAGCAGAATGTGATGCAGGGTCAATTTATTTAATCAGAGTTTAACAGGTTTGAATCCAGAGTATTCCTTTTCCCTGACTTGTTGCTATACCAAGGTTAAAGTGCTCTATTATTTATTGATAGCTTGAGGGGGGAATAGTCGGATGCATCCCTTTCTGAAAGGTATTAGCACCATGTGAAATGCAAATAGCTTCCTTCAGGATTTGAACTCAGGTTGCCTCGTCTATTTTCCACAACAATAACCTTTATACCACAGGCATATCCACACACACACACACACACACACATACATATTTATATACATATATATATATATATTTTAAGAGTGAGTCTTTCCTTTATTTGGTTGCATTCTTCAGTGAAATGGTAATCTTTGGATAGTTCTCTATGAAATACAACAATGATGTCCCTCCAAAGATATAGATGGGATTCCACACTCCTTGTAATGATTGATATATATACATATATATATATATATATATATAGGTTAGCGACCTAAGTCAAGGGTGACCCGAAGGCTCCAGTTTCAATTGCTACTACACCAAAGTGTAGAGGAGAGTGCTACTCCATTCCCTGGATTGTTCCACTTTACCCTTCATCCTTACCTTATAATGCAAGGCAGCATCAAGTACCATTTTTTGAGTTTTTGGTATGATTCGACCTGGAATTGAACCCAGTCTTCTGGACCATTGGCGAACACTCTACTCAATGGCGCCTAGGGGTTAGAGTGTTCACCAATGGCCCGGGAGACCTGGGTTCAATCCCAGGTCGAGTCATACCAAAGACTCAAAAAATGGTACTTGATGCCTCCTTGCTTAACACTCAGCATTATAAGGTACAGATCAAGGGTAAAGTAGAGCAATCCAGGGAAGGAGTAGCACCCTCCCCTACACATTGGTGTAGTAGCTATCGAAAAGGGAGCCTTCGGGTTACCCTCGAATATGGTCGCCAACTTTACTTACTTCATATATACACATTCATTATTAAAGGGAGAGTATATTACTGAAAATTTTGGTCTAAATCTCAGCCGTCTCCTCTTTTCTCTTTTTATAATAAATACTTTCTATTTTGTTATCAACCTTTTGTTTGTTGTTTATATCTATTAAATCTTTCCTAACTTCCTTTGGTTTCATTTCCACAAAAATCAAGTTTTATTCTTAACCTGGATACTTCTTGAAAGAATATCAACTATTTCAAATAATTTTCTTGTTAAAAAACCTCTTTACTTATCTACCTGTCTACCTTCTGTCTACATCCTGTCTATTGATCTGCATATCTACTTACTGTCTACATATCTGCCTGCCTTTGTCCTGTCTATTGATCGACTTATCTACCTTCTGTCTGCCTGTCTACCTCCTGTCTATTGATCTGCCTATCTACCTCCTGTCTACATATCTACCTTTGTCCTGTCTGCCTATCTTTGTTCTGTCTACATATCTGCCTAACTACCTCCTGTCTATTGATCTGCCTATCTACCTCCTGTCTACATATCTACCTTTGTCCTGTCTGCCTATCTTTGTTCTGTCTACATATCTGCCTATCTACCTCCTGTCTATTGATCTGCCTATCTACCTCCTGTCTACATATCTACCTTTGTCCTGTCTGCCTATCTTTGTTCTGTCTACATATCTGCCTATCTACCTCCTCTCTATTGATCTGCCTATCTACCTCCTGTATATATATCTGTCTGTCTGTGTTCTATCTACATCCTGTCTATTGGTGTATCTACCTGTTTCTGAGGTGACTCCTGCTACAATTACTAAAACTTGTCAATCATTCTCTGCACCACGGTTGAACAATGAATTTAATTTGAATTACTTATCTATTTTTCATTCTCATTTATTTCACCCATTCAGTGGAGTCATCCTGTTATATAAGGAAAAGATATTAATTAAATGTACTTTACCTATTTGACTTCACCTTTTTTTAAATGCTTTGTTGATATTGTCTTTTGTAACTCAGTATAGATCTTTATACATCTCATTTGTATGCTATAGAATACACCAACTGCATCTCTGCTGAGGGGTATGATTCCTCCACTGGGCGTCCTGCATATGACCCTAAACAATCTGATGGTGAAGCTTCAGTAATGCTAGTGTTTTGGGGAATGCAGAGTACCTCTTCATTACCATTGCTCCCAGGTCTACTTTGGCTTGGAGTGGTAGCACTTGATAGGTCAAATAGAACTGTTTGACATTTACTGTCTCATCAACTGAGACAGATATCAACACGTGACTAGCAAAAGTATGGACAGCTATTGATAGGCTATTGGTCAGATGGACGTCAGACCTGACCGATAAAAGGAAATACACTTTTTTCCAAGCAGCAGTCATATCGATACTGCTGTATGGATGCACAACATGAACGCTAACTAAACGTATGGAGAAAAAGCTTGACAGCAACTACACAAGAATACTGTGAGTAATACTGAACAAATCCTGGAGGCAGCACCCAACAAAGCAACAGCTGTACAGCCACTTACCACTCATCACAAAAACTATCCAAGTTAGACGAACCAGACATTTGAAACACTGCTGGAGAAGTATAGATGAACCCAACCAAACCAAATCCTATATATTTAATATGTATGTATTAAGAGGATTTGGCATTAAATAACATACAATGGTTGATATACCATAAAACCCAACCAAACCAAATCTTATATATTTAATATATATGTATAAAGAGTATTTGGCTGGTTTCGTTTGGTTTGGTTTGTTGGGTTTTATGGCATATCAACCTTTGTAGGTTATTTAACACCAAATCTATTTTTATGTAAATAATCAGTTCTATTTAAAACAATTCAGTTTAGCATGAGTACACAGTTTCATTGTCAAAAACATTTCTATTTCAAACTATTCAAGCAGTTATATATAACAATTCAGTTTAGTGTAAGTACCGTTTCAATGTCAAATAATTCAGCATAAGCATGCAGTTTAAATGCAAGTACAGTTTGTGAAAAACATTTCAAGCTATTCAGTTTCATCAAGCAGTTCTAATTCAGCTAAATCAGTTTAGTATAAGTACAGATTTTGTTTACACACAGTTACATGTCAAAACAGTTCTATGTTAAACAATTCAGTTTAGTGTAAATACAGTTTCAATGTCAAAAAAACAGTTCTAATGTAAGCACAGTTCAATTGTCAAAAACATTTCTATTTCAAGGTATTCAGTTTAATCAAACAATTAAGTTTAGCATCCGTTAGTTCTATTTAACCCATAGATAGGGCCCTATCAGGTGCTACCACGCTGGGCCAGAGTGGACCGGGGAGCAATGGCAATGAAGGGGTACTCCGTATTCCTTAAGGCACAAGCATTACTGGGACCTCGCCATCAGACTGTTTAGTGTCATATCCAAGACAGTCATTGGGAGGGGGTCTTACCCCTCTGCAGAGATGCAGTCAGTGTATTCTACAGCCCCAGCTGACTGGGCAATACACAGAGGTAAATGTCAAACAATTTTATTTCAGATAATTCAGTTCAGCATAAGTATACAGTTTCAATGTCAAAACAGTTCTATTTTAAACAATTCAGTTCAGCATAAATACGCAGTTTAAATGTATAAAAACAGTAAACACCAACCACCATTTAGTTCTATTTAACCCATTGATAGGGCCCTTATCAGGTGCTACCACTCCGGGCCAGAGTGGATCTGGGAGCGATGGCAATAAAGGGGTACTCCACATTCCCCAAAGCTCCAGCATTGCTGGAACCTCACCATCAGATTGTTTAGTGTCATATGCAGGACACTCTCTAGGGGAGTGGTCTTATCCTGCTGTAGAGGTGCAGTCAGTATATTCTACAGCCCCAGCTGACTGGGCAAGCATCATAGTTTAAAAGGCACAGTTGAAATTTCTCTATCTGATTACTGTACTGTGATCAACTGTGCCTTCACCTTTCACACAAAAAATGTTTTTGGTTGCTTCTTCAGCATTATGGCCCAGTTCAGACTCATAATGCATATGTTCTCAATTTAAACTATGATGCTTGCCCAGTTGGCTGGGGCTGTAGAATACTCAGACTGCAGTTCTGCAGAGGGATAAGACCCCTCCCCCATGAGTCTCCTGGTTATGACACTAAACAATCTGATGGTGAGGTTCCAGTGATGCTGGGGCTTTGGGGAATGTGGAGTACCCCTTGATTGCCATTGCTCCTAGGTCCACTCTGACCTGGCATGGTAGCACCTGATAGGGCCCTATCTATGGGTTAAATAGAACTAATGGCATACTTATGCTAAACTGAATTATTTGACTAAACTGAATAGCTTGAAATAGAAATGTTTTTGACAATTAAACAATACATACATTTAAACTGTGTACTTATGCTAAACTGAATTATTTGAAATGGAACTGTTTTTTGACAGTGAAACTGTACTTACACTAAACTGAATTGTTTGATATAGAACTGACATTTAACTGTGTAAACAAAATCTGTACTTATACTAAACTGAATTAGCTGAATTAGAACTGCTTAACTCAACTAAATATCTTGAAATAGAAATGTTTTTCACAATTAAACTGTACTTACTTTTAAACTGTGTACTTATTCTAAACTGAACTGTTTGAAATAGAACTATTTTAAAATAGATTTGGCGTTAAATAACCTACAAAGGTTGATATGTCATAAAACCCAACCAACCAACTAAACTAGATGCACGTTTGTCTGTGCAACTTTCAAGTAAGAAACAGAGTAAAGCAATACACAACATGTCTGCACAATACTACCAACCATAGAGATACCTTTCATGGTTGCCCCAGTTGGCTGGGGCTACAGAATACACCGACTGCATCTCTGTAGCTGGATATGACTCTAAACAATCTGATGGTGAGGCTTCAGTAATGCTGGAGCTTTGGGGAATACAAAGTACCTCTTCATTGCCATCACTGCCAGGTCCATTTTGGTCTAGAGTAGTAGCACCTGATAAAGTCCTATCTATGGATTGAATAAAACTGTTTGACATTTAAACTGTCTACTTATGCTAAAAAGAGTTGTTTGAAATTGAACTGTTTTTATATTTAACTGTGTAATAAAAAAACTGTGTACTTATGCTAAACTGAATTATTTGAAATAGAACTGTTTGACCATTTGACATTGTGTAAACAAATAAATAATTGAACTGTTAGTGATACATAGCAATGCTTGGAATCATTCAATTTTGTTAACTTATGCTAAACTGAATTGTTTGAAATAGAACTGTTTGATCATTTAACTGTGTGTAAACAAATGACTGTTTGAACTGTTTGTGTGACATTGCAATACTTGTGGGCAAACAAATGATTAATAGTACAGAGAATTATTTGCATTAGATAGAAATAAGGGAAACCATTTAATTGTGTGAAAAAAATTAACTCAGACTTGTTTAAAAATGTTATCTATAAAATGTGCTTAGAAATCATATAATTAATATATTAATATAAAAAGGATTTGGCTTTGAATGGACCTACAATGGTTGGTATGCCATAAAACCAAACTAAACCAAAACTTTACTTGAGTATTCATAGCCATGTAGGCTTATGCTTCAATGCTGAGGTTGAAGGCAAGGTCTCTCTTCTGTTCAATGAAGAGATAACAAGGCATGTTTTATTTGCTTAAAAAACAGGAATGAAAGAAGACTAATGTGCATTATAGGTTTGTCACTTATCCAGTTGACACATCCACTCAATCCAAGGGAGACATTTATT
Organism: Sepioteuthis lessoniana; assembly: GCA_963585895.1. NCBI lineage: Eukaryota > Metazoa > Mollusca > Cephalopoda > Myopsida > Loliginidae > Sepioteuthis > Sepioteuthis lessoniana. Next base: position 39,435,987 of record OY757908.1, on the reverse strand, counting down.
TTTGTACTTGTGTTGAAATGTGTCACGAAACAAAAAAATTCTGTCTCTCTCCTACAGCCATAACGACCTGCACAGTCTACACCTCTAAGAATGTCTCTCCTCTCATTCCAGCTCTTTACATAGAGCTTGGTAACTTGCTTATGCAAAACACAACGCATTTGCGTGGACAAGCCAGCTACCAATCACAGTTTCTGCACCTGCCCACCTCCACTCGCTTTAGGGAACTAGGAACTTATGCATTTATTTAGTCCTGCACTTAAACTATGGGGACCCCCCCTCCTGTGTTAGAGTGATTGCAAATACTGTTTATATTTTTGTTAAGAAAATACTTTGATTATACTATGATTGAGGCATTAATTAATGAGAAAATGTACCTTTGGTTTTAAAATGATCAATATAATTAAAGTTAAAGAAAATTAATTGTATTCGTTTTGTTTTTTAATTTTAAATTTGATTTATTACCTAAAAAGAAAAAAAAATGCAATTTCTGGATAAAAAGGAGAATAAAATTTAATTGATTTAACTAATTAAACTAAGAAATTTACCTAAAAATTTTTTATTATGGTCTTGAAAAAATATGCAGTTTTTAGGGGAATGTTTTTTTGACAGCTAATGTAAGCTTTTCACTAATGAACACAGGTCAAAGGTTACCTGCTATCAAAGCACGACTTAGAATAGACTGTATCACTTACAAAAGGGTTATACACCCCCACCCTTGCCCAGTCGGCTGGGGGTGTAGAATACACCAACTGCATCTCTGTAGAGTGGTAAAACCCCAATGAGTGTTCTAGATATGACACTAAACAGTCTGATGGTAAGGTTCTAGTAATGCTGGAGCTTTGGGGAATGTAGAGTACCCTTTCATTGCCATCACTCCCAGGTCCACTCTGGCCTAGAGTGGGTGCACCTGATAGGGTCCTATCTATAGGTCAAATAGAACTAAACTGCATACTTATGCTAAACTTGAAATAGAACTGTTTCGACAAAAACTATACTTATACTAAACTGAATTGTTTGATTTAGAACTGCTTGACTAAAATGAATAGCTTGAAATAGAAATGTTTATGACAATTAAACTGTGTACTTATGCTAAACTGAATTGTTTGAAATAGAACTGTTTTAGTATAAAAATGGCTTTGGAATTAAATAACCTACAAAGGTTGATATGTCATAAAACCCAAACAAACAAAAAAACGCCACCACCTCAGTAAAGTGTCCTGGGTATGACACTCAACTGCATTTGATTGTGAAACTCCAGTTCTGGAGATCTAGGGAGTGTGGATTATCTGTTAATTACTTCCAGTTCTACTCAGATCCAGTGTTGTAGTAAATGTTCAGATCTCATCTGGAGGTCAAAAAATGTTTTTAAGATATTTTATATTTGATAGAACCATGTGCCAAAAAAAACCTCTAAAGAAACAACTCCACAAAAAACATAAATATGAATTTGTAGTGAATTCAATTTTAGGCATAAAATAGCCATTAAGGGTTGAATATGTTAGAATAAATCAATAATTCAGAACTGTCATTAGTTTCTTTTTTACGGAAATATTTAACACAAATTTCTAATTTTATTTATCCATTTGGTTAAATTTCAAATTGTAATCATTTTTCTATATATTTTATCAAAAATAGTGCATTTTTTTGTTTTAGATAAATAAAATTAAAGCAAAAATAAAAATTGCTATAATTAATTTGTTTTCCATTTATTGAGCTGTAATATGAAAAATTGTATTTATGACCGAATATGAATGTATTTAAATTGGCTCTATGTACATATTGAGCATTTATCAGCATCTATTGTTTTACAACTTACTCAGTTTTCTTTTCCCCGCACCGACAAAGTCAGTATTATGACTTGTTCATTTTTTTTTCTCCGAGGAGCCATTTTAATTACATACTTACACACATACAACTTACTATCTGAGAAGAGTTATTCTAGCCAAAATATTTTTAGATAATCACAAAATAAGTATGAGCTGTGGAAGGAACGGGCTGGTGAGTTCGAAGAAGGCATGTTGCGTAGGCAGACATGTGCAACAGGATTGTCTGAGTCAGCTCAAAAGACCGTAATATTGAAATCAACTTTCAAACTAGAAGCTATTTCAGCCATATACTACCTTTCGGCGATGGAGGGCAAGGTGTTTACGTCCGGCTAATTCCGGAGTTTAGTGGTGCTGCGACTGATGTGCCCATTGTCGAGTGGGTCGAAAATGTGGAACTTGTGTGTGAGCTTTGCACAATGAAGAATGTTGAGAGCCTCCTGCCATTGAGATTGCGAGGTTGAGTCTTAGCCATTAACAGGCTACTCAGTGCGGAACAGAAAGCAGATGCAGAACAGATAAAGCAGGCCCTCATAACTGCATATGCTACAGATGCATTTAACGTATATGACCAGTTCATCACTCGACAACTTCGCCCAGATGAGACAGTGGACGAGTTTTTTGCTGAGCTGCGACGACTGGCTCGGTTGGTTGGGGGACCATTGCCCGAAAGTTGGTTAACATGCACATTCATTTCTGGACTACCGCAACATGTTAGACATCTATTACGTGCCTCATCCACGATGGAAACGATGAGTGCAGAACAACTATTAACCCGAACGAGAGCTATCATGACTGACAACAAAGGCCCCGCAGAATTGGCCGCCGCCTCCGTCAGACGAACACCTTCAGAATCGAAGGTGCGCAATGACGGTAGAAAATTTGCCTGCTACATGTGTGGTGGTCCCAGCCACATGGCGAAGGACTGCTTACAGAATCGCAAAGAGAGGACGGATAGTCGGTTGTGCAAGGTTCGTCATGAGATACGTTGCTTCAGATGCAGTGGCCTTGGACATATAGTATCACAGTGCCAGGGAAGCGCCAAAGGGAAGGAGGCATCAGCATTAGTCTCCTACCTGATCGACTGAACACTAAGAAACTTCCCTCCATGAAAGTACACGTAGATGGGCAAGAGTGCACGGCGTTGATCGATTCCGGGTGCTCAAAAACGTTGCTGAGTAAAGCTGTGTGTCGCTTTTGAAAGCGGAAATCAGCAGGGGTCCTAACAGCTGACGGAAGGAAATTGAATTGGCGAGGATACGGCAGAATAAAAGTGGAGGCTGGCCAAGTTCCGACTGTCGACATTGAAGCATTAGTTGTAGATAAACAGCTGTTGGGTTTCGATCTATTGTTGGGGATCGGTGCAATCAAAGAACTCGGTGGTGTTTATCTGACGGAATCAGGCGAAGCACATTTTGAAGGCCTGAACAGATGTGCTGGCATCTCTATCGATGAGCCGGACTTTAGCGTGACATATGATCGCCGTAACAAAGAATGGACTGCATCATGGAAATGGGCAAACGGTCGCTCTCCCAGCGAACTAAGTAATAGTGTGCAGGAATACGCGGTGTCTTGTCATGCCAGGGATGCCTATGAAAACGAGATCCTACAGTGGCAGCGGAATGGGTGGCTGTTGCCATATTCAGAAGAAGAACTTAACCTACCCAATGGTTAAATTCCCTTAATGGCGGTAGTGCAGGAGCAGAAGCAGAAGGTGCGTCTGGTGCTTGACTGCCGGAAATTGAACGGTTTTGTGGATGCTTTCACTGCCAATGCAGAAGTGTGCGCGCAGAAACTAAGAGAGTGGCGGCGACAAGGAGTCAATGTGTCGCTTCTAGATCTGCGAAATGCACGTCGACAAGGTGCTATGCCCATTTCAAACAGTCATTTTCAGGGGTCAGCACTTGTCTAACGCGTTTGGGATTTGGGCTGAATGTAGCGCCACTTATTATGAAGTCTGTTATAGATGCTATCGTATCTCAAGACCATACGATCAAAAGTGCCACATGTTGATGACATTTTAATTTATGAAAGCCTAGTTCCTGCGTCGCACGTACAACAACATTTTTGGACTATGGTTTGGTTTCCAAGGATCCGGTGCGACTGAGAGACGGAGCCAGAGTTCTTGGCTTGCAAGTCTGGGAAAAAGATGGCACTCTCCGATGGAAACGAGGAAGTCAAATTCCGGAAATACCTGATGGATTAACCCGTCAGCGTGCATTTTCTCTCTGCAGGAAACTTGTTGGTCACTTCCCCGTATGTGGATGGCTCAGGGTGGCAGTTGCATTTATCAAGTGCCTGGCAACTGCAGTAACAAAGGGGTAGGATGATAGAATCAAAAACGCTTCTCTCTGTCACATATTGGCAGAGACTTTGACCAGAGTATGAGAAGCAGATCCTGTTGGGGGAAACTAGTGTATGGACGGTAAAGAAATTACCGTCTTGGTGGATGCGAGTTGCGTAGCTACAAGAGTAGCATTGGAAACGAATGAGACGGTCATTGAGGATGCGTGTTGCCTACGTCCAACTAACGACCCTCAGCACATCAATCTAGCTGAATTCAACACTGCCATCAAAGGAGTCAAGTTGTCCCTTCAGTGAGTGGTGACAGTGTTACACTTGGTCACTGATTCGGCGTGCGTGCACCGGTAGGTTTCCGACACTTTAACTGGAAAAGCACGTTTGAACACGAGGGCAGCTGGCGAAATGCTAGTCAGGCGACGGTTAGAAACCTTGCAATCACTGGCAAAAGAATAGGGATTGACCATCGACATGAAACTCATGAAGTCTTGTCAGAGCCACGCAGATAGTCTCACTAGAGTGCCTTGCAGGTGGCTGGATCTGCTCAAGGAAGGAAAAGAACCGGTGCTCGAGAGTTGCGCAATAGTGGGAAGACGACTGGACGAGGACCAGGTGGCTGACATCCATCATCAAAGTTGACATCTGGGTGCAAAGCAGATTTTATACTTCGCCAGGTTGGTTGACCTGCAAGTGCCCAAAGAAACTGCTAAATCTGTTGTGAAAGCCTACAAAACCTGTCGATCGATAGATATGGCACCTGTACAATTTTATTTATATTTTGTGTAGTTTGTTTCTTAATAGGTTTTTTGTACAGTTAAATAATATCAATCATTTGTAATTCAAATAATCAGCAAACAGTTGTATAGTTTCAAGTATTCTTATCTAATATTAATAATTATATGGTTTCAAGTAACTTATAATAATACTTAGTAAACAATTATTGCTATTACAACTGACTAATAATAATCCTTATTATATAATCATAGCTTCAAGTAACTATTCTTATTATAATTTACAATTACAGAAACTTAAAAAAGAATGTGTAGCAGCCACAGATCTATTTCCTTTCGCCAATCAATGCCCCTGTTAAGAGAGTTGGTCACTCACTGACCAATCAACTGGCAGAGTGCATTAATTCCTTCTCCCTCTCAGGAACTATTTTTTCTGGTCCCTTTTTGTAGAACGGACAAGGTCAGAGAGCCCGGAGCTAGCAGAAGAAACACATCTCTCTCACATGATTGCCACTGATTCCACTTGGAACCCTTCGCTCGCTGCTAGCTTTAAACACGCTTCCTACAAACCAAGGACCAACATACAGACCAGCGACGCAAAAGAGACACTTTCTCACTCTCACTCCTTCACGCCTGCTACTATAATAAACCTTACTTCGTTGTGTTGTTAAAAGAAGTTTTGTTATTCATTTGTGTTGCCTAAAATATATAGTGTTAGTGAAATTAACAATTTCCCGAAACACTAAAAATGATAGGTAATTTAAATTAAACTTTCAAAATATTTAATGGAATTTCTAATCATAGCAGACATTTTTGCAATATTTCTCCCCAAACTAGAAATTTACTGTCATGGCAGATTTGCAAAACTAAGTCTACTAACCAATTGGATTTTTTTTTGCTACTTGGGTAATACATTTTTGGAACAAACTGTCTAATCAGATCAACTATGGTAACTTGAAAAAAGGATTATGAATTTGAATTACCATGACCAGAAAATCCAGCAAGCACTATAAGCAACGTAGGGAATCACTGAACAGCTGTTTTGACCTTATTAAGCCTCATCAGCAGGGTATACCATGATCTCCCCGACTAGAGATCGACCGATGACAACAGAATACAGAGCCAAAACTGTACCATTGAGCTACCGGTCCACATCACATACAGGTAATGGCAAATTAACTAAATGAATGCACAGATGTAGTTACATCCATACTCTTACATCCATACTCTTACAGAGGATACAGTCACCTCCTAGGCTACGTCTTCCCAAAAGAAGTGGAGATACACAGATGTGTATCTCCAATCCTCTTGAAAAAAGAATGAGAGGTAATTTAATTAAAATTCTCTTGAAAAAAGAATGATAAGTAACTTAATTGAAACCTTCAAAGTATTTAATGGAATTTCTAATTATGGCAGACTTTTTTTTGTAATATTTCTCCTCAAACTAAAAATTTACTGCAAAGGCAGATTTCAAAAACTAAGTCGACTAACCAACTGTTTTTTTTACAAGAAGAATAATGCATCTTTGGAACAAACTATCTAATCAAATCGACAACAGTAATAGTGTGAAAAATTTTAAGAATGAATTGAATGAATTTTTAAAAATAGTAAGAAAAAGAAATTAAGAAAATATTCTTAGGAATTATTAGATGAAATATTTAACAGAACTTGATCTGTATATTAATATTGCATATGTTATGTACAAACATTTTTTTCTTTTAAAAGTTGATAAGAGAAAATAGTTTAAAGCAGTCATGCTAATGGAATGATATCCAAATAATAATAATAATGATAATAACATAGCATCAAGTATTCCTAATATAAATTTTAAATAGAAGGGACTCTAATAGGTACAACCACTTCAGGTCAGAGTGGACGTGGGAGTAAGGGCAATAAAGATCCCCAGAACTGGAACTTTACCATAAAATGCAGTTTAGTGTCATAACCTGAAGACCCTCCCACTTTTTTTTGGAGAAGTCTAATCGGTCTGCAAGGTATACAGTCAATGCATTCTAAGGCTTCCTTGACTGGGCAGTCGAGGTTTGGGTTAAAAGTATGTGTCATATATGGTAAAAAACATATTCCCCAAAGCTCCAGGACTAGAGCCTCACCATCTGGTTGTTTAGAGTCATATCCAGGAAGGGGTCTTACTCTTCTGCAAAGATGCAGTCGGTATATTCTACAACCCCAGCTTATTAGTCTGAATATAATCAGGAAAATACAATTGATATTAATTATTCACCATATTCCTATCTAATACAAATAATTCTATTCAATATTAAACATTGGTTTGCACACAGTTAAATGGTTTTAAGTATTAGAATAATACACTAATAATTCTATTAAATATTAATTTTTTGCATTCAATTAAGTGGTTCCAAATATTACTATCTAACACTAATAATTTTTATTAAATATTACTCATTTGTTTGCACACATTTGAATATTTGCAAATATTGCTATTTAACATCAACAAGTTTATTCAGTGATATTAAACAAATGGAACTATTAAGAGATACAATGGAAAAAAAAGAAAAAGAAAAGAAGAAAGTAGGCAAAGAAGAACATTGCTTGTGCCAATCACTTGATAGAAAAAAAGAAAAAGAATGCTGATTGAATGATTGAACAGTTATATGATCTTTCTTTGTATACACTCTCCCTCTTTCTGTTTTTGTATTTTATTAAACATCCGTTGTTGTTCTATCAACACTTATTTCACCATTTTAAAGTCCTGATGAAGGTTCATTAAAACCAAAACATTTTAATGTCAACTTTCCTTCTAATAAATTCATTAATTTTGGGTTACTTTGTCTTTGAATTTTTCTCCACACAAATATATATATATATATATACAAATGTTTTACTCATATATAGATTTCTCTACATATATATATATATATGTACATATAGAGAGACAGACAAAGCAGGCTCCATTACTGAAAAAAGACTTAGTGATGGTGACAATATCCTATGGTGATACTATGGCTGGCTGGCTGACTTTCATCCCATTTTCTTGGTAATTAGTTCAAGTACTGAACTTAAATAGAATCTGTAAAATTACAACTCTTATTAACTGGATGGAACCCTATTGTTTATTGAATTTATAGTCAGGCAAGAGAAATCTTACAGTAATCCTGAGAAACTACACATAGCAAATCAACCAAAGATCCAATGTGCTATTTTTTAGGCAGCGTTAATAATTATATAAAATAATTCTTCACAGAAAAAGCTGTGATCACCAAGATTCACAGAATGATCATCAAGCAGGGCAGAGAGTAATCATCATAATACAGGAGAGTAATCATTAGGCTGTTTATGGAGTCATCATCATGTTATAGAGGGTGATAATCAGGCTGTACTGAGAGTGAATAGCAGACTCTACAGAAGGTGATCATTATATATATATATATACAATCCGAGGAAAATAGTCTAAGGGTTAGACTATTAAGTAATAATGCAAAGTGAATAAGAATATCCAGTTGAGTGCTCAATGTCAAAAGCTATTGAATATATAATTCATTTCAGAGTAAAAATACATTGAAACTCATGTGCAGAGTGAAAACATTTTTTATAAAATTAACCAAAAAAATTCAATCTTGTTGTTCCATTATAAATTTATTTCAGGTCTATGAAATGACCTTCAGATGGATAAAATACAGTTACAGCATTTTATCCATTGAAAGAAGTTCAATTCACAGACCTGAAATAAATTTGTTAATGGAACGGCAAAATTGAATTTTTTGGGTGAATTTTACAAAATATATATGTGAGCATGTGTGTAATGTGTTTTATATGTGAATAGATTGTCTTAAGAATTTGTAGTGTTAACTTAAATCTTGATTTTTTTTAATTGGCCATAAGCCTGCCTGATTCAAGTTTGATCATTACTTTATATCTGGACTCTAAGATCATATGATGATTGTTTTTAGCAAATCATTATTTTGTTAGATTAATCCTTTTCTAAATTGAAATCCTTTGCTTGAAAAAAAACAAACAACAAAGGCAGCAGAATAATCTAAAAACATAAAATACGAGTAAATAAAATGTTCACTTTTTCCAACAAATTTTGTGAAGTTGTTCAAGTGTTCTCACAAAGAATAAGTTGGGGAATCACATAAAAATTTGAGTGTTTGGTTAGGTTTTATGGCATATCAACCCTTTCAGGTTATTTAATGCCAAATCCTGGTTGTTTTTTTTTTGTTTAATGGCATATCAACCTTTGTAGGTTATTTAATGCCAAAGCCATCCTTCGAAAAGAAAAGTAGTGGTACTATATAACCCACAGCTGGGGGGATAAGGGGGTTCATACTTTTCCTAATGGTATTTGTCTGAAAGTGAACGTAATAGTGTGACTGGAGTTCAAACTCACTTACTACAATTCCGCAGTCCATTGCTTTAACCATTACACCATGAGGACACCCCCGCCAAATCCTTTTTATACATACTAAATATATATGATTTTTAAACACATAATCTGTAGATCACATTTTCATATGAGTCAGAACCCACCCGCTTGCACACAGCCAAAAAGTTTCAAGCACCTCAATCAAACACTAATAATTTTACTTAATATTAATCATTCATTTGCACATGGTTATATGGTTTTAAGAATTCCTATCAAACTCTAATAATTCTATTCAATATTAATCATTTGTTTGCACACAGTTAAATGGTTTTAAGTATTCCTACATGCCATCAAGAATTCAACATCAATCATTTATTTGCACAAATGGATATACATATGATTTGTAAGGGAATAGTTTGTAAGTAGTTTTATTTTTTTAAAATTAGAGCTAATTTGTTTGCACACAATTATTGTTATAGTTTGCACACAGTTAAAAGGTTTCAAGTACTGCTATTCAACAGCAATAATTCTATTCAATATTAATGATTTGTTTGCACACAGTAAAGTGATTACAAGCATTGTTATTTAACACTAATAATTCTATTCAACAATATTCATTCATTTGCATACAGTCAAACGGTTCCAAGTATTGCTACATAAAGCCAATAATTCAATTAAGGCACACAGTTAAAGGGTTTCAAGTATGGTGGAATCTCAACTTACAAAAACCCCATTATATTAAAAATTCAGGATATTGTGACGGGCATGCATGGAAGCACCCCGAGAACCGTATGTGTGTGCTTCAGCAGGGCACACATTCAAAGACGACACTATAGAATGATAACGAAAAGAAATTCACTGGATTGGCCAGAAAAGTCTTGCAACATGCACTTGCAGAGAGGCACAGCGTAGATCTAGCACTGCAACGTTTGGTCCTTGCTGTTGCCATTCCCTTAATTTTTATGAGCAAATGTCCACATTGGCCATGTATGGGTCAACGTACTTGTTTAGCTCCCAATAGACCATGATATGAAATGGGCTACGAAGAAATTTCCATCCGATTTAATGAAAAAATATACAAGATATGAAAATGAAAATCCAAAGTTCCACCCAACAGCAATCCTCCCAGAATTTGTTTCATAACATCACATGAACACTTGGTTGTGCTCTTATCATTTTTTAACATTTATGTAAATGACAATGTTGTCATTAATGAACATATTCCTTTGGGTGGTTATAATATCTACACTTTATAGGACTGCTTTTGGGGGCTGAAGCCAATTCCGCCATTTATAGATGAAATCTAGTCCCATAAAACACAAATTCCAAGATACAAAATCCCCACCAGAATGAATTAATTTTGTGTCTTATGGTATCACTGTATTGCAATTTAACATTAATAATTCTATTCAACATTACTCATTCATTTGCACACAAATGGTTTCATGTATTACCATGTAACACTAACAATTCAATATCAGTCATTTGTTTGCACACAGTTAAATGTCAAACAGTTCTATTTGACCCATAGATGGGACCCTAACAGATACTTGCATTCCAGGTCAGAATGGATCTGGAAGTAATAGCAATGAAAGGGTCCTCCCCATTCCCCAAATCTCAAGATTGAATATACAGATGCAGTATAGAGTATATATATGCACAACACCTTTCTTTTCAAAAATGGCATATGGGAATTTAAAAAATTAAGATATCAAATGAGATATCATAATCAAGTTTCTTTTATTCATTCATTCATTATATTTGAGGTGAGTGAAAAATACCAAGAAATTATCTTCTGCCCAGGGAATGTATTATTAGAAACATTGTTAATATAAGGATATGCAGTGTATTGATATGGATAAGTGTATAAAATGAAACTGAAAACAATGATAATTACTTATTAGTGTTAACATTATTATATTTTTAAAATAGTTGTAATTTACTAAGTGTTTTGCTCAGATATAGAACAAGGCCGTATAAATGGGGCGCATAATAAGACTCGAACTCACTCGTGAAGGTTTGCTAGTCTAGCTAGCTAACCATTACACCACCTAAGGTGCCCAAGATTTTTAAAATAGTTGCTACTGAGGGAAAACGTTTTATATAAAGATAGGTGCTCAGACTCACTACAATACCAAGGAAATAATACAAATCAATTAAAAATGCTTATGCCATTTCATTGACGGTAGAGATACTATTTACCAACCCCTCCGCTCGGGCAGGATATGACACAAGGTCAATTTTTAAGCGGAGTTTAACAGGTTTGAATTCAGAGTTTTCCTTCTCCTAGAATAGTTGCCTAACCAAGGCTGAAGAAACTAGTCTGTCCTACTATTTACCCATAGCTGGAGGGAGAATAATTGGAATCATTGACGGTAGAGATGAACAACATAATGTTCAATAATGTGTTAGAAAAGGCAATAAAAAAGAGAGAATATACAAATCAGTCAAAAAAGATGAAGACAAGTCATATAGTTCAAACATTTTTAATTAACATGTCACAAGGGGACTCCACTGAAATCCATAAAACAGAGCTGAAAAAGATGCTAAAATTAAAGGAACCACAGACTTGTATATTAATGACATTATGATAGATATGACTACAGTGTCAGTAGAGGAAGTGGCTGACCATCTAAAAAAAATTTGTACTGAGTGCAAATCCTCCCAAGTCATGAAATGGAAGAGCAGTGTTGTGGCTCCAAGGAAAAGTGGAAAATAATCAGGTGAACTGATATTTGAATAGGGAACGAGGTGCTACAGATGAAAAAAATATGAGCAGATGAAAATTGTTTTCAATCTGTTACCAGCTGGTAGGGTACTATCTCATTACTAGATGGTTAAGAACAGCATGTAGTTACATAAAAAGATGGGTGAGCAGAAAAGCTGGGAAAATAATGCAGGAAATCCTAACTGCAGTGACTTGGAGTTGGCACATACCTAAAACAAAAATAGGAGTGGTATGGTGTGATGTAAGCAATACGGCTACAGGTGTAGTCATAGAGATAGGTGGTTGGTTGGTTTGTTAAATGGCATATCAACCTTCGTAGATTATTCAATGCCAAAGCCATTCTCCTAGAAGAACAGTAGTGGTACTATTTAACTCATAGCTGTGAGGATAAGGGGGTTCATACCTTTCCCAAGGGTGTTAGTCCGAATGTGAACGTAATAGTGCAACTGGAGTTTGAACTTGCTTACTACGATTACGCAGTTCATCGCTTTAACCATTACACCAAAAGGATCCCCCCTCCCAGATAGGTGATGTAATGGCAGAAGATGCAGCATGGTTGAGGAAAAAAAAATGACTGCAACCACATCAATGTATCTGAATTGGATGCCATGTTAAAAGGTATCAATTTGGCATTGAAGTAGGGGTTGCAAGAAGAGGAAATCAGTGGATTGTGTTATATTTGGTATAGACTTACAAGTCGGTCAGTTCATGCTAGCAAAAATATAGCATAATTACCCAGTACTTGTATTTCATTGAACATGTTAAACTTCAGAGTAGAATGGATTCAAGTGGACCTGGAAGTAATAGCAATAAAGGAGTACTCCACATTCTTCAGATCAACAAAACTGGAGCCTCATCACCGGATTAGTGTCACACTCAAGACACTGCTGTGCAATGGCTACTGAGCTAAACTAGCAGACCATTGTTAGTGAGTTATTCTCACTGGATGCCCTAAATTTCTGGCAGTATACCACAACTAAGCTTTGTAAATATCTATCAGATCAAGTTCAGAATCATATCCAGGACACCCTTTTGAAAGTGGGGGTTTACCCCCTCTGAAGAGGGAGGTACCCCTCATAGTTGACATATTCTCTGAGCCGTGCTGACTTGGTTGATGACATGTAATGGAGGAAATTTTTACAATGCACTATCTTGTTCATGAAATGCATAAACTAAGTGAAAAGATAATTCTGTAACTGCTGCTCCTAAAATCATGTATGTGGTAAAACACTACAAATCAAAATATCATTTTCAATTATACTAATATTAACAGATTGAAAGAAAATGGTTTCTAACTAGTATGCATTTGCATGTGCTTTTTCAAGGTGAAACTCCGTGTAAATGCTGAACCACACAATTGACAAGAATATGGCTTCTCTCCTGTATGTATTCGAAGATGATGTTTTAAACTGGAACGAAGGGAAAATGCTGATCCACATACTTGACAAGAAAATGGTTTCTCTCCTGTATGTATTCGCACATGCTGATTTAAATCAGCCTTCCGTGCAAAGCCTGATCCACACACTTCACAAGAGAATGGTTTCTCTCCTGTGTGTATTCGCATGTGTTGATTTAAATCAGATTTTTGTGCAAATGCTGATCCACACACTTCACAGGCAAATGGTTTCTCTCCTGTGTGTCTTTGTAAGTGCTGATTTAAATGAGATTTTTCAGAAAATGTTGATCCACACAGCTGACATGAAAATGGTCTTTCACCAGTGTGCTTTTTCACATGTCTTCTTAATTTGGAATTTGATGAAAATACAGATCCACACAGTTCACAAGAAAATGGTTTCTCTCCAGTATGTATTCGCATATGCTTTTTTAAACTGGAATTCTCTGAAAATGCTGATCCACATACCTGACAAGAAAATGGTTTCTCTCCGGTGTGTGTACGTACATGCTTTTTTAAACTGGAATTCATTGAAAATGCTCTTCCACACACTTGACAAGAAAATGGTTTCTCACCCGTGTGTATTCGCTTGTGCTGACTTAACTCAAACTTCCGTGTAAATCTTGATCCACAAACTTCACAAGAAAATGGTTTCTCTCCAGTGTGAATTCGCATGTGTTGATTTACATCAGACTTTTGGGCAAATGATGCTCCGCACATTTCACAAGAAAATGGCTTCTCTCCTGTGTGTGTTCGCACATGTTTTTTCAAATGAGAATTCTCTGAAAATGCTGATCCGCACACTTGACATGAAAATGGTTTCTCTCCAGTATGTACACGCATATGTCTTTTTAATTGAGAATTCACTGAAAAGGCTGCTTCACACACTTCACAAGAAAATGGTTTCTCTCCTGTGTGTATTTGCATGTGTCTTTTTAAATTGGAACGCAAGGAAAATGCTGATCCACAGACTTCACAAGAAAATGGTTTCTCTCCTGTGTGTATTTGCATGTGTCTTTTCAATTTTGAATTTTTTGAAAATGCTCTTCTACACACTTGACATGGATAAGATTCTGTTTCGATGTGTGTTTGCATGCTTATTTACAAATGATAATTTAGCAAAAATGCAGATGTACAAACTTGATAAGGATAATTTATATACTTGTATAAGATTATTTTTATTCTCCTCTTCAAATGATATCTGCAAATAAAGAAATGACGATAGGTTACTTTTTTGACACTCATATAATCATAATAATTATATTTGCGATACAATGATCACATAATTCATATTGTCATAAATGCAATTTTTTAATATTACTATTCAATATATTCAGGCCATAGGCCACATGGGTAGAGTATTTGCCAATGGTCTGGGAGACCGGGATTCAATCCCAGGTCGAATCAAACCAAAAACTCAAAAAATGGTACTTGATGCGACCTTGCTTAACACTTAGCATTATAAGATATAGATCAAGAGTAAATTGGAGCAATCCAGGGAATGGAGTAGTGCCCTCCCCTCAGCTATTGAAAGAGAGCCTTCAGGTTACCCTCAACTATGGTTGGCTATTCAATTTATATAAATGGAAATCAGTTTAAATATAGCAATTTTTACTTTTGCTTGAATTTTATATATCTGAAAAAAGGATGCACCATTATTGATAAAACAGAAAAATGTTTATAAGCTAATCCTATTTACCAACCCCTCCGCTCGGGCAGGATATGACACAAGGTTAATTTTTAAGCGGAGTTTAACAGGTTTGAATTCAGAGTTTTCCTTCTAGACTAGTTGCCTCACCAAGGCTGAAGAAATCAGTCTGTCCTACTATTTACCCATAGCTGGAGGGAGAATAATTGGATTCATACCTTTCCCAAGGGTATTAGTGCTATGTGAAATGCAATCAGTCTCGTCCAGGATTTGAACTCGTGTCACCATGTCCATTTCCTACGACGATAACCATTACACCACGGGCACCTCTATAATGTGTATAAGTTAATATTTAATGAAATACACATATAAAAAAAAGGATAATTATGCCAATCATGATCTTTGAAAGAAACTTCTAATGTTCTGTATTGTTACTGAGATATTTTCTGAAATAACCTCTTAGAAATGTCAATGTTATCAATTTCAAAGAAGTTTCTTTTATCAAGAAAACTTGATCCAATAATGGAAAAATAAAAGTTTAAATAAAGATTACTTATGCTTTGTTATCAAGAGAAAATATTTTCTATATGCTCATCTAACACTTTCATGTTTCTCTTTGTTGCTTACTTACTCAATTCTTCCTGTAAACTAAAAATTAACTTTTATATTCAGTCTTCTAGAAAAGTCTAAATGTTGCCATATTGTAGTACAACAGTTACTTGAATTGATTGAGGTTTAATCCATTAGTTTAATATCTTCTAGAACATCTCACTTGAGTTTCCCACCAATTTAGAGGTAACTTTAAAGGCTTAATTAATAGAACTTGCAATCATATAGATTTGATATTGAGACTATACCTATAAAATTTTACTTTTTTTTGATATGTTACATATTTTTAGAGTAAAAATGTGAATTCGGTACAAAGGCATTGAATTTTAACCCCAAAGAAATAATTTTCATTGGCAATTTTGGTAAATTTTTACTCTTTAACCCACCGGTTTTTAACAACAACTAAAAATCAGATTCTGTTTTTTTTTTTTGTAAACAGCCTGAATAAATATCTGTAAAGAAAAAATTTTGAAAAAAAAGCAATATTTTAGAATTTAGAGGGGGGATCACTTTGTTATATAATTTTAATGTAAAATGGTCACCCACTTCCGGACCAGCAAACATTACTGATGACCAGAGATAGCGGTAAGGGACGTTTAACCAAATTAGAAGAACAAAAATTGGTTTCTATATATATATGATTTGTAAACAACTAGTTTGTGGGTAACATTTTAAACAAGCCAGAGCTCATTTGTTTGCACTCAGTAAAATGATTTCAAGTATTGTAATGTAACATTAAAAATTAAAATTTTAAATCAGTCCTTTGTTTGCACACAGTTAAACAGTTCTATTTAAACTATATATATATAACCGGTTTCATTGGCCCAGCGGTTAGAGTGTTCGCCAATGGCCCGGGAGACCTGGGTTCAATCCCAGGTCGAGTCATACCAAAGACTTTAAAAATGGAACTTGATACCACCTTGCTTAACACTCAGCATTATAAGGTACGGTTCAAGGGTAAAGTGGAGCAATCCAGGGAATGGAGTAGCGCCCTCCCCTACACCTTGGTGTAGTAGCTATCGAAAAGGGAGCCTTCGGGTCACCCTCGACTATGGTCGCTAACTTTACTTACTTATTTAAACTATACCCTAACACTGCATGTCAGAGTTGACCTGGGAGTAATGACAATGAAAGAGTACTGTACATTCCCCAAAGCTCCACTCACCATGACATTGTTTAGTGTTATATCTAGGATACACATTGGGAGGTTTTTAGCTCCCTGCAAAAGTGTAGCCAGCGGATTTTACAGACCCAGTCGACTGGGCTTTTAATCATCTATTGGCTGTCACTATTAGTATGGAGATAAAAAGAGAAATAATTATTTGTGCTTTTGAGACACATATCTAAGTTTCATGCCTCCTAAATAATATATCATTTAAGTTAAACAAAAAGAAAAAAATCTTGGAAGACTTTTGCAAAGAAATGTACACAGCTGAAAAAAAAATTTTACACATTCAATCAGTGAAAGGATCATTTCCTCTTAATGGTAATATATTCATAAATACTTACAGACATCCATACTAAAAATATCGTCCACACACAAATAAATAAATAATGAAAAGAAAAGATATAGCCAAACAATGCCTTTTTAATTAATCAGACATATCCATACAGAGGTTTAACGTTAAATATCAGAAGCCCAGTATGTCATAGCCAACAGAAGAATTTAATCTATTGTTGTCAATTTTTTAAACCTCTCTCTCCTATATATATATATATATATATATATATGTATAAGAGAGAGAGAGAGAGAGCTACAAAACATTAAGGTGAATATGCTTTTTACTAACCACAAACCTAAAAGCGAATAAATTTTCTTTTTAAAATTTATAGAAGAGCAATATCATCCCTATAAAATTTATTTTAATTTTTTTAGATTACCAAAAAAGTACGGCTTCCCTAATTCCGTCATAAAAAAAAGGTGGACAACATATTTTTCAAATTAATTTTCTTTAAAATGTAAAAACCATTCACTCATAATCTCCATTAACCCGAATTATCAACGATAAATTTTTATCCTATAACCCATCGGATTTTAGCGAAAACCAAAAATCACATTCTACTTTTTGGGGGCGAATACATGTAAACAACCTGAAAAAATATCATCACTGGTCGTCAATAAGTATTCGCAAAAAATAAAAATAAATAAATGAAAGTAGAATCTGATTTTTAGTTTTCGCTAAAATTCGATGGGTTAAAAGGTGAAAATATACCAAATCGAAAGAGCCTAAAAAAACAACTAAAAGAAAACCACTCCAAATTAGTTTGGTTTCGTTGTTTAATGGCATATCAATCTTCGTGGGTTATTTAATGCCAAAGCTAACTTTGTAAAAGAACAGTAGTGGTACTACTTCACCTCTAGCTAAGGGATAAGGGAGTTCATACATTTTTCAAGGGTATTAGTTCGAAAATTAACGTCATAGAGCGATTGGAGTCAGAACTCACTACGATGTCGCAGTTCAGCATTTTAGCCTTCGAACTGAAAACTAGCATAGATTTCACTAGCATATGTAACATGAGACTAAAAACTAATTATCATCTCCCCTTTTGACAACCATACATATGAAAAGGAGAGACACGCTTGACCTTTGACTTGTGTGAATAGGGAAAGTAACGTTCGTGTTAAAGAATGAATTTTTATTTCCTTTTTTATTGAGTGTGCGTTTTCAGAAAGAGAAAGAAAGGAAAACAGAAGAATATTTCTTTTCAAAGTTCAGTTTTCATCTTTATTTTTGACAGAATTTTTAACTATGGAATTTATTTTCTTTTAATTTTCCGAAACGACGGTAATAAAATCTAATGTAAGGATGATCAATCGTTTTATTTTTGCTTTAATAAAAGTAAACAATGGCTTTAAAATAACCTAATACTACATTAACACTAATAGGAAATTCATTTTCTTATCTATGCAAAATTTTAGGGCTATTTTTTTCCTTTCAAGCACAAAGAAAAAATAATTTGAGACCAAAGAGGTACGTACAGTAAGATATGAAAAAAATTGACTTACCAATGTTTATCTTCTGTAAAAAAGGATTATTGAGAAAAAGTGTGCAAAAAAATAAATTTTTCTATTATAAACCAAACGCGATTTTGCTATTTTGCGTCCAAGCGAAATGGAAATTTTCGATTGAAGCACCTAAACACGTGCTCATCAGATCACTTTAAGAATGGCGTCGTTTCCGTTTCCGTTTACTCTACTGGGCATGCGCCATTTCTAAGTCCTCGTTTATCTCAAATGATATAGAAACGTATAGTGACATCTGATAATCCAGGTTAAAAGCGAACTAAGGGTAACCCGGAGCCGAACTATTTCAGACTTAATTTTTCTGATGCAGGTATCATTGGGGAACAAGAAAAGTTTTTGTAAATAACCAAACTTTAACCTGTTTACTAATTTTTTTTTTTGATCTTCAGTGATACCTGCATTGCAAAAATAAGATCTCAAATAGTTTGGGCTGAAGTTACCCTTTCTGCATTTTAATTTGGACTAGAGGCAATTAAAATATATCATAAAGGAAGATCTGCAACATTGTTTCCACTTTACAATAATGACATTTAATGACATGTTAATAATTTATGATAACTAATTAAATTAACTAAAATAAATAAAGGAATAAAAACGAACACCCCCCGGTAAATTGAAAATAATTATTTTATGCATATATATATATAAAGATTCTGTGGTCCATGCAAAATTATAAAACGACTTTAAAAAGCGTGTACATTTTAAAATACTTTAAAATTCTAAACAAGGAAACTTTTCATTTTGATTACGTATCATCAAAGAAAAATACTGTGGTACATGAGTCATGGTGAGAAAATAGACACGGGTTAGTGACAGTCAAAAAGTGTGTGAGAAGGGGGGGACATCCCCTTCCCCAATCACTGTAAACCAAAGAGATAGGTACGTCCTAAATTAGGCTTAGATTAAAAGCTTATAACGTGAGGGCAGATTATATTACCTTTTATACAAAATGATAGTTGAGGTTGTAGAGTTCTGTTGTCTCTTGTTATATTAAAAGGAAGAACAAATGAGTTAACGAACATATTAATATTTTTTAAAAGGGAAGTTTTAATAAGCTTGAGACAAAAAGAAACCCTTGTGCTGAAAGTTGCCGGAAGAAGAAAACAGTCGTAAAAAGCTGAGCAGGAATTTAGCATTCAGCTAGAAGTTTCGACGTCCATTTGATTTAGGAGGGAGAAATAATTGATAAGGAATGGTCTCCTAATGGAAGCAGAGGAACAATGTTGAATGTGCTCTTTCGTGTTGAGATGTCCATCTGTCTGCTGCTGAAATCGACCCGGGATATATATATATATATATATATATAGAGAGAGAGAGAGAGTGTGTGTGTGTATGTGTGTGTGTGTATGTGTGTGTGTGTGTCCTCTCTCGTGTTGGCTAGTCTGTCTTGCCGCTAGCAAGGAGGAAGCGAAAAGAAATCGAGGGAGCGATGCATGGCCTTTTATGTTGCCCGGGGAGGTGATCTGGGCAGGATGGCATCAGTCATTCTCATTGGACGAAATATATAAATTCAAAGCTCCAACGGCCAAAACAATTCCCGCTCTTAATAATAATTTGAAATTCTTTCTTTCTGCTACAAGCTGATCGTAGTCAACCGGCAACTCATAAACCAAACCAAACCAACCAAACAAACACCATTTCCCAGAAGTGATGAGTCACTGATGTCGTCAGCCAATACCAATCTAGGGACGAGTTATTAAGGGACCAAATCGCTCCACACAGAAGGTCTTTTAAAAATATTAAATTCAGCCCGCGTTTCTAAGGACAGCCCTTAACAAATGGACAAAATAGGTAGTAATAAAAAAAAACTTTTCGAAGTAGAATAAAGTTTCTCACTATTATTTCGAAACAATAAGCAAACTAATTCTACTTAGACCACAGAGAGTAGTAGCGCACAGTAAACATAAAAGCAGCGGTATCAAAACGGTCGGGCAGTTGGCTGGACGCCAGCCAAGGTTGTGAAAGAAATCTGATTCTCCCCTGGTCACTATACGACCGAAGCCTTATCAGCAGCTGCTGCCCCTGAGGCACTGCTCAAGGCTTCCCCTAAAGCTGACGTCCTGATTCCAGCCAGCAGACGACGCAGGAATACTACCAGTCGCAGATGACGCAGGAATATTGCCAGCCTCTCAGCTTCCTGCAGCAACAACCACCTTTTTCTGTACCAAGAACCACCTTCCTGCATCGACGACCACTTTCCTGCACTAGCGACCACCTTCCTGCAGCAGCAGCTACCAATCCTGAACCAGTGACTACCTTCCTGCAGAAGCAGCTACCAGTCCTGCACCAGAAACCACTTCCCTACAGCAGCACCTACTACTCCAGAACCAGCGACCTTCTTCATGCAGCAGGAATTACAAGTCCCGCACCAACAGTTACCAGTCCTGCACCAGTGACCACCAGTCCTGACTACCAGACTTGGACCAGCAGCTGCCAGTTCTGAACCAGTGATCACCTTCTTGCACCAGCAGCTACCAGTCCTGAATCAGCGACCCCCTTCCTGCACCAGCAGCTACCAGTCTTGCACCAGCTATCCAGTCATGCACTGGTGACTAGATCCTACACCAGCGATCGCCCTCTGGCAGCGGTGACTGTCAACCGTACGCTATTCCGATTTTTAGATTCGCCATAATATAATTTGGCCTTTCAAAGCAATCACCTTGTTTTGTCATTCTTGCCTAAATCGTTGTCAATCACTTATATTTCAAAAGTTTGCAGGAACGGTATATTTATCGGCCAATGTGAAATAAAACAGAGGGATAAGTACGTGCTAAGTTGGGGTTAATTAGATTAAGAGCCGTTGTGTTAAATAAAAGTAATGAGTAAAATTTCTTTTGTACACACAACGCAGGTTAGAATTTTGAGATGAGAAGGGCCTTGAGTACCTGTTTATACATATATATTAAATATATATGATTTCTAAATACATTTTGAAGATAACATTTTTAAACAAGCCTGAGCTTTTTTTTTTTTTTTTTGCACACAGTTGAATGGTTTCAAGTATTCTAACACGAATAATTATATCTATTATAAATCATTTTGTTATGGTGAGATAGGTAATCACCACCGGAACAGTTTAAATGAGGAACTAGGTCACCGGTCACCGGACAGAGATACACGGAGATACACAGAGAGACACACTGGACAGAACACGTGAAGAACAAACACTCTCTCTGTAAATAATACAATAAACCACTTCTTTATTTATTCAAACCCATAGTACATATTATTTCCTTTCACGGAATACTATTTCTTGATTATCCTTATATTATTGCCACCTCAGGATATATCAATTGACGACGAAGACGAAATACGAACTCAGTAAATTCATTTACTAAAAAAAAGGACTGTGCTGTGGGAACTTTTTTTTCTTACGTAAATACGTTTATGTGTATTTGAAAAAGACGAAAAGGAACACTTGAAATTGGTAAAGTGTCGATATTTTGTACGGTGAGTTTTCTGAACATTTCTCAGTATTGACAATTTTTTTTCGTAACGAAAGCGTTGAAGGCGGACATTTTCTTTTTGGAACAAAATTTTATGTATACGTCAACTTGATATTTGTGCAAAAAAAAAAAATGGCTTCGGAACAAATAGCAGCATTGACGAAAACGTTAACCGAGAGTTTAGTCGCCCAGCAAAAAGCCCAAATTGACTTTCAAAAACAGATGTTGGTTCAACAAGAGCGTTTTGAAGCACTTGTCATACAACAAACTACAAATAACCGACTATTTTGTGAAACTATTTTGTCACAAAAAACTAATGATAATGCGTCTAGATTTTTTTCGGCAGAGGGTATAGCTAACTCACTAGCTGAGTTCAAATACGACGCAGAACGAGGCGACACCTTTCCCGCCTATTATCGGAGGTTCGAGACGATTTTTACAAAAAGATGTGAGAAATGGTCTGACGAAGAAAAAATCACACTCCTACTTCAGAAATTGGGTACGGAGGAAAATACAAAATTTACAAATTTGATTTTGCCAAAGAAACCAGAAGATATTTCTTTTTCAGAAACTGTTAAAATGTTGTGCTCAATATTTGGTGAAAGAGACAGCCTTTTTCATACAGGATATAAATGTTTAAACACGCGAAAAGAAGAAACTGATGATATTGTCACATATACGGGTAAAGTCAACGCCCTATGTGAACTATTTAAATTTAAAGACCTATCTGTTGACATATTTAAGTGTTACATATTTGTCCAGGGACTGACAGCACCGAGGCACAAGGATTTGAGGTCAAGAATTTTATCAATTATGGAGCAAGATCCAGAAATGAACTTGCAAAAAGTGACAGAAGAATGTCAGAAGTTGATAAATGTGAAAAGGGACACTACTAGGATAGAGGGAAAAGTTACATCCCAGGTCCAAGTAGTGAAACAAAAAACTTTTCTCAAGAACAAAGGAAAAAGTTTTGAATGTTGGAGCTGTGCGGGTTCGCACTTAAGAAAAAACTGCCCTTTTAAAGACCAACCTTGCGCTAAATGTGGTTTAGTTGGACACCGAACCTCCCAGTGCCGAACTAAACAAAATAAACAAAGACAAAAATTTAAGTCTAAAGTAAATGTAGTGTTGTCAAAAGAAGAAGTGAGACAAGGGGGTAAACGAAAATTTGTCAATACCAAAATAAATGGTCACACAGTTAAGCTACTTTTGGATACAGGTAGCGATATTTCGATTATCGACGAAGTGACTTGGAAGAGGATTGGGTGTCCCAAACTGGAAAAAACGTCTGAAATTGCCAAAGGAGTATCCGGAAAGAGATTAAAATTCAAGGGAGAGTTAAATTGCAGTGTATCCCTTGGATCGAAAACTTTTTCTTCAAAAGTGTCAGTTGTTCCAGGTATAAATTCTTGCCTCTTCGGAATTGATTGGATCGTTTTGTTTGATTTATGGGAGCTACCCATAAATTCATTTTGTAACTGTGTTAGTGCCGGTTTGTCACCAGCTGAACTAATGTTCGCACGAAAAATCAGATCCGTATTTGACAGGATTTTACCAAATACAAACAAGACAACAACAACACGAGAAAATCCTTCGACAAGGTTCTACAAACCTGGTGACAAAATACTCTTCTTGAACTATAGGACTGGGAAAAGCTTTTGGGAAGAGGGGATTATTATGAAAAGAATTGGACACGTGCTATATTCTGTAAGAAGTAGTAAATTTGACTGTCGCAGGCATATAAATCAACTAAGACCTCGACACACTGATGACTACAAACAGGCAGAAGATAATGAACTGCCCTTGGAGGTATTATATGACTCTTTTAATGTTCCTCTACCCATAACACAACCTACTCCAAGAGTGGTATCTTCTACTCCAGGTCCGAGAGTACCAGTTTCATCACCAATTCCACCCCCTCAAACGATGTTGAGGAGAAAAAGTACAAGGGTAAAAAGAAAAGTCAACCGGCTGAGCCCCAGACCTAAAAACAAATGGTATTAAGCCAAATTCTCCAGGGAAAAATTGCCCTAGGGGAAAATGTTATGGTGAGATATGTAATCACCACCGGAACAGTTTAAATGAGGAACTAGGTCACCGGTCACCTGACAGACATACACGGAGATACACAGAGAGACACCCTGGACAGAACACGTGAAGAACAAACACTCTCTCTGTAAATAATACAATAAACCACTTCTTTATTTATTCAAACCCATAGTACATATTATTTCCTTTATTTCCTTTCACGGAATACTATTTCTTGATTATCCTTCTATTATTGTCACCTCAGGATATATATCACATTTGTTTACACACAGTTAAATGATTTCAAATATTGCTATATCACAGTAAAAATTTAATTTAACACCAGTCATTTGTTTAAACGGTTATACATATATAATTTGTAAGCGGATAGTTTGTGTATCATACACGAGCGTTGGTTATTCTTGGTGGGCTGCCGGTAATGTCTGAAAATGGGAAGATGTCGGACAAACCACAAACACGTGTTGATTTCTTAACAACTTTATTCAACTGTCCTTAATGACATTCCCTACGGATCGTAACAACTCTGGGACAAGGGGAATAACCCTTGATCCTTTATTATCATCAGTAGGTAATTACTGATAAAACAGCTTAAAGGTAATTTTTTTCCAAATGAGTTAAAACTTATTTATTTGCCCACTGTATTGTTTCCACACCGGTAAATAGTTTCAATTATTGCTAACACTAATAATTCTATTTAATATTAATCAAGTGTTCGCCAATGGTCCGGGAGACGAGGGTTCAACCCCAGGTCGCGTCATACCAAAGACTTTAAAAATGGTACTTGATACCTCCTTGCTTAACACTCAGCAATATAAGGTACGTATCAAGGGTAAAGTGGAGCAATCCAAGGAACGGAGTAGCGCTCTCCCCTACACCTCGATGTAGTAGCTATCGAATAGGGAGCCTTCTTGTCGCCATCGACTACGGTCACCAACTTTACTTTTACAATTTGCAGTGAAGTGGTTACAAGTATTGCTATTCAACATTAATTATTCAATTCAACTCAATCCATTAATTGTCATACAGTCAAATGGTTCCAAGTATTGCTATGTAATATCAATAACTTTATTTTGCAGTTAAATGGTTTAAAGTATTCTACACTAATAGTTTTATTTGCACACAGGTAAATGGTTCCAAATATTGCTGAGTAATACTACTTAGTCAATTTAGGTCCTCTATTAAAAAGTTTCAAGTTTTTCTATTCAACACTATTAATTCAATTCAATATTACTCATCCATTTGTATACAGTTAAATGGTTCCAAGAATTTCTATATATCGCTAACAATTCAATTAAATATCAGTCGTTTATTTATAAACGGTTAAATGGATAAACAGTTCCATTTCTAACAATTCCATTTAACATAAGTCATTTTTTTGAACGCAGTTAAATAGTCATACAGTTCTATCTGACCCATAGATGTGACTCTCTGGGTCAGAGAGGACCCAGCAAGAAAGGAGTACTTCACATTCCTCAAACGAGACGGCTGCTATTAGTGAAAGGTTAGCCCAACGTGGCGCTTTAGAACGGCCACGTGGGCTTCCACTAGCAGACGGGAGATTTAGATGTTGTTACTCCACCGGTCACTGCTGAAAGAGAATGATCTTCCTCCTTTTGTCGGGAGTCTTGTTTCCCTTCCATGACTACTAAATCGGCCTTTCCAGACATAGAAAAGGCTCACCAAACCAATAGCTGCTTCTCTTTTCTTAAATCATGCCAATAACATAGGAAGCTCTTGGGCCCATCCAAATTAAACTTTTTCTCATCAGAAAACACAACGGTTTACAATTTCTCCTTTGTCCATGTTACTTTTCCTTTACCCAATCAATGCGCAGTTTCTTGTGTTTAGCAGTTAATGCAGTTTTCCTGTTTCGATATACGAGATTTGGCTATTCATGGTGAAGTTGACGAACTCTCCTTGGGGTGATGGGTAAATTCTGAGATTTTTGCTGATCTTTTGTGCTTGATTGTCCTTTAGAAGCTTCTCAAAAAAGTCGACTTCCGGCTGCATTTGTAATTTTAGGTGGACGACCTGGATGTTTTCTGGTGCTATATGATTCAGGGTCCTTTAGATAATTTCTTAACACTGTTTGGGACCTCGACAGTTCTCTTGCAATGAAACTTAAAGATTTCCCTTCCAGTTTATCGACAGAAATTTGCCCTTTTTCATTTTCATTAAGGTGGGAGTTCCTAGGCATTTTGCTGTAACTGTATATAATTATGAAATTTTTAAGTAGGACTCACATGGCTTAAAATCATAATGACTCTGTTTATAATCTCTACATGCACTTATTCTTCCTTTGGCATTCTGAAGTAAACCAGATATACAATTTTTCAAAACTGTTTTATAATTATTTCCACCCTCAAAAACGAAAGTTCTTATAAAACTGATTATGTATACTAATTCCGTCGGATCCAGGTACCACACATATTTTAAGAGGAATTTGTGCAGTAATAAGAAAATTATTAACAATTATTTCCACCACTGTATGCATCACGAACAGTTCAATAAAACATCAGTCATTTATTTACGCACAGTTAAATGTAAAAACAGTGCTATTTCAAACAATTCAGTTTAGTATAAGTACGCAGTTTAGTTCTATTTGACTCATAGATAGGACCCTATCAGGTGCTACCACTCCGGGTCAGAGCGGATCTGGGAGTGATTTCAATGAAGGGGTGTTCCGCACTCCTCAAAGCTCCAGTAATACTGGTATAATATGAGGGCAGATACTATTATACATTTATACAAAAATGGCAGTTAGTGTTAATGAGTCCTTGTTGCCTCTTGTTATATTAAAAGAAAGAAAATAAATAATGAAGGCGTTGACGAAAATATTGATAGTTTTCAAAGGGGAAGCTTTAATGGCAGCTTGAGATGAAGTTTTCCGTTGTGCTGAGAGTAATAATAGAAGGACAGTAGTGAATAGCTGTGCAGGAATTCAGTACTCAGCCAGAAGCTTCGAGGTCCATTTGATTTGGGAGGGAGAAATAATTGATAAGGAATGGTCTCCTAAAGGGAGCAGAGGAACAAATGTTGAATGTGCTCTCTCTGTTGTATTTTGACCTTTTGACCGGGCCAAAAATGCCATTCCGAGGTGATGCCCCGGAAGGAGGTGACACATTCCAATGGCAGCTCTGAGAGGAAATCGCGTGGGCGGAAATTGGCTGATGAAATGGGACGAGCTAAAAAATTCCCATGGTACACTCACAGACTGATGCACCGGAAGAGAGTGACCTCTGAACTGCATGACAGTTATTCCCGCTTGATGACGATTAAACATTTGATTTGAAAGATCGAGTGGGCGTCGAACGAGTATATAACTCAGTTGAGTTCGACGAGCCAGTTGCAGTTGAGTTGAGTTCGACGGCCAGTTGCGGCCAGTTGAGTTGCAGACAGTTGGAGATAGACGAGTTGTGGTAGGTAAAGCCACACCAGGCCGAAGAGGCTTGGGGCCCTGATGAGTTGGGGTCCAGAGAAGATGCTGATAAGATGCAGTAAAGAAAGCCAGCACCCAGCAGAGTGGACCCCAGCATCAGGAGAACAAGAAAGACACAACGTTGTCGGTCATAACAATGGGGTCAAAATATTACAGTTTCTGTTCGGTCTCCAGCTCCCTCTCACACGCAACCCTTGAGTAACCCTTTTGTACCCTTACAAATAAAGTGAGAGGTATATATTTTTCTAAAGAAGTCTTCCCGCGTCTTTATCATTGCGTCTGTTTATTTATTGCGTCAGTAAGAATATAACACTCTCGAGATGAAAAGTCCCTCTGTCTGCAGTTGGAATCGTCCCGGGATAGATAGATAGAGAGAGAGAGAGAGAGAGAGAGAGAGAGAGAGAGAGAGAGAGAGAGAGAATGTTCTCACTCGTGTCGGTTGGTCTGTCCTTGCTGTTAGCAAGGAGGAAGCGAAAAGAGTTCGAGAGAGAAATGCACAGCCTTTTTATGTTACCCGGGGGGGGGGGTGAGCCGGGTAGAATGGCATCAGTTATTCTCATTGGATGAAATATATAAATTCGAAGCTCCAACGGCCAAATCAATTCCCGCTCAATGATAATTTGAAATTCTTTCTGTTACTCTGGAAACACACCATTAGATTGTTTAATGTCATATCTAAGACACTCGTTTGTCTTAAACCTCTGAAGTGATGCAGTCGGTGTATTTTGTAGCCCTATCTGACTGGGCCAATATTTCAGAATGAATGTCTAGAACGAATATTTAATCATCCTGAAAGAATTACTGATTTATAATGGGGCTTTCTAATATTCAGGTGGGGAACAGGTGAGATTCTTTCATATGCTTGACTTTAAGAAAATGTCATATACAAAGTTTTTGTTTTCCAATTTGAAACTTAGTGAGTGTTGTGATAAAGGAAGGAACTATAATCTCCCTTACTTACAATTTCCAGCTTCTGGAGAGTCCATGCCTACATGGTTAACAAGATCCAAATCGGCTCTTCTGAAGCGCCTTTTACGTGGAAGTAAATATGAGCCCCTAGGGATACTCGAAGTCAACCCGAACTATGCTCATGTACGCTTCAATAATGGGCGAGAAACAACTGTGTCCTTGCGTCACATAGCTCCTCTTGGTGATGGAATGAACAGTTTAGATACGGAACCAGACCCTATGCCAGAGGACCCCCAAGAACTGGATGTCCCTAACCCGTATAACACTCCTCCCCTTCTACAGAGTACTACTGAAAACTCTGCTGCAGAAAATTCAGTTCCAGCTACTTCTCTTCCTCCACTCTTGGATGATTCTCAGAGGACCTTGTCAGAAGACGATGACTCACTTAATCTTCGACGTTCCAGTAGAACCCGTCGAAAACCTCCTTATTTAACTGAGAACTATCAGCTTTAAACTTTCGTTTTCATTTCTTTTCTATTTTCAGCTTGATCAAAGGCATCTACAAGACTCATTTAATTGGAGATACCCCTTTGAGAGTCGCTGAACCCTTCCTCTCTCGATAAATTGACGAACCCGAATTTTCCTGAGGGACGGAGAATGTGGGGATAAAGGAAGGAACTATAATCTCCCTTACTTACTGGGAATGAATTGTTCCCCTTTTGTTTAGCTGACTGGTGAAACGCCATACTAGCCGTGGCTACCCTTAACACCAGTTCTTAGTTGAATAAAGCTTTTCTTCAAGCTAATCTGACTTCTTCAATTATTTGTTAACTCTACATATCACTTATTACAGTGAGGTAATATAGATTTATATATATTTAGAGAGAAAGCCTAAATTTTGGTATAAAGTCTTTCAAATTTTAAATCTCAAATAAACACATATAATTTTCATAGGTAATTTTTTATTGTGAGCAGGTAGAATTGTATATTCTACCATGACAAACTAGTAAATCGGCCCAGTATGTTACATTAACAGGCTGACTTGTAACAGGTCAAAGTAACGTAAACAAAAAAAACAAAAATCCATTCATGGCCACATATGAAATTAACCTACAAAGAGAATTAACTTTAAAATTGAATAGAGAAAATAATATTATCATCTTGGTAGAATTTATCCGACGTTATTTGAATTCCTTTCAACATTCAAGTGCATATTTCACACTTTGATTTTTATTAATCCATGAATTATAAACGGCTGATTTAGCAAGCTTTTATAATTTGAAAATAACGACGAATGAATTCTACGAATATGATTATATTATTTTCTGTATTCAATTTTTTTAAAGCTAATTCTCTTTTTAGGTTAATTTCATATGTGGCCATGAATGGTTTTCTTTTTCTTTTTTTTTTCTTTTTTGTTTACATTACTTTGATCTGTGAGAAATTAACCTGTTAATATAACATGCCGGGTCGTATTTATTAGTTGGTCGTCATTCTACCTTATCTAAATATCACTTTCCACTCCATCTTTACTAGATTAAAACAATTTGATACAAAGCCATTATAGATATACATATCCAGACATATGCATGAGGATGAACTAAAAAGTTCAAATAATGATGTTGATGACTTCTTGGATCAACTGGATCCAAGCACTGCAACACCAAGGAAAACTATGTTGAAAAATAAACCTTATTTGGTCACATTCAATGAGAGTGTTTGGGTCAGCCGATGAACTTTTTAGCTGACTCTCATACATTTGTTCATAAACTGATCGTTTTAGTGTCTATAATTTTGAGAAGGGTGATTAGTATTCATGGTGTGTAAAGCGGGATTAAGGTCGCTGAGAGTGTTCTCAATTCCCATTGGAAAGTTGACGACAACTTTATCCTTTTGCACAGCATAGTAATATTTGGATGAGTTTCTGCTAACCTCTGTTGATATTCTGTGAGGAGTCCCTTCGCGAGTACAAAAGTTTGTACTGCCTCCTTGGTAAAGAAAGTGTATATACATGTGTGTGTATGTGTATACCTGTGTACGTGTATGACAATATTGGTCGATGGCGGTACGTGAGGAGTTAACCAAAAAGTTGAGTAGCCAAATATAATTGCCAAGAAGTGTAAAATTGAAATGTCTGGGAAAAGAATTGAAAATTCTAAAAAAGAATTTTTGACAATAGTCAAAACAGAAAATGGAAAGATGTTGACAGGTAATGGGGGTGACCAAGTTGGTTACAAGTAAAATCGCAAATAGAGGAAGAAAGAAAAAATATGTTGTTTTAGGATATCATGAACAATTCCCGAGCCTGAAAGAAAAAAAAAATGAAAATTAGAAATTTGACAATCAGAGAAGATAACCCGTGACCTGTGTCTCTCACCTGATTGCAGTGACAGGGAGAAAAGGTGTTGAAAGGTGAACAAGGGAATCTTTGTTGATGGTGTGAAGGCTGTCTGGCATGATGATGTCATAAGCAGTAAAATGAGAGAAACTATGTTGGTAGGAGGAAAGCTATCCTCCCGTAGTCCCCACTACGAGGGTAGTGAGAGGGACGACTCTGTGAAAGTAGTGAAAAGGGGGTTGGACTCTTTCTGATGATGTCATAGGCAGTAAAATGAGAGAAACTATGTTGGTAGGAGAAAAGCTATCCTCCCGTAGTCCTCACTACGAGGGTAGTGAGAGGGACGACTCTGTGGAAGTAGTGAAAAGAGGGTTGGACCCTTTCTGATGACGTTATGGAGATCACCCCTGCCTCAGTCAGAACCTACCCAGAATATTGGCAATTATTATATAAACAGGCTGATTTTCGAACTCAGCAGTTGGTGGCAGAGAGAGAGAGAGAGAGAGAGAGAGAGAGCGAAGCAGTTTGGTTCCAGACGAAGCCGACGAAGACCAGGCAGGGACCAACAGATTGGGATTGTGCTTTGCGCTGCCAACTCATATATCG
Organism: Sepioteuthis lessoniana; assembly: GCA_963585895.1. Lineage (NCBI taxonomy): Eukaryota > Metazoa > Mollusca > Cephalopoda > Myopsida > Loliginidae > Sepioteuthis > Sepioteuthis lessoniana. The sequence continues at coordinate 39,404,597 of OY757908.1, read as the reverse complement.
CCAGTCCGCCGCTGGAATAAGTTGTCGTTAAGAAAACCTACACCCTTGTAAGTTGGTGGCAGAGAGCGAAGCAGTTCGGTTCCAGACGAAGCAGACGAAGACCAGGCAGGGACCAACAGATTGGAATTGTGCTTTGTGCTGCCAACTCATATATCGCCAGTCCGCCGCTGGGACAAATTGTTACTAAGAAAACTTACAACTCAGCAGTTGGTGGCAGGAGAGCGAAGCAGTTCGGTTCCAGACGAAGCAGACGAAGACCAGACAGGGACCAACAGATTGGAATTGTGCTTTGCGCTGCCAACTCAGATATCTCCAGTCCACCGCTGGGATAAACTGTCGTTAAGAAAACTTGGACCATTATAAGTTGGTGGCAGAGAGGCGAAGCAGTTGGTACCAGACGAAGTAGACGAAGACCAGACAGGGACCAACAGATTGAAATTGTGCTTCGCGCTGCCAACTCATATATCGCCAGTCCGCCGCTGAGACAAATTGTAGTTAAGAAAACTTAACCCTCGTCAGGCCACCGCCTTAGACCATTATACGTCACACCCGCAGATTTTTGTCGCCATCTGTAACTTTAAAGTTTTATAAAATCTTTTTTTTTATTGTCTACTGCAGAAATCGGAGTTATTTTTGTTTGTTCTGCAATATATGTACCCTTCGGAGTCCAGTCTTCAGCTGCCAGTAAACCCTCTTCCTTTCAGACGTGGCCATCACAGCGTGGGGCAGGAAAGTGCATGGTCACTTTCCTGGAAGAAACTTTTGATCTGTTTTTTCCCGCGTTGTAGCAGAGAGATTGGAGGGAGGCGAACAAGGTTGTGGCAAAGAGATACCATAATTGGTATAATCAGAGCAGTGATCAAGGACGGGACACTGGAAGTTTGGTATACGTGTTTATTGAACCATTAGCCTTGTAGGCAAGTAACAGTTTTTGTAGTGTTAACTCTACGGTGGTTCCCAGTAAAAGAGACCGAATTCGCTTTCCTCTCCCTCACAGAAGGTCCAGCTTTTGATATTCTTCAGCCGGCTGATGATTGGTTCAGTTTGTAGCAAAAAGAACTTCGTATTTTTGTTTTGCGCGTAAATTAATTTGACCGTTATGGTCGTCGCATATTTTCACCCAATGAGGATGACTTATCCTATTCTGTCCGGACCAATTTTCCCAGGCAACATAAAAATGGTGAAAGTGTGCCAAACTTTCTCTTCCTCAGAATCTTTTGAGCAGGATGGACTTATTTTCTGTCCTCTCTCTTCATAGCAACAGAACCATTACACTGTGAGGAAAGCCATCTAATTTATGGACCTTTGAGTCTACTCTTATTGTCCAAAGGCTCTCAGTTGAAAATAAATCAGATGTATTTATTCCGCCACTTACAGGAACATTTTTGTGTCGCCTCTAACTTTTGTTATGTCTACAGCGACGCGTAATTTCGCTCAGACATTCAGCTATTTCATTCCTCCTAACTCTGTGGGAGATCATCATTCTTCTCTCTCCCGCTGCTACAGGACTACGCCTATGGCTGACTACATCATTCCTGTCCTTATTCAACAACAAAACCTTTGCTATGACTGTAGCGATGCAAATTCCGCACAGATACCTAGCTGCCTTATTTCGTCTCTATTCAGCTTATCTATTTTGAAGACATTTATTTCTCACTATAAAATCAATGGGACTTAGAACTACTGGCTGAACGCCAAATGCCTGCTCATCACCTTTTAACTGTTTTCTACTCACTACGACGACCAGCACAAAGGCTACCTTTCAACTCAAGCCTTTTGTTATATACAAACGTGTGGTTGCAAGAAAAATGAGACTGACGTAGAGATTTAGTTCATTTTGTTTATTGAATAAATAAAATAAACAAGCGGATGAAACATCTGGTCGGCTGGCGGGTGGGTGTCTATTTGGCGACAAGCAGTTGCTTTGATCTGGTCGGACGGTGTTGTTGGATGATGCTCTCAGGACGGCCAGGGTTTCCACTGGGGTGTGACCTCTGTTTGGCCTATTTATGTGTTCCCGATTTCAAACACCAACTCCAGAAAATACTACTTGTGGAAAAAAATGATTGGTTGAAAAATAGTCTTTTTTTGATAACGGAGAATTTTCTGGGATTTTGGATAGACTATGCGAGGAGCCTGTGCGCAGAAGCCATGATTTTCTCAGTTTGACACTGGCCGTTGTTGGGTCAACATCCGGTAGCTGTTATTTTCTTCTACAGTGTCAGTGTCTGTGGGTCTGTGTTTTGTGTGTTTTAGTAGTTAGGTGTGTGAAGAGTTAAGTGGATGAATCAGAAGAGATTTGATGTATTTTACTATAAGACTTTATTAAACTTCTCAATTAAAAACTTTCGGTATCTTCGTTCTACTCATATATTTTTACTTTAAATATAACGGAGAGGGAAACTTAATAACCTTCTTCGTTATAAATTCAACCAATTTACTTCTGTGTGGGAATTCGTCCGCCAGTGGGAAGTAAATCTAATTCCCGCTACAGGTAAACTACATATCAACAAAGGTAAAAACTACTCTAGGATGAAGTCCATACCATAGATTGGAAACACAGTTAGAAAGGAAGAAAAATCCAAAAAGCAGCACAGCTTAAGATGTCAGACCAGCATGGGATCCAACTTTAAAAACAGAACAAGATAAAGTTCTATGAAAAGATCTGAGAACAATCTGATGGAGGTAAAAAAAAAAAAATACTTGATACTGTAGTTTGCTTTATAGCTACCAAAGAGACCAGAATATTTTTTTTTCCTTTTAGAAGTGTATATTACACCTGAAGATGGTTAGAGAATCCACCAGTCAAAATGAACAATGGAGGGTGTCCTCGTGGTGTAATGGTTAAAGCAATGGACTGCGGGATCGTAGTAAGCGAGTTCGTACTCCAGTCGCGCTATTACGTTCACTTTCTGGCAAATACCCTTTGGAAAGGTATGAACCCCATAATCCTCCCAGCTATGGGTTAAATAGTACCATTACTGTTCTTCTAGGAGAATAGCTTTGGCATTAAATAACCTACAAAGGTTGATATGCCATTAAACAAAGAAAACAAACCAAACTAAAATGAACAATCCCATATTTATAAAAAAAATACTTCAAAATAAACACACAATGTTTTATGTTGTTATTGCTGATGACAAATTAAATAAAAATATTTATTTTACTATTTGTAGCTATCAAAATTTCATTAAAAGACTTTTTTTTCTGTTGTTGAGAAATCGTTAATAAACAATAGAAAATAAATTAAATAAGTTGATGACAAATATTGAGTATAGAAGACCAACTCAAGGAACCTGGGTGTCGAAAGAGAGAACTCCCTCTCAGCCTTGTTACTTGGGTGAGATAAAAGCCCGGACAGTTTCTTTGAGAAAGGATATTTTTAATTGCCTGGAGAATGTTTACAAGTATTGGAGAGATCGAAAGAAAAGAAGACAAAAAGAACACCAACTATGTAGATAATATCACTTTTCAAAACAGATTTTACAAAATCTTTATTATTATTAAATCATATAAAATAAAACACGGACGCACGAGGTATGGTTATATATGTGTTTATTCATGTCATGGCAATACTCATACTACTAAGGGCAGTAACTGTTATCTTTTAAAATAATATATTACAAATAGGGTAAGTTATTTGGTTTAATGGTATATCAACCCTTGATGGTTACTTAATGCCAAATCATATTTATGCATATATTAAGATTTTTAAGTGAAGAGTTTGAAGGTAATGTTATATTTTAAACGAGCCAGAGCTCATTTGTTTGCACACAGTTAAAAAGTTTCAAGTGTAGCCATTTGTTTGTACACTGTTAAGTAGTTTTAAGTATTCTTGTTTAGTTTTTGTATACTGGTAATGTAGAGAATTTATATTTATTTATTGGTTATTTACGAAAGTGTAGCGAAATTAATAAAAACGAAGTTAGGTAACAACACAGTAAGTAACATTAGTTCTTCCTCCAGACCTCGAAACTTGGGTGGGACCTTCACATGCTTCTTTCACTGTGAGTATGACAAAAACACACAGCTGCTACCCTATAAACTTGAATGGCCATACAAGAAAAATATAAGGTACATGACTACTCACATTTAAACCAGTGTAGCACAGAAAAATTTGCGTTTTCGAATTCGGCAGCTATCGAATCCTAAGGGCACAACGAAATCCTTCCTTGCTGTCTCTCCCGTTTTCTCCAACCAAAAAGGAGTAAGAAAACCGCAACCTCGAGAACGCTTGCTTCGCATGCGACACAAGACTCTCGCATCCTCACGCTCCTCCGGCGAAACTCCCTTCGAGCATAGACACAGTTAAGTGGTTTTAAGTATTCTTATTTATTGTTTGTACACTGTAAAGTGGTTTTAAGTCTTCTGATCCAACACTAAAATTTATATTTGCACACAGTTAAATGGTTTTGTAGGGTTCCAAAATAGAAACTCTCTTGTGTTGGGAGACACAAAAAAGTCAGGGATTACCTCTCCTGGGAGAGACGAAACAGTCATTTTTTTTTACCAGTCTCCCGAGCAGTGAAGATGTTTATTTGTGAGCTCTTGCCCGAACACCATGAGGCAGAAGATAAACCTCTATGAAGGGGCTTCGTATCTTACAAACTGAGAACTGATAACTCCTCAGGTAAGGAAGAAACGTGAGAACAACTCATTGTATATATTTGCAGTATCATGTATTAAATATGGTATAAGTATATGTGCATTTTTGTTTCTTATTTTAAGATGTAATATTAATTTCTCGAAGCTGTCTGACAAAGATACATTTTAAGTTTCAGGTATTCCAATTTATTGCTTGCACACTTTTCAGTGGTTTTAAGTACTGTTATGAAATACTAACTGTTCTCTTTGCTAAAGTTAAATGGCTTAAGGCATTACTTTTTAATAATTCAATATTAATCATTTGTTTGCACACTGTTAAATGATTTCAAGTATAGTTATTGATTAAACAGTTCTATCTGACCCATAGATGGGTCCCTAACAGAAGCAACCAATATGGGTCAGAGTGGATCTGGGATTAATGGTAATGAATGGGTACTCCACATACTCCAAAGCTCAAGAACCACTAGATGTTTTAGTGTCATATCCAGGATACTTGTTGAAGGGAGGGGTATTACCCTTCTCTAGAGATGCACATGGCGTATTCTACAACCCCAGCTCTTAACTAAAGGTAAATCATTTTAGTATATTTCATTAAACAAAGTTGATTTAATTCCCCTGAATTAATTCTCATGGCACAATGCGACATGAGAGGAAAAGGAGAAACAATAAAAAATATTAAATAAACTCATCTTTTCTGTTTGAATGAAATTTAAAATCAACCTTTGTTTACAAAAATGTTTTTTAAAGAGTGAAAGTCAAGGGAGGTAATGTAAAAACACAACAAAGAAAGATCTGAAATGTTATAAATGTGTTTTATGCTATTGGACTTATGTATGATCAATGCCTTTTATTTTCTACAAGAAAACAATACGTGATTGCTTAATATCTTTTCAAAATTGAAAGTAGTTGGTCTTTCGAATATCAATTCTCTTAAATACTGATCCATATTATCATTATCTAGGCAGGCTGACAGCATACATTCCCTTGAAAGGCTTCCACTATTTGGCCCTCTTAATGGTACCCTATTTCTATATAAAGCTGATGAATGTAAGTTTTTGCTGGTTGACCAATACTGGTATGTCCATGTGTAGTAGTTCATAGGAGAAAATCTTATGAGATCATCCCAACTTCTCCAGTAGTGCCCAATATGTATTCTGACATAGAAGCTAAGTGACCATACAGTAACTATTTTGTAGGGTGCAGCTTCTGGTATTTGTTCAAAACAGCAGGGTTGTGTAGTTCTCATCAGGCATTTTCTCAAGACATTTTGTCCAAGTCCAAATGGTCTAATGGTAGCACTCGCACAGCTACAGTTTAATGCACATCCAGAAAAGAAAACTGATAATTACTCATGAGTACACACAAGAGAAAAACATGTTTGCACTTGTGCCCAGTTTCTTATGTGGTATCTTAATATTTCAAACCATTTATATGCTGATTTACACACTTAAGAAGAAAGTGGTTTCTCTTCTCTGTGTGTTTGTATGTGTGTTTTTAAATAAGAATTATCTGAAAAAGTTGATCCACATACTTGACAAGAAAATGGTTTCTCACCAGTGTGTATTCGAATATGTTTTTTTAAACTGGACCTCCGTGAAAAATCTGACCTGCATACTTCACAAGAAAATGGCTTTTCTTTTGTGTGTATTCGCATATGGCATTTTAAATTGGATCTCACTGAAAATGCTGATTTACAAACTTTACAAGAAAATGGTTTCTCTCCTGTGTGTATTCGCATGTGAGTTTTTAAACTGGAATTATCTGAAAATGCTGCTCCACACACTTGACATGAAAATGGCTTCTCTCCTGTGTGTATACGCATATGCTTTTTAAAACTAGAATTTTCTGAAAAAGCTGATCCACAGATTTGACATGAAAATGGTTTTTCTCCAGTGTGAGTTCGCATATGGGTTCTTAAACTGGTCCTCTGAGAAAATGCTGATCCACATACTTCACAAGAAAAGGGTTTCTCTCCTGTGTGTGTATGCATATGGCTTTTTAAATTGCAATTCTCTGAAAATGCTAATCCACACACTTGGCATGAAAATGGCTTCTCTCCTGTGTGTGTTCGAATATGCTTTTTTAAACTGGACCTCCGTGTAAAACCTGACCCACACATTTCACAAGAAAATGGTTTTTCTCCAGTATGTATTTGCATGTGATTTTTTAAAGTGGAGCTCACTGAAAATGCTGTTCCACACACTTGACAAGAAAATGGTTTCTCTCCTGTGTGTGTACGCATATGCTTCTTTAAATTGGAATTCTCAGAAAATGCTGATCCACATATTTGACAAGAAAATGGTTTTTCTCCTGTGTGTGTTTGAATATGTTTTTTTAAACTGGACCTTCGTGTAAAACCTGACCCACACATTTTACAAGAAAATGGTTTTTCTCCTGTGTGTATTTGCATGTGATTTTTTAAAGTGGAGCTCACTGAAAATGCTGTTCCACACACTTGACAAGAAAATGGTTTCTCTCCAGTGTGTGTGCGCATGTGCTTTTTTAAATTGGAATTCTCAGAAAATGCTGATCCACATATTTGACAAGAAAATGGTTTCTCTCCTGTGTGTGTTCGCATGTGTCTTTCTAACTTGAAAGTTTTTGAAAATTTTGATCCACAAACTTGACAAGAGTAAGTTTGTTTTTCCCTTTCTGTTTGCATGTTTATTTAGAATATTTCATTCCGTGAAAAATACTTATGAAAAAACTTTTTAAGAATAAGTAATTTCGACTTGGCTTGTTTTTATTTGAATATTCAAATACAAAATCCCTCAAACTGTAGATTCACACATTTTGAAACCATGGATTTTCATAGTGACATATGCTGCTTCAAATAGGAGCATTATTATTCTCCTTTCTGATATCTGCAAATAAAAAGACAGGATACTTATTTTTTGTTTAAAATGATATGATTATAATGATTACATTCACATTTCAATGAACTCAATAACATAATTCATGTTAATTCATAAATAATATTTTTTATGTTACTCTTCAATAAACATAACTGTGATATGATTTTAATACAGCAATTTTTTACTTTTGTCTATGAGTCATTAATCTGGAAAGTATGAAGAACTCTTTTACTGCCATTACTCTCTGGTCCACTCTAATTAGTTTGGTTTTATCGCATATCAACCTTTGTAGGTTATTCAATGCCAAATCTGGTTTATATATATATATATATATATATCAAAATATATGATTTGTAAACATTTTGTTGATAACATTTTTAAACGGGCCTGAGCTCATTTTTTACACACAGTTAAATGGTTCCAAATATTACTATGTATCACTAACAATTCAATTAAATAACAGTCATTTGTTTATATGCAGTTGAAAGATCAAACAGTTCTATTTATAACGATTCGATTCAGTATAAGTCAACAAAGTTAAATGCCTCCAAGTTTAGCTTGCCCAGTTGACTGGGGCTGTAGAATACACTGACTGCACCTTTGCCGAGGGGTAAGACCCAGCACCAATGATTGTCCTGGATATGCCTCTAAACAATCTGATGGTGAGGTTCCAGTGATGCTGGAGATTTGGGGAATGTGGAGCGCCCCTTCATTGCCATCACTCCCAGGTCCACTCTGACCCAGAGAAGTAGTACCTGACAGGATCCTACCTATGGGTTAAATAGTAGTATGGAGGTGCCCGTGGTGTAATGGCTATCGTTGTAGAAAATGGACACGGCGACAAGTTCAAATCCTGGACGAGACTGATTGCCTTTCACGTAGCCTTAATACTCTTGGGAAAGGTATGAATTCAATTATTCTCCATCCAGCTATGGGTAAATAGGAGGACAGACTAGGTTCTTCAGCCTTGGTGAGGCAACTTGTCTAGGAGAAGGAAAACTCTGAATTCAAACCTGTTAAACTCCACTTAAAAATTGACCTTGTGTCATATCCTGCCTGAGCGGAGGGGTTGGTAAATAGGATGGGTTAAATAGAACTAATCTGCGTGCTTATACTAAACTAAATTACTTAAAATAGAACTGCTTTGATATCTAAACTGCGTACTTATGCTAACCTGAATTGTTTGATTTAGAACTGCTTGACTAAACTGAATTGCTTGAAAAGGAAATGTTTTTGACAATTAAACAGTGTGCATACATTTAAACTGCATACTGATGCTGAACTGAATTGTTTAAAATGGAACTGTTTTTGGCATTGAAACTGTACTTATGTTAAACTGAATTTTTTGAAATAGAACTGTTTTGATATTTAACTGTACAGATGCAGTCGGTGTATTCTGTAGCCCCAGCCAACTGGGCCACAGAACACTCATTAGGAGAGTCTTACTCTTCTGTAGAGAAGCAGTATATTCTGTAGCCCTAGTTGATTGGGCCACAGGACACTCATTGGGGGAATTTTAACCCTCTGCAGAGAAGCGGTTGGTGTGTTCTGTAGCCCTAGCTGACTGGGTCATAGGACACTTGTTGGGAGAGTCTTACCCCTCTGCAGGGATGCAGTCGGTGTATTCTGTAGCCCCAGCCAACTGGGCCACAGAACACTCATTGGGAGAGTCTTACCCCTCTGTAGAAGTTCAGTCAGTGTATTCTGTAGCCCCAGCCAATTGGGCCAAATTTCACAATTAAATAATTTTGTCACTTTTAAATTGAAAGTTAACATTAATACCTAATAGAATTGTACATGAATTTTTGAAATTCACATTCATAGAGAACCAACCCTCCAATGACTCTTGAGAAATATGAAGAAGACATACGTGTTTGACAGGATCAAGTTTCGTATGTATATCATTATCATTACTCCTTGAGAGTTTTTCACATCAGCATTAGCTGATGGTCTTTCACTGGAATTTGAGTAACAGAAAATCTCCTCGAGGTCTCTTCTCAATTTCTGGTTGATCAAAGTAATGCAGTAGTTTGGACGGTCTGCACTCGTTATGTTATTTCAATGTCCTCCAGTCCTTGTACCCATATTTACCCAACCCCTCCGTTCAGGCAGGATATGACACAAGGTCAATTTTTAAGCAGAGTTTAACAGGTTTGAATTCAGAGTTTTCCTTCTCCTAGACAAATTGCCTCACCAAGGCTGAAGAACTCAGTCTGCCCTACTATTTACCCATAGTTGGAAGGAGAATTATTGGATTCATACCTTTCCCAAGGGTATTAGTGCTATGTGAAATGCAATCAGACTCGTCCAGGATTTGAACTTGTGTCACAGTGTCCATTTCCTACGACGATAACCATTACACCACGGGCACCTCCAGTCCTTGTACCAATCCTTAGGTGACTGTACCAAAAGCACCAATTACAATTGACTATAAGAAAAAAGTGAACAAGTGAGAATGAAATGAGACAAACAAAATTTGAATGATCATTATTTTCCTTGTGAAATTGGGAGGACAAGCATTCAGAAAGTATGATGTGAAGAAGTTTGTACATGACTGATCTAATTCATGAATATGATCAGTTATAGATTTTGCATATTGACCCTAGACTGAGATGTCAATGAGAGATCTCTCTGAATAGGATGCACCTGTGTAAATAAGCGGAAGCAGTCATATTGTTGATTAGAAATTGTGGATGCTATGAAATGATATATGCAAATGGCTGTGTGAGAGTGTGAGTCTTGAGTCAGACCCAGCTTGCAGTCACTGAGAGTGGCCCACAGCAGGCCTCCAGTTGAGTACCCTCTGGTCAAGAAGCAGTTAATTGAGGTGTTTGAGATAACACAGTGTGGCATGGTCAAGAGAAGATGTTATGGGTCAACATAGCAGTCTGTCTTTGTCTCCCTGTCTCTGTCTGTCTCTCTCATACACTAGAGATTTGATCTCTTTCAAAAGAATAAAAAGAATAAAAATATTTTTATAATGAAGTGTTGTAGTTCTTCCCTCATTATAAGTATATAACATAAAAATTAGTTCAAAGGCAGAAGTTCAATCACCCCTTGCATGACAGGAGCACAAAGGATATAACTTAAAACAAATGCATACACATACATGCATTTGGTTAAGATATATATATATATATATATATATAGAATTAACTTAAATCGCAAGTCGAAAATCTTCTACTAAAGTTTCACCTTAACGGATCATCAGGAAGCCTAATTTCGACTTTGAGTAACAGAAAATCTCCTCGAAATTAGGCTTCCTGATGATCTGTTAAGGTGAAACTTTAGTAGATTTTCGACTCGCGATTTAAGTCAATTCTATAATTGGCTCCATTGTATTGTGTTGAGCACTTTAGTAATTATAGCATTGCAGCATTCGCAGAGGGTTTTTTGGTTTTCTTTTGACCACTGAATCCATACCCCTTGATTTTTTTCAAGGAGTCGGACGAGGTTGGCCTTTTCTTTCTTTTTTACCCCAAAAACTTTTTTCTTTTTCCCCTGGGCGGTGATTCAAGGTACTTTTATCTCTTGTTCCTGACCAGGGTTTTTTTGTTTTTTCCGATACCGTGAATACTGGTAGATATTAGATTAGTAAATATATATATATTAATTATGAAGATCAGATTATTGAGCAGTTTGTAAATGGTTTTGGTTTGGTTTGATAGCATATCAACCATTGTTGGTTATTTAATGCCAAATCCTCTTTATACATATATATATATTAAATATATGATTGCAACAGACATTCTGTAGATAACATTTTTAAACACGCCTGAGCTCATTTTTTGCAGTTAAATGGTTTCACTTATTTCAATCTAACGTGAATAATTCTATTTACCACTGATTATTTATTTGCACACAGTTAAATTTTTTCCAGTATTGCTATGTATCACTAACAACTCAATTTAACATCAGTCATTTTTTACACACAATTAAATGATCAGTTCTATTTCAAACAATTCAGTTTAGCATAAGTCAACAAAGTTATATGGTTTCAAGTATTGTTAGGTATCACTAACAATTCAATTAAACATCAGTCACTAGATCATTGTGGTTATGTCTTATTGTTTTATGTGTCTTTTAATACAGGTGCTGTAGCCTCACCACCGGATACAGGTTAGTATCATACCCATATTGAGGCAACTTCTAAGAGAAAAGAATTTGAAGCAGAGCGGGAGGAATACTCCAAAAACCATCATCTATCGCTGTTGGCTTTTGACATTGTGTTGGCAGCCCAGTTGGCTGGAGCTGTAGAATACACAGACTGCATCTCTGCAGAGGGGCAAGACCCCTTGCCCAACGAGTCTCCTGGATATGATACTTAACCATCAGATAGTGACTCCAGTAATGCTGGAGTTTTAGGGAATGTAAAGTACTCCTTTATTGGCATTACTCTCAGGTCCACTCTGACCCAGAGTGGAAGTACCTGTGAAGATCCCATCTATGGGTCAAACAGAACTGTTTAACCATTTAACTATATGTAAACAAATGACTGATGTGAAATTGAATTGTTGATGTTACATAGCAATAGTTGAAACCATCTGTGTGTAAATAAATAAGCTCTGGCTGGTTTAAAAATATTCCAGTTTTTTTTTTTACTTTTCCTTTCTGGACTCTTATTCTTCTCATCTCATTTTGTCTTGTCACGTCGTTCTCTTTTGTCAATCACCAATTACGTTTTCTCACCTGGAATGACCAGGGGGTGCCTTTTTATACTTTCTACGAGGCAGTCATTGAACATCCTGAGAATTTAATTTCTTCTTAATGTACCATAGCCAGATACGGATATGTGTGTGAAACGTACATAAAATGTTCATAACTCATATACATAGAACATAGGAATCTCGAAATACAAAAAACACTTACGACTTCTTAGTTCAGGCATAAAACTTTTTATTACCTTTGAGTTTAAAGGTTCTTCGTCATAAGGAGAGAGATACACATTCTTTCTATTCTCGCTTTTCCATGTGGCACCCGCCACAAAACCACTGGCCTGGCTTAGGTGAGCAAGCGAAAGCTAACCATCTTCTCCCAAGGCAGAACTCAACTCAACTGACTTTTTCAAAATCTTCTGGTGCATGATGTCATCCACACTCTGTAGCCCCATTTCCCAACTGGGCTATTGTGACATCTCTGAGTGACACGTCCGGTCTGCCCGCGCGCGTGAACACCTGCATTAATGTTGCACCTAAGTAACCCATGCACTGAGCCAAAAGGTTCTCAGCCTAACTAAACCCAAAGGCATAAAACGAAATCCCTCGGCCATTATATTACATTAACACCACTCTTTTTGTTGATCACATTTGCAAGAGAATAAAATGAAAGACTTTTCACAAACTCAAGCTTAGGTGTTCATTTTTCAAGGCCAGAAGTAAGCTGATTGTAGACAATGACTCAGAAAGCAACCAACCACCATACCCTCCCACAACCAGTCAGCAGAAAAAATCCAACACTTCTTCTCTAAGGAACCACCTTCCTTTGCCTCTGGCGGTGTTCCAACATGTTAGCAATTTTTTTTTTTTTTAATATAAATGATACCTCCAAACTAGTTGTTTACAAATCATATATTAAATATCTATATTTATAAAACAGAATTTGGCATTAGATAACCTTTATAGATTGATATGCCATAAAAAAACCCCAACAATTGTGTTTGAAGTAGCCAGACATAGTTTTTTTAAAAAAAGAAAGAACAATTATGTTCTATAATGAGAGACACACAAGACAAGTAGAATTTGCTGAAATTCACACAAAAACTTTTCTGTGCTGTTCTGTTCTGTAACACAATTATAGGAAAAATCCTTTATTCAGTCCACATAAGTAAACAGTCTTCTTCTGTTGTTAATTCTTAATCAGTATTTGTAGTAAAGCTTCTGTTTGTGCCATTAAAGTAGATTATATAGCTTTTACAACCTGACTTGAGATTAAACTCACAATCTCTACATAGAAGTCATTCAATTAAGCAACATTGATATCACCGTTCAATAGAAAAATCTATACTCAAATTAAACATTGCTCGAGTGTACAATGTTGTGACAATAAATCCTGATGAGGACATTAATTCAATTACATCAGGTTATTTTGGTAAGTTGGGTTTTAGGGCATATCAACTTTTGTGGGTTATTCAATACCAAATCCTCTTTATACATATTACATATGATTTCTAAATGCATACTTTGGCGATAACATTTTTATACAAGCCAGAGCTCATTTGTTTGCATACAGTTAAATGATTATACAAATGAGTTGTAAGTCAATAGGTTGTAGGAAGTCTCATTTTAAAATGAATCAGAGCTAATTTGTTTGCACACAGTTAAATGGTTTCAAGTATTTTTACATGAATAGTTCTATTTAGTATCAATCATTCGTTTGAACTCACCCAAATGCAGCCTAGTTGACTGGAGCTGTAGAATACACCGACTGCATCTCTGCAGAAGGGGAAGTCTCCTCTGAGTATCCTGGATATGATATTAAGCAATCTGATAGCAAGGCTCCAATCAGTGAAGCTCTGGGGAATACAGAGTACTTCTTCATTGCCATTGCTCCCAGGTCCATTTTGACCCTGAGTGGTAGCACCTGATAGGGTCCTATCTATGGGTCAGATAGAACTGTTTGACATTTGAACTGTGTGCAAACAAATGAATTACAATAAACCAAATTATTAGAAATAGAATTATTTGACTATTTAACTGTGTGTAAACAAATGACTCTTTAATTGAATAGTTAGTAATACATGGCAATACATAAAATTCTTTAAATGTGCGCCTAAATTGAATTATTGGTATTTCATAGCAATACTTGGAATCATTTGACTGTGTGCAAATAAATGAATATAATCACCTATAATCACTTCCCCATGTACAAACAAATGATTAACATTGAATAGAATTATTAGTGTTAGATAGCAGTAATAGAAACCATTTAACCATATAGAAACAATAGCAATACTAGTGTGCAAACAAATTAGTTCTAACTCATTTAAAAATGAAAATACCTAAAACTATGTCTGCAAATAAATGATTGATGTTAAATTGTGACTGTTATATAGCAATATCTGAAACCATTATGTACAAATAAAATAAGCTCAAGCTTGTTTAAAAATGTCATCATTAAAATGTGTTTACAAATCATATATTTAGTATATATGAATAAAGAGGATTTGGTATTAATCTACAATGGTTGATATGCCATAAAACCAAACCAAAACAAATCCTATATATCTAATATATATGTATAAAGAGGATTTGGCATTAAATAACCTACAATGGTTGATATGCCATAAAACCCAACCAAAACAAATCCTATATATTTAATATATATGTATAAAGAGGATTTGGCATTAAATAACCTACAATGGTTGATATGCCATAAAACCAAACCAAATCACCTAAATAGTTTTAAATATTGCAAATATCAATAGTTTTATTCCCAAACAGTTAAATGGTTTCAAGCGTCACTATATAATACTACCAATGAAATTTAGGCATGCAGTTAAAGAGTTTCAAGTATTGCTAATCAACACTAATAATTCGATTCAATATAACTCATTCATTACCACACAGTTAAATAATTCCAAGTATTGCTATGAATCACTAACAATTCAATTAGTCATTTATTTACACACAGGAAAATGGTCAAACAATTCTATTTCTAACAATTGGATTTAATGTAAGTTATTTGTTTGCATACATTTTAAATGTGAGACAGTTCTATTAGATTGGACCCAATCAGGTGCAACCACTCAGTGTTAGAGTAGAACTGGGAGTAATGGCAAAGAAGGGATACTCCACATTCCCCAAAGTTCCAGCATTACTGGAGCCTCATCATCAGATTGCTTAGTGTCATATCTAGGACACTTGTTTAGGTGGGGTGGGAGTCTTACTCCTCTGCATAAATGCAGTTGGTGTACTCTATAGCTGCAGCCACCTGAACTGTTAAATGCATCAGTGCATAATAGTTTGTTTTTATTTTTTTTCTCAGAAATTCTTAGATTCAAGTTCATTAAAAGAGTAAAAGTTATAATTATGAGCTTCTATACTTGAGTGATTATTCTAGAACTAAAAATTATTTGAAATTACCTCATGAAAATATAATTTTTAATAATTATTTATCCTGATTATTCAAAATCTCTCCAAGTACAGAAATTTAACGAAAATTTTAGAATAGCTTTCAGTTGAGCATGCATCATAAGTTCTAAAAAAAAAAAAAGACCTTTTTTTTGTCATGTTTCATCAAAGAACTCTTTGACAAGTAAGAAATAATGAGGAATAAATCAAGATAGTTGACTACTAAAGAAAAAAAAAGAAGAAGAAACCCAAAGAGGAGGGAAAAAAGAAAAAAAAACATTTACCTGAAGGGATTGGTAGTTTTTTTTTTTTTTTTCTTGGACTAAACCAAGGTTTAGTTGCAGTATAATTGGCAGGATTAAATAAAAGAAGATTGTAAAATTACTTTTGCTGACAGAGAGCTGGTTAGTATTTAGTGATTTACAGCACCTCTAGCACTGACATTTGTAATTTGCTGATTTAGCGTATAGACAAATTCCTTTAATAATAATATGGGTAAGCATGTGCTTCCATATATGGAACCAAAGAAATGAAATTCCTCAAGTTTGTATTAAAATAAAGTTATTGTCATAAACATTGTACCAATATCAACATAAAAGATTTCCAAAGAATCTCATTGGATTATAATTGTGTAGAAATGAAAATTGGGGGGTGGGGAATAGCATAAAAATATTAGCAAAACAGTATGTAATATTTGATTAGATAAGATTAAAATTTTATCACAAAATTGTGAATGACAGATTAGTAATATGTATAAAGATGATTTAGCATTAAATAACCTACAATGGTTGATATATTCAACAATCCAACTCCTATACATTTGATATATCTGTATAAAGAGGATTTGGCATTAAATAACTTACAAGGGTTGATATGCCATAAAACCCAACCAAATCATACTACTTTGAGGCTCCTGAATTTGACATAACATACCTGAAGAAGGCTGAAGGGTGAATCAGCCAAAACGTTGTAAGTATAACAATGAAGATGAAGACAATAGTCCAAATGTTCTAAGTGATGTTGGGTCAATAAAATGTTAATTCCTGTGTATGAAGTGAGTGAGGGAGAGGCTCTCTGGGATTGGATATACTAATCCTGTGATGGGCCCAGAAGTCTTGGTGCAAAATCCAAAATCCAGTCAGATAGATTCCACCAGGCGTTCCATGAGGCTGTGACATTAAAAACTCTCAGAGAGACATATTTTTTCAAAGCTGTTTATATGTATTCGGCAAAAAAAGTAGAATCTGATTTTTAGGTTTCGCTGAAATCCGATTGGTTAAAGGTTAAAAATTTACCAAATTTAGAATAATCTGATATTAAGTGAATCTTTGTAAAAACTTATTTAGGTTCTCGTTTAATGAAATCTTCGTGTTACTGTGCAAAAGATTTAAATTCAATGATTTAAAATGGCGAATGGACAGTTATTTCAGAGGATCCGAAAGGACACATCGATAGACGAGCATTAGTTTAAAATGTCTATAGAGTTGTCAAAATCGAGTTTGCTTTTCAGTAAAAAAAATACCAGCTTGGGCAATTTTTGTACATACTTTTTGAATAATCCATTTTGGTAGATTAAAATAGACATACGTCTTGTTTATTCACCAATTAAACAGTAAACACGACGATAGTTTAAATGCTCCTTTAGTATCAAGGAATAATTGTTTATTGTGGTGCTTGGGCCGGCTTTAAATCAGTATTTGATATTTAGATAAGACCAAACACTAAAATTGTCAACATTCTTATACAAAATGAGGCATATGCACGGACATTTTTTTACATGAGGTTTTTAAACACGTAAAATTTAAATATCTAGTCTGAAGTTTTTGTTTTGGTTGAAAGAAAATAGCAAAAAAATGATAGTAAACAAATAATAGAAAACTTTCGAGAATTTTAAACACTTTTAGAGTGATTGAAAAATAATGTTTAAATTTTTGAAAAATACATCAATTGAGAAAGGGTCGACGGAAATGTGTATAAGAAAACGCATCTCTAGTTTAAAATTCTTACTACAGTTAAAGAGGCATCCGTGAAATTTGATTCAAAGAAAATTCTATGTTTACTTAAGTGGATTGGGAAAAAATTACTTACATTTTTAACAAAGAGTGAGGTCTGTTTTCCTAACGATTCAAAGATCAAGTCGTTATTAGATGATCTCCCCCTGTCAGCGATACAAGAAACTCGACTGGGTGTACTTCGAGTTATTTCAAGTACGAAAGAACAAAATGACAAAATTTTAGAAACTTGTGTGTGGATGTTTGTTCTCAATCAGCAAGTTAAAACATAACTTACATTTGTTGGTGCGAATTATAGACTATAAAAACAAAAAAAATTCGAAGAAATGAACAACTTTACCTTTGCAGGAATCTTTCTATTATTAAAGAAGAGTATTTAAAAAATAGGTTTAATATATTGAGTAAAAAATGAATAAATCGATATTTTACTTTACTTATTGGACATCCACACACACACACACACACACACATATATACTTTTGTCACCTACCAGACGGATATCAGAAAATACTATTTAGCACACAATGATTTATCTTTTTTTTTTATTTACTGCATATGATTTTTAGCCCAGTCGGCTAGGGCTGAAGTATACACGAACCCTGTGATATTATGGACCTAAGTTACCTCCCCTAGATTAGCAGTAGCTTTCATCCTAAGTGCGCCAAAGTTTAGACATGTATCTTTTCCTCCTTCCAGGTAGATTAACGTGCCCAGTGTAAGGGAAACAATTATATAGGGACCCATATCTGTTAGAAATCCCAAAATGCAAAGTGACCTCCCGCCCAGGTGAAGACCAGTTGTAAGATTTAGAGAATTTTGTTTGCTAAAAATTGAACCTTAGTAGTTCTTTAATACTGGTTACGGCGCACTGGTAAATTTATTTTCCCAACTTTCCCGATAAATTTCTGCATTGTATAAGACCTCTTATTGTAAGAATATTAACTATAAATTGTTGTTTTTCACGGTGTCTTGAGTTGAAGCAGAATAAAACTAGTGTTCAGTCTAACATCAGTCGAGACTTGTGTTTTAATTTTCAACCAGAAAAAAAACCCGTCAAGGAGCTGCTAAACTAGCTCTTAAAAAATAAAGATCCCTCTCTCTTAGAGGAATTTATGGTGTGTGTGATATTCATTGAGACTAACACCAGCCTTTTCCTATAATGCGTTAGGCTTCCTAAATGATACTCTAGTAGAAAGAACTTCGTATGTTTGGTGCGTAAATTATTTTGACTGTTGGTCTCGTCATATATTTTCACCAATGAGGATAACGAATCCCATTCGGCTCGGATGACTTTCCCGGGCATGTCGAATTCGGTGAAAGCCAGCCAAATTACCGCTTCCTCGAAATCTTTCGAGCTGGACAGACGTATTTCTGTCCCCTCCTTTATCAGAAGCGACTCACCATCATGAGGATAGAGCCGTCTGGTTCATGGATCCTTTGAGCCTACTCTTCTAGACCCAGGTCCCACCGTTGAATACGAATTAGACGAATTAATTCCGCCTCTGACAATTCAGCAACTTCATTCCTGGACAACATTAAGGAGACAGCGATTACTTCTCTCCCACAGCAACCAGGACTACACATCTACTACTGAACATTCATTCCTGTTCTAAAATCAGTAACTCAATATTTGCCATGTCTACAGGGACGAATATTTTGCTCCGACATTTAGCTGCTGTGATTCTTTCTCAACTCGATAACTATTTCTTCCTTCCTATGAGACTTGCAGCATAAAGGTACCCTTTATTCCTTCCTTCCTTCCTTCCTTCCTTCCTTCCTTCCTTCCTTCCTATAAGACTTGCAGCATAAAGGTACCCTTTATTCATTTCTTCCTTCCTTCTTATAAGACTTGCAGCATAAAGGTACCCTTTATTCATTTCTTCCTTCCTTCCTTCCTTCCTATAAGACTTGCAGCATAAACGTACCCTTTATTCATTTCTTCCTTCCTTCTTATAAGACTTGCAGCATAAAGGTACCCTTTATTCTGGCTGCCATTAAAACCTTCTTGAAAACATTTCGATATCTCGATCCGATTAATTTATTTTCCTTTAAATATAACGTAAAGGTAACCCGTTCCACCTTTCCGTTATAATACCAAACAGAATATTTCAGTAAGGAAAACAAAGTCCATTTAGACTACAACGACATAGATTTTATACTGATATACATAATAAAGAAACATAATATACATAGTAAACATAATTAAGAAACACGACATACTGTCACAAGGTGTAAAAATGTACATAAGCTTTTCCACAGAACAAGCCTTGCAGATAGCAGCGGTTAAAACTGACACTTTTTCTAATGTAGGATTTAGTGTTTCAGGAAATTGTTAATTTCTATAACACTATATATTTTAGGCAACACAAATGAATAACAAAACTTCTTTTAACAACACAACAAAGTAAGGTTTATTACAGAAGCAGGCGTGAAGGAGTGAGAGTGAGAAAGTGTCTCTTTTGCGTCGCTGGTCTGTATGTTGGTCCTTGGTTCGTAGGAAGCGTGTTTAAAGCTAGCAGCGAGCGAAGGGTTCCAAGTGGAATCAGTGGCAGTCATGTGAGAGAGATGTGTTTCTTCTGCTAGCTCCGGGCTCTCTGACCTTGTCCGTTCTACAAAAAGGGACCAGAAAAAATAGTTACTGAGAGGGAGAAGGAATTAATGCGCTCTGCCAGTTGATTGGTCAGTGAGTGACCGACTCTCTTAACAGGGGCATTGATTCGCGAAAGGAAATAGATCTGTGGCTGCTACAAGGGAAAAGATCAATACAGGATAGTATGCATGCACGTGCTGCCAGAAAAACAGAGACGAAAGAGAGTGTCCTCTCGTCTGGTGTCTGGTACCAAAAAGAGATCGAAATCGCTTCTCAAAATATCCCATGACCAACGGTAACGTGATTCTCGGAAGCTCCATCCGAAATCCCCCCAAAAGGAGACCACTATGTTTAGTTCCCCAACAAACGCCTGCCATGGCTGAATGACGATTTTAATACGTGTGTTCATGTTCATTTCTTACACTGAAGATTGTGGGGTTTGAAGGGGCCTTTTGAAGGTCAGGGGCTAAGGGCAAGGCTGTGTTGCCGTAAGATATTGTATATTTTGGTTATATTATTTTACCCCACGTTGACTGGCCGGCGCAATGCCTTGTCCAAAGAAAGACCCAAAAGAAATATACAAAAAGAAAAGATAGAAACAGATAAGAGACGAAAACATTTCTTCCATACTTTCCTTTATTTACTTGGTGAATGGACTAACCAACGCTACGTCCCAAGGCGTAGCGTGGTGCCCAAAACACCAGACAGCAAAATGATGTTGTTGGTTCGACGGATACTGCCTGACAAGACCCGGTTCACAGAAAACCTGAGTATTTATCTCTCTCCACCGGCTCCACATTCGCCACTCCAAAATCCTTCTAATTTTGGCGCGACCGCTTCCCATTGGCTACTTTACTTTTTATTATTTTTCTTTTTTTCTGATTATTAACCGGATGGATGCGTGGAACCTTATGCGTGGCGACGCGTTTATACATTTTGTATGTGGCAGCCGACGAGTCAACATCCGGTTGGGAGTTTTATTGTTAATTCCTAAATCCCCACAAGATAACATTACATTCCCCTTCAATGTCATTGCTCCCATGTCCACGCTGACTCCGGGTGGTAGCACACGATAGGTCCTCTCTTCTAGTTTAATAGAACTGTCTGACATTTAAAGTGTATCCAAACAAATGACTTAGATTAACTCAAATTGTTAGAAATAGAACTGTTTGACCATTTAACTGTGTAAACAAATGACTGTCAAATTGAATTGTTAGCGAAACGTAGTAATACTTGAAACAATTTAACTGTGAGCAAACGAAGGAGTAAAGTTGAATGGAATAGTAAAAGCTAACCATTGTCGAGGGTGACCCGCAGGCTCCCTTTTTGATAGCTACTACACCAAGGTGTAGGGGAGGGCGCTACTCCTTTCCTCAGATTGCTCCACTTTACCCTAGATCCGTACTTTATAATGCTGAGTGTTAAGCAAGGAGGCATCAAATACCATTTTTTGAGTCTTTGGTATGACTCGACCTGGGATTGAACCTAGGTCTCCTTGGCCATTGGCGAACACTCTAACCGGTTTTGAATGGAATAATTAGTGTTAAATAGTAATACTTGAAACCCTAACTATCCGACTAAATTGAATTATTGGTATTATATAGCAATACTTGGAAACATTTGAATGTGTGGAAATGAATGAATAGTTTTGATTAGAATAATTTGTGTTAAATAACAATATTTGTACCCACTTCCCTGTTTGCAAAGACATGATTAATAGTGAATTGAATTATAAGCGATGATAGCAATAATTGAAACCATTTAACGGTGTAGAAACAATACTACTATGCAAACAAATTTGTTTTAACTCATTTAAAAATGAAAATGCCCTCAAACTATTCACTTACAAATCGTACATGTATATCCTTTTAAATGTGTTCAAAAAATTATTAATAGTGAACAGAACTATTCATTTTAGCTAGAAATACTTGAAACAATTAAACGATGGACCAACATTTTCTTTTTTAAATAGAGGAATTATATTGTGAATTGAATTACCATGATCATGGTAATTCAATTTACAATATAATTCCTTTACTTAAAAAAGAAAATGTAGATTTATATCCTTGTCTTTGAGGTCATAATGATTATGCAGATGTGTATTTCTAATCCTCTTGGGAAGACATGGCCCTGGAGGTGACCATTTCCTCTGTAAAGTGTACGGATGTAACTTGCAAGACACATTCAGGTTAATTGGCTGCGCAATTACCATGACTAGTTGATTTGGCATCACATATGCGCGATATGGACAGATGGCTCAGTTGCAGAGTTTTGGCTCTGCAATCAGTGGTCGCTGGTTCGATTTCCAGTGGTGGAGATCACGGTATACAGTGCTGATGAGAACTAATAAGGTCGAAACAACTGTCCAGTGTTTCCGTATGTCGTGCGTAAGTGTTCGCCAGATATTCTGGTCATGGAAATTTAGTTCACAATTAAACAGTGAAAAAACACACACAAAAAAACACAACACAACACAACACAGCACAATATAAACTCAGGGTGTTTACCAATCACATATATTTTATATATATATATATATATATAAAGAGGATTTGGCAAAAAATGACCCACAATGATTGATATGCCATAAAATCCAACCAAACCAAATCATATACATTTAATGTATATGTATAAAGAGGATTAAGCATTAAATAACCTACAATGATTAATATGCCATAAAACCCAACACAACCAAACTATATGATTTCGGTTAAGGTGCTTGTTCTCTGTAGACATCTAGTTTTATGTAATGTCGACCCTTCATCATCCCCAAACAGAAATCTGGATGTTTCACAGCCAGTTAAAGTTAAAAGTTACTTAGACTGAAATGCAATGGCTTAAAGTAAAAAACATATTTTCTTAAAAACGCCCATTCAGTTAAAAACAACCACAACAACAAAAAAGCAAGCAAACGTGTGTCATAAATTCTAAAAATAAAAACCTAAGTCAGATTAACTAATACCTGACCCTAAATCTAAAAATTACACAGTTAACGGATATACCACGTACATCCTTGTGTTGTATTGTCGTCTGCTGATTCATGCAGAAATATACATATATATGCTGGATACATACCGACGCAATGAATTAATCAGACGCAAGCATGATAATGATAAACGACGCAGGAAGGAAGACGCAGGAATACTTCTTTAACAAAATATTTACCTGTCACTTTATTGCAAGGGTTCGAAATGGTTGTGTGGGGTTTTACTGTGAGAGGGAGCAGGAGACCGAACATAAACTGTAATATTTTGACCCCACTGTTATGGCCGTCACGTCGTGTCTTTCTTATTCTCAAGGGCTGCTCAACCGGAGGCCTAGGGGCTCACTCTGTTGTGTGATGGCTTTCTTTATTGCATCTTATCAGCATCTTCTCCGGACCTTAGCTCATCAGGGCCCCAGGCCCCTTCGGCCTGATGTGGCTTTCCCTACCACAACTCCCCTCCACTGGAACTTGAACTCTCTGGCCGGAACTCAACTGCTCGCCGAACCCAACTGCCAACTGCCCCTTCCACTGCCAACTCATCAACTTCCGTCTTGACTGCGTTATATAATAGTTCAACGCCTACACGATCGCCCACTCGATCTTTGAAATCGAATGTTTAATCGTCATCAAGCGGAAATAACTGTCATGCAGTTCACAGGTCACTCTCTTCTGGTGCATCAGCCTATGAGTGTATCATGGGCTTTACCTTGTCCCATTTCATCAGCCAATTTCCGCCCACGCGATTTCCTCTCATAACTGCCATTAGAAAGTGTCACTTCCTTCAGGTGCATCACCTTGAATGGCATTTTTGGCCGGGTCAAAAAGTCATAACATAACACTTAGGGATTGGAATTAATCGATAGACTTAGAGAAAACAAAATTTAACTCCAGAAACAACTTAGATTAAAAGGAATATTTATAAAAGAACCAATAGTTGGAAAATTTCACTATTTTCTGAGGGTCTGGTTTTTGCGGGTGCTTGGAATTCGAGCCAGGTGGGTGTTTTTAAGCTAAGCACACTGCTTATTTGCTGAGGCACCCCAATACGGAGAATGCCGAAGGGACCAAGTATTTTTTGAAATAGCCACGCGTATGACTGGATTTTTGTATAGCTCCCTACTATAAAATGACCTTGTGTCACTTCCTGGCTTGGTAGGAAGTCAGCCAAGAAGAAAGAGAGAGAAGAGAAAGCACAGACCGAAGAAAAAAAAACAGTAGACCAGTAGAAGCATAAGAAACCAGCTCCATCAAAAGAAAGAAAGACAAAATATTCGAGTGAGTAATTTCCTTTTCTTCACTTACAAGCGCCCATACTCTTAAAGAAAAGTTTCGGAAAGTTGTTATTGACACAAAAGTTATTGATAAGGATTCTCTCTCTCTCCCTCTCTCTCTCTCTCTCTCTCTCTCATAGGACTTACCCTCTTATATTTTTTAAATGACTGTCGATGACCGCATGGTACAAAAAATTCTAGAAAATAGGATACTGATTCACTTGTTCCCGAAATAAAAGTTGGCGGACCTCGGTAAACTAATTAGTTTCGGGGGCCTATTGGTCAGAGAAGTCAGGTGCCTTGTGCCTCCAACTACGTCCGCACTTTTGATTTTGTCCCGCGCAAAATAAATCTTGTGTTTGGAGCCGGCCACGAGACATGGTTAACTATGTATATTCTACACTTCCGATAACTCATTATCTCATTCTTTGCTTTCCCAGCTCGCGACACGTAGCTCAAGACAGTAACATGGGCGCGTATATAGTCTACGAGTTCTTTCTTCTCACGTTCTGCCTGTACCTTTCTTCTCACGTTCTGCCTGTACCGCCTCAGACTTTTTGTCAAATCCCGAAAGAGACAAACGACTAACATGGGAGAACACATGGCCTTTTAAAAGACATAGCCATTCTTATGTGTATTAGTACTTCTCGCAAAGTACTAAGTCAATATACACATATAATCTACAGGACACTTTTAATATTTAGTCTTTTCGCACGCACCTAAATAATAACACATAAACGTAAGTAAGAATTCTAACAAACAAAATACATATTCACCATAATATTCGTGTTAGTCACACACACACACACACACACACAAATCTTTAACAAACTATATTCAAATATTCTAAATGCTGGAGTTTTGGGGAATGTGGAGCACCCCTTCATTGCCATCGCTCCCAGAACCACTCTGGCTCGGAGTGGTAGCACCAGATAGGGTCAAATAGAATTAAACTAAGTACTTATGCCAAACTAAATTACTTGAAATAGAGCGATAGCAATGAAGGGGTACTCCACATTCCCCAAAGCTCCAGCATTACGGGAGCCTCAACGTTAGACTGCTTAGTGTCATATCCAGGTCACTCGGTGTGGGGGTCTTATGCCTCTGCAGAGAAGCTGTCAGTGTATTCTACAGACCCAGCCGACTGGGCAATCAGTCATTAGTTTACTGAATTAAATAGTTAAACAGTACCATTTCTAAGGATTCAATTTAATCTAAGTCATTAGCTTGTTGAAGAGGCCAGATAAATATAACGGTCTCCGCAAACGTTTGAAATATAAGTGATTGACAACGAACTAGGCAAGAATGACAAAACAAGGGTGTTGCTTCGAAAGGCCAAACTTTATTATGGCGAATCGTAAATCGGAAAAGTGTACGATGAACAATCGCCGCGGCCGGATGGCGATCGTTGGAGCAGGACCTAGTCGCTGGAGCAGGTTTGGATAGCTGGTACAAGACTGGTATTCGTTGGATAGGTGGTCGCTAGTCTAGGACTGGTTTCCGCTGGTGCCAGAGATGGTCGCTGGTTTAGGACTGGTATCTGCTTGTGCAGGAAGGTGTTCACTGGTTCAGGACTGGTAGCTGCTGGTGCAGAACTGGTAGTTGCTGGTATCTGATGGTGCAGGAAAGTGGTCACTGATTCAGGACTGGTAGTTGCTGGTGTCTGCTGATGCAGGAAAGTGGTCGCTGGTTCAGGACTGGTAGTTGCTGGTGCAGAACTGGTAGCTGCTGGTATCTACTGGTGCAGGAAGGTGATCGCTGGTGCAAGAATGGTAGTCGCGGGTGCAGAACTAGTAATCGCTGCGGCAGGAAGGACGCCAGTGCAGGGCTGGCAGCTGCTGGTGCAGAACTGGTAGCTGCTTCTGCAGGTAAGTGGCTGCCGGTTCAGGAGTGGTAGTTGCTGCTGCAGGTAAGTGGTCGCCGGTGCAAGAAGGTAGATGCTGGTGCCGTCTTCAAGAGTATTAGACTTTCTGAATTATCCCTGAAAATGGCT
Source organism: Sepioteuthis lessoniana (assembly GCA_963585895.1). Taxonomy (NCBI): domain Eukaryota; kingdom Metazoa; phylum Mollusca; class Cephalopoda; order Myopsida; family Loliginidae; genus Sepioteuthis; species Sepioteuthis lessoniana. Next base: position 39,378,216 of record OY757908.1, on the reverse strand, counting down.
GTTAGATTGAGAGGCTGTTAGTTGTGTCTGCTGCATTGTGCCGTCTCAGGAGGTGTTTGGATAGACTTTCTGAGTAGCCCTAAAAAGGGATTTTAAGCTGAGAGGCTGGCAATCTTCCTGCGTCGTCTGCGGCTGGAATCAGGACGTCGGCTTTAGAGGAAGCCTTGAGCAGTCCTCGTGGGCTGCTGCTGCTGATTAGGCTTCGGTCGTAGAACGACCAGGGGAGAATCTGGTTTCTCTCGCATCCTTGTCTGACGTCCAGCCCAACTGATTTGATCCGGTTTGATACCGCTGCTTTTATAGCTACTGTGCGCTACTACGCATTTTGGTCTACGTATACTGAGTTTGCTATTTATTACTAAATAATGGTGAGAAACTTCATTCTTCTTCGACCATGGGTTTTATATCACTACTTATTTTGTCCATTAGTTGAGGACTGTCCTTAGAAAAACTGGCTGAATTTAATATTTAAAAAAGAACGTTCTGTGCGGAGCGATTTAGTCCCTTAACGACTCGTTCCTAAATGCTATTGGCTGACGACATCAATGACTCATCACTTCTTGGAATGGGGTTTGTTTGTTTTGTTTTTGTCTGGTTTATGGGTAGTCGGTTGACTACGATGATCTTCAAGTAATGCTGTTTAACACTAATAATTCTCCTCAACATTACTCATTTGTTTGCACACAGTTAAATTGTTACAAGTATTACTATGTATCACTAACAATTCAATTTGACAGTCATTTGTTTGCACACAGTTAAATGATCAAATTGTTCTATTTCTAACAATTTGATTTAATGTAAGTGGTTTTTGGACACACTTTAAATATCAAACAGTTATATTTGACTGATAAATCGGAGCCTATCGTGTGTTACCACTCAGGGTCAGAGTGGGCCTGGGAGCTATAGCAATGAAGGAGAACTTCATATTCCCCAAAGCTCCAAGTCAGGAATCTCGCCATCAGAATATTTTATGGGGGTGTATATTATTTCGATGTTATGATACCTGAATCTGTTTAGGTTCTTTTAACGCCATCTTATTTGTTGGGCGTCTTTTGTTTGTCATGTTGAAATTCGTAAATTCGGCAGTTAATGTCATCTCGAATCTGATAAGCTGTTTTGAAATTGTGCAGTTAGCCCCCGCCCCTACTGTTATTTAAGTGATACCCGCCAAAGCATCTCTCTCTCTCTCTCTCTCTCTCTCTCTCTCTCTCTCTTTCTCTTCTTTTGTTTTTGTTGGGTTTTTTAGCACTAGCAGAAGCTTCTGCAAAGCATCTCTCTCTCTCTCTCTCTCTCTCTCTCTCTCTCTCTCTCTCTCTTCTTTTGTTTTTGTTGTGTTTTTTTAGCACGAGCAGAAGCTTCTGCCTAGCTCACTCTTTTTGCTTTGTGAGATCTTGTTTATTCGCCATCGACTTTAGGCAGTTTTTCTTGAGCAAGGTGGTTTGATTAAAAGGTCAATTAGTCGTATAGGCTGAACCTCTTTTCCTTAAAGGTTTTTTTTATCGTTACTTGTTGAAACAATAAGCTTACCGCAGGCTATTTGCGGCTTTGGTATGCTATCTCCTTCAAAAGAAAATTGAGTCTAAGGTCTGGAGGCGGTATTATTGGACATTTTACCGACAAAGGAAGCTGTTGGCTCGAGTCGGAAGATGTGATAAAAGCCTTTGTGGGCTCAACATAAGAATTTTTGGATTGAAACAGAAAGATATTCATTCAAGAAGAGGAAGCGGTAGTCTACTCGAAGTTCACTTCAATAAATAATAATAAATTTCGTTTTGAACCAGTCTACACAGGATACTAGAAGAACATGGTTGTCCAGGTTGATTCTACACAAGGAGACACAGAGAAAAGAATAAACCCTAAAAACAGACTTCAAAAAGAACTTTGACATAAAATACCAAAGACTGGTATTTCATCATTGACAAAAGTTAAACCGACAGTAGGTGGTTGACGGAACTGCTTTGAGCAAGTCAGTCGTTATATTTCTTTATACCTTCTTTTATTTATTTGCTTATTTATTTTTTGGTTATAATATTGTCATTACTTGAATGTACGTTATTTTTGTTAACTTAAATTCAACGTTTTCGACAACCATAGGGGAAAATATGCAAAGCTGGACTTTGTAAAGCTTATTTCTCTTGAAATAAATTATTTGTGGAAACTGGTTGGTTTTGTTTGTAAGAAATATAGACTCACTTTTCTTTCAGGCGGTAAAAGTAAGCTTCCCTTGCCCGTTTTTTATCTCCTTTATTTTTATACTTTTTTCTCTCCCTTTGCCAGGCCTGACAGTTACTACTAGATAATTTCTTGGGGTGGGCAGAGATAAAGCCTGGCATATTTATTGAATTGAGCACGATTTCTCATAGGCAAGACTGTAAAGGAACAAATAGGAAGGAAGACTGAGAGAAAATATCTTTTAATTTCAATTTTATTTAATTTCGGCATGCGCGCTGTTATTCTCTAGAGATGAAATTTCTTCCTGTACTATGTGAGAATCGTCGCTTCTCAGGCGTTAAAATACGTTAGTTATCACCGGTGGTAAAGAAGTCCAGATTCGGTGTGGTCATGTCCTGTGGTGTTTTCATATAGTTGATTCAGGAATGTTGGGTCGCTAGCGGCAGACACAACCCGTATGCTAAGTACATTGAATTGGCAAAACATGTGCACTGTTAGCGGCAGGGTGTAAGAAAGTCCTTTCGTCTCAAGGGTTCAGCTTAAGTGGGAGTCAATCTCTTTCTTTTTCCTGCATCTGCGTCGCCCTACTTTCTGTCAGAGGCCTCAAAGAGTTTTTGCATTTCTTAAATTAATTTAATTTAATTTTGATTTTATTTTATTTCTTTTCTTTTTTTTTTTTTTTTGTAATTCACAAGTTTAATGTCATATCTGTAGAGTTATCCCCCTTACACAAATAACTTACTTCCTGTAATGTACTAAAGCTGGCAAGCCGCCATTGTTAACAGCTAATTACAGTCTTCTCTCATCATTATACTTCTTTACACAATACATCTTGCGTAAAACAGTACAATACCCAGGACATTTGTTGTAGGTGGGGTTGTAGAAAAGGGAAATTTCGTATTTTGGTTTGGCGCGCAAATTTAATTCGACACTTAATTTCACCCAATCAGGATGAACTATCCTATTCATCCCGGGCCTTTCTTTACGGGCAACAGGAAATTGGGTAAGCTGCCAAACGCACCCTCTTTTGCTGGAGAACGCCATCCAGTGCAGACGTCACACTGGCTGTTCTTCAATAACATGCTCTTTAGCTGGACAATGCCGCCCAGTGCAGACGTCTCACTGCGGCTCTAGAATAGCAGCGGCATGGACACACGAGGGAACCTATCTAATTTATGGATTCCTTGCAAGGAATCCAAATTGAATATAAATTAGATGCATTCAACATGCCTCATACAGGCACAACTTTATGTCACCCCAAAATTGGCTATGTCAACACGATGCCTTTATTCCGCAAACGACACCTAGCTCTCAACTCACCTCTGGGCCACCTTAATGGAGACAACGCAAACTCTCCACCAGACACACGAAACTACACGGTGACTCTAAAGTTGAAATCCCCTCACACGTCCGACGACACACGCTGCCATCTCAACCTTCTCAACCTTCTCATAACTCAATTTCGTCTCAATAAGCACAACCTCTGCATGAGTCTTGCAGCACCAAAAGCAAACCCAATATTCCATGCTGCAAATAAAAACCTATTCATAAAAATATATTTCGACCTTCGGCATCTTATCTTCATCATTCTACCTTTATTTACCCTTAAAACTTAGCGAGGGGACTAACAACACTAAGCGAGGAAACAACTCAACGTAAACACGCACCCACGTAACAACCATTCCTCGCTAACAACAAACTTTCCCCCTCGCTAAACAACAAACTTTCCCTCGCTACTAACAAACCAACTTCTCCGGCCAAAATCATCCGCCAAAGGGTCTTACCCCTCAACAGAAATGCAGTCGGCGTATTCTACAACCCTAACCGACTAGACTGAATAACAGCTGGCGAGGTCATAACTTTCACAAGGGTATTAGTCCAAAAGTAAATGCACTAGAGCGTCTGGATTTCGAACTCGCTTACTTTGTTGTTGCAGAAAGCAGAGTGACTAAATCAATCGGAAAATGAATTCAAAATTTGCTAAAATAGTCATCGAAGAAACAAAAATACTTTAGGAAAAAAGTAATGACAGAAAGAAAAATTATTTTCTTTTACGAATCAAATATTTCGAGAAAGACATTTTTTTCATTGCCAAAGAATAATGATGAGACATTTATTTCGATGTACTTAGGTATTTTATTCTCAGTTGACTTTAAAATTATCTTAATTTAGATGAATCTTTATCAAAATTAGCTAAGTATTTTTGTGAAATTGATCAAGTTTTAAAATATTTTATTCGTTTTTCCTAATTACAGTGAATTTAATTTGCTAATGAACAATATTTTTATGTCTCTTACGAATCTTATTTTCACAATCAAATCCATTCAGATTGATAAAAAAAGGCAAATAAGATGATTCAAAAGTTACAAAGAATTTTTTAAAAATCCGATATTTAAAAAAAAAATTTATTCAAAGAAATGGTGGCTTGATACACTTTTATCCAAAATGTGATTGATATTTATATTTTGGCCTTACAGTACATGAGAATTAAATTCTTTAAATTCAGTTATTTTTTCACTTTACTTTTCTATAAAAAATGATATAAAACGATTATTAAGAATGGTACATGCGCAGTAAATTCAGAGAAAACAGAAGAGATGGCATTTTAAAAGTGAGGCGACGAACACTTACTGTTGAACCGAGTGAGATTTTGAATTTTCAAAATCAAGTTTGGTTTATGTTGCGGCTTTTTAGAGGCCAGAAAGAAGATACAATAGAAGAGAAAATCGGAGGAACAAGTGTATTGTATAAACAGAACATATATACAAAATAAGAGAGTTCGTACAGCAGGTAGAAGTGTCCGTCCGAAACTGTCAGGTTCGACTGCTGGGAGGAAGTCGGTATTTGTCATGCGTCCCACTAACCGGACGCGTGTGGCACAAAGCCTTTTTAGGTGGGTTCGGGTGCAGGGCCGTAGCCCAGACACGCCCGGCGGCTCCAAAAATGTCTCAGGCCCCATCGGCATTATGAAGTAAGCGAGTTCGAACTCCAGACGCTCTAGTGCATTCACTTTTGGACTAATACCATTGTGAAAGTTAGGACCTCGCCAACTGATAAACCTACCCCCTCCAAGGAGGGTTAGAGCCTGGAAGGACGGTCCCTCGAGGCTCGAGGATGCCGGTCAAGGCGCACTTCGACCGACTGCCACTGGAACACCGGACCAAATCCGTGTAACGACAAATGCGACCGACCGAAGTGTGTCCCAGCCTAGCACCTTCCAGAGAGTAGTGCATACAATCCACTCAGCTGGGAGGAAGTCTCTCCGAGAATAAATAAGGTTAGTATTTATGAAGAAATTAGAGTTCATTATTGTATAAATAGGTCACCATAAGAGTTTACAAGTGAAAAAATGATTTTTCTGCTCACTTTCGGAATAATCTCTTTTCGCAGAAATCTTTTTTATCCATCAGGTAAGTTTTGTTTATTCACCTATATATTCAAATATTTACGAAAATCCCCGATTTGGCCTTGTAGGTAGAGTGTTCGCTAATGGGTAGGGAGACCGGTGTTCAATTCCGGGTCGAGTCATACCAAGGACTCAAAAAATGGTACTTGATGCCGTCTTGCTTAACACTCAGTATTATAAAGTGCGGATCAAAGATAAAGTGGAGCAATCCGAGGAAAGGAGTGGCGCCTTCCCCTACATTTAGGTGTAGCAGCTAATGAAAAGGGAGCCTTTGTGTCACCCTCGACTACAGTCGCCAATTTTACATACTTTATTCATTATGCCATGATGGATAATAGGTCTGTCCACGAGAAAACGTACTACTGATTTTCAAATTCTTTCTAAAATAAAATCGACACTTGGGAAATTTTACTTAAAGAAAAATACTCCATTTAATGTTTTAGTATATGAAACATATGAAGGTTTTTCGGTTGTTGTAGTGAATTGTGAAATTCTGAGGTTTATATCTAACTTCTTTTTTTCTTTTCACACCATTTACTTGTTAGATTCTTTTTGTTTGTTAAAGCTGTAAAGGAACTAAGGACGGAAGGGAAAAAACAAGGATACCTTCAGACTCAATTTTTATTCTTGGGGTTTACGACTATTCTGTGGTGTGGAATGTTTTCCTGAACTATTAGAAATAGCTGTGCTCCTCCAGACAAGGCGTTTGAAGAACATCATGGAATCATCTTTGATAATTTATAAGTTTGAGAGCCCACCATGTGTCTATGTGTTCAATAGGTACGTTCGGCAGAGACTGAAACTAGCGGGAGGCACAACGCACTGCTAAGTTCGAACTTTAGAAGACACGTGCGTTCCCACTAGCAGCCGAGAGAAAAAAAGGTCCATCCGTCTCAGTCAAGGTGGTAAAGGCTTCCGAGAAATCGTCTTCCTTTGGCGCCAGAGAGTCCATCTTTTTAGGCATGCACCGATTCCGCTTCCTATCAGAAGCCTCCTGGGAAATTTTTCCTTTTGGATTTACTTTTAAAATTTATTGTTTTTTTTTTATTTTTTTTTTTTATTTATTATTTAATCCCAACAAGAAACTGGGTTATGAAAGAAATATTCACTTTTTGCTTAAAATCAAGTAAAAAAAAAAAAAACAAGCAAAAAAAAAAAAAAACAAGCAAAAAAAACACGATTTTCTAACATAGGGATGGTTTATTTTTCTGTCAACACAAGTCAAAGTTCAAGTCGTTAGATTACACCCTTACCACTATGCAACGTTAACACATGTGACTCTACAAGCTGTGCTCCGAGAACTATCAACGAAAGAACAAAAGTGACACCGTTTCACAACAGGAAAACACACAAATGCGAAGCAAAAATAAACTTGTCAAGATTAATGTTGTTTAAACTTGTGCAAAAATACGCACTTTTTATAGAAAGGTTTTGATAAGTGACGCGTACTTTTCTAAAGTATGGATGATATAAAGTGTATTAATCCGTGTTTTTTTTTTTCGGTTGATAAATTCTCGAAAAAGGTTTATATCTTTTCTCTTGAGAGCCTCCATAGAAAAAAGATACTATCGAATAAAAACCAAAACAAAAACAAAAACAAAAAACAAAAAAAAATGCCTAAAAGCGTATAATTCAGATTTATTTACATTAATTAACAAAATAACAGTAACGTGCAGTAAGTGAAAGAGTTTTATTCAGGAACAAACATAGTTGTCGTCCTTTATGAGATTTATGGGCAGGGGTTCCAGCAATCACGTGACTGTTGATCATGTGACATTTCGAAAAGCGAGTTCTACCATTTTTAAGTAGCAGACATCAGTCGGAGAGGAACCCCTTTTTCTTTCGTCTCCACTCTTCGTGAAGCACGTGCGTGCAAATTATAACGGTGAATTTTCCCTATACCAAGAAACTGTAAGTTTTCAACAGCTGCTATTCAGCACTCCTTGTTCTTTAGAACACTTTTTGTAACCACAGTTATGGTTTGGAACATTTAACATGTTTTATAATAAAGTGTAAATAAATGTATATAGAATATATGTTATTTTAGTCTCAATGGATTGGTTTTTCCTTGCCGAAATATTCTGTGTCAGGTTATCATTAAGATAGCCTAATGCATTAAAGGAAAATGTTGGTGTTAGTCTCAATGAATACAACCCACTATAAATTCCTATAGTTTAATTTAGTCAATTATGTTAAGCGAAAGGATTCAAACAAAAGTATGTTTTGTGGTAGATTTTGAATCTTAAATAAACTGAAATATTTTATAAAAAATCTCGATAAAAATGTTAACTATATTTTCAAATTTAAATGTTAATGGACCATAACCTTAAAATATCAGCAAATAAAAAAGTTCACAAAACAAGTAATGTATTTATAGTATTTTTCAGTTTTTGTACTGCTTTTCTTTTAATTTGATATAATGTACTGGATCTGTGTGGGGATTAATAAAAATAAAATAAAATGAAAATAAATTGGAAAAATGTAGCAGTTCCCAAACACTCCTGACTGAAGCGAAATCTGCACATGCCTAAAATACAGACTTACTGGCATCAAAGAGAAATCCGTTCTCACTTCAGCCTTCACCGCTGATACAAAAACAAACTCCTCTCTTGTTCGTGGTGGGAAGACTACGTGTAACTCTTCTACCAGTAGAACCTTTGCTGAACATATCTACAAGATTTTCAAACTCATAACACACCAGAATGACTCTCCTGTTCGTAGTCTTCTCTGCTGATATATCTCACAAAAAAAAAATCTACTGGACATAACCACGGACCTTAAACTCATAACTGTTTAAAAAATTACTGATATATTTTAACACCTTATCTAGGAAACGTGACATTTCTTTTACTGGCTCAGGAAAACTCTCCTTGCCACAGAATAGACACTGAGAACCCTAAAATAAAGTTAGAATTAAAATTTATCTTCTTTTCTTCTTTTCCTTTCTTAAATTCTCTTTCAACCTTCTACAAACAAAAAGTAAAAATACAAGTTAATGAGTTAAAATACGAACAAAGGAGTAAGATGCTTAAACCAAAATCAACAACCATGACAATTACCTACAGAGGAACTAATGGCCAATAAACCTTCTTCCACTCCAGATATTTCCAAAAGAATTGTATAACTTTGGAATTTAATAACTTGACCAATTCTCGTTCAAATGATCTTAAATTTTAACAGTGTATATAAAAACATAAAATTCTAAGTTTTATGTTCAAACGTCTTTTCATTTCACGTGAACAGCATTTCTACACCTAAAAAGAAAAAATGGAAACATTAAGCATAGAACTCATATACACATGCTGCTAAAATTTGAAATAATTTGAACGAAAATTGGTTAACTTATTAGATTACGAAATGATGTCGATTTATCTGAAATAGCCTGTATATTCCAAAGTAAGATGTGGCACTGGGGGCTTAAGGGGATTCATTGAAAGAATTATGACAAAAATAATAAAGCGAAAAGGGTTAAAATGCACTTTCTTTTGAAAGACCTGTACTTATTTGTTTGTGTTTTATGGCATACTAACTGTTGTGGCTTTGGTAGGGGTCAGAAGCAAAGACTCAAAAGAGGAATTGAATTAAACAAATATATTAACAAAGAACAGTAATACAACATATACAAATAATAGGGTTACCAGCGAGACAGTTTCGGTCCGTCTGTCAAGGCTGTCTGCTGGAATATTGCCTTCTGCTTAAGAGCAGTACCTGCCGCTATTTATACCAGGAAAAGTTCATACGTGCATAACAGTCCACCCCTAAGTATTAACTCCGCATTATACTCTCTGTCTCATCAGATGACTGTACATGTTTAACTTGAGGTTGAAAAACAGCAAAAATGGATTACAGTCTATATGTGTAAGAAAGAAAGAAAGAAAGAAAGAAAGAAAGAAAGAAAGAAAGAAAGAAAGAAAGAAAAACCTATACAAATCTTAAATTCTCAGACGAGAATAAAGATTTATATAGATTTATATGAAATTCCTCTGATATTCTATACGCGCATAATCCACACCCACTGTCTTCGGACGCTGACTGGATATTACTGATATATAAATATATGATTCAGTTAAAGAATATGAAAACTATGAGAAATCGGGCTCAATTCAAAAAATATACTAGGCTTTATCTCTGCCTAGCCCTAGAAATCTTGCAGTAACTGTCAGGCTAAGCGAAGGAATAGAGAAATGTGTAAAAATAAAAGAGATAAAAAGGGTGAAGAGAAGCATACTTTTGTTGCCTGTGTCACGTGGTCTATCACTGAGAGGGGAGAAATAAGAAATTTCCCCTACCCCTTCCGTGTTTGAATTGACAGGCCCCAAAGGTTGACCGTTAAAAGAGGAAATTAGAATGTAGGTCAAGCTATCTGTACTCCGTAACCACACCCAGGTGGATAGAGAAGGGGGACAGAGGTCCATATAGTTGTCCGAATGAATCGCCCGACAGGGTGAGGAAGAAAAAAGAGGCCAAGTGATTGGCCAGAACCCTAAAGCGGAAGTAGTTCCTTTTTCGTCAGAGGAAATAGGAATAAAGAATTCAGTTTTCAGGACGGAGGTTGCCATGAAAGGACATGCAAATCTCATGCCAAAACGCCGGGTAAAGAAGCAGAGCTGCGTTTCAGGACAGCAGTTGGCGTGACAAGATGTATTGAAACTGTCGCTGAAACTCCGGCGAAAAGCGGAAAGAATCTTAGACAAGAAGATAACAGGTGCCTTCAAGCCAAACTGTACAGAATCCCGCTAGCCTGTAAAAGAGAAAATACTCTCAGAAGAAACCCGTCGAAAAGCTAAGTAAACCCTAAAACCGTTTTCTCCCTCCACCCTTCCTAAGTATTGCAATTGTATGCTCTCCCTCTCAATTTAAAGAAAGAAGCATATAGCGAATTATATGCATTAAGGAAAGAAGAGAAATTTCATAAACTCTAAATATATGAATGGACTTTGCTACCTTCTCAAGGTTCAAGAGAAAAGACAGAAAAGAGAGAAAAGAAAAGGAAAGAAAGACATTGTGTTTAAGTCTTGTCTGCTAGTAATATAGCCTGCGCCTTAATTATTTGCTTGTCCGCACGTATTAAAACCTTGTTATATTTTAGATGTCCCCTCGTGTCGAAATTTATTCATTGTGTTGTTTGCCTTTCGAATTGCCTTCTTTTGCATGTTCCTTTTCAGCTTCATTTCGCCTTAATTTATTCTCGCTAAATGTCTTATTCACCTTTAAAAACATTACACGGGAAATTGAAATTGTCGACTACGATAGATAATAATATTATATCTAAACCTAGAGGCCCATATCTTCCATTATCCTAGGGGTAGGAAGACGAAGTGGTCTGGTGGGTGTGTGTAACGTGAAAAATGGAAACCCCTTTGCGGTTAGTCAACCCCCACGTTATCTGCCAGTTCTCATGTGCCCGAAGAAGGAATCTTAACGGGGACTTATTTTGCGAGGGATCAAGTACCAGACTGCCCCGACTTCACACGTGCGAAAAATAAACTCCCGTTTTGGGATAAATATTTATGCCACGTCACACCTAAAAGAAAAGTGTGTCTATATTTCTTAAAACCAAAACAACTAGTTCCCACAAAGTAATTTATTTCAAGAGAAACAAACTTTACAAAATCTGGCTTTGTATATTTTCCTATGGTTGACGAAAACATTGAATAAGGTAACAAAAATAACATACATTCGGGTAACGACAATATTATAAAAAAGTGTATAAAGAAATATAACAACTAACTTGCTCGAAGCCATGCCATCAACCACCTATTGTCAGTTTAACTTTTGTTAATGATAAAATACCTTTCTTTGGTATTTTATGTCAAAGTTAATTTTGAAGCAAATTTTAAGGGTTTATTCTTTTTCTCGGGGTCCCCTTCTTGTGTAAAATCAATCTGGGCAACCGTGTTCTGCTAGTTAGCCTCCTGTTGAAAACGAAGTTTACTATTTCTTTAAGTGAACTTCAAGTAGACCACTGCTTCCTCCTCTTAGATGAATATTTTTCGTTTCAACTCGAATTTTCTTCAGTTGAGCCTACGGAGGTTTTTACCACATCTTCTGACCCGACGGTAGGCTTATTGTTTCAACAAATAGCCATAAAATCCCTGTAAGAAAAAGAGGTTTAGCCTAAGACTAATGGGCCTATTTTGTTTAAGCCATCTTACTTAAGAAAAAACTGCCTAAAGTCGAAGGCGAATAAACAAGATCTCGCAATTCAAAAGGACCGAGATAGATAGAGGCTTTTGCTCGTGTTGAAAAAAAAAATGAAAAAAAAGAAGAGAGAGAGAGAGAGAGAGAGAGAGAGAGAGAGAGAGAGAGAGAGAGAGAGAGAGAGAGAGAACCCTTGTGGGCCTCACTTAAATAACAGTAAGGGCGGGAGCTAACAGCACCTCAAAACAGCCAATCAGATTCGAGCAGAGATTAACTGCCGAATTTACAATTTTCAACGAAACAAATAAGTAAAACACTTATCTCACAGTTCAGCTTCAAGGCTATACTAAATAAACGTCTGGTAACTCTATAACAGGAGTCTTTGACAAAAGGTAAACATGTGGTAACCTAAATTAATATTAACCAACGGTTATTAAGAAAACTTTGATACTAACAAAATTTCACATTTTCCCGTTAGAATGGAATAAAAATAATCATTAAAGTTTTAGCCTTAATTTTTGTTGTTATTTGGGCGATAGAATATATTGTTATTTTTTAACGAGGGAAAGTTTTGTGTTTTAGTAAGGGTTTTAGTTACGTGTTTTTGGCGAGAAGATATTTTGTTATTGTTGAGCGAGGAAAAGTTGTGACGTGTTTGTGTTTAGTTACTTCCTCGCTAGGTTGTGAGAAATGAAAGGAGGTTGTAGAAGTAAGATGCCGATAGTCGAGATGTGTTTTTAGGAATAGTTTTTATTTGCAGCATGGAAAATAGAGTTTGCTTATGGGCTGCAAGTCTCGTAGTGAGTAAGGAGACGAAATGGAGTTATGAGAAAGTTGAGAAAGGCAGCGCGTATCGTCGGACGTGCGAGGGATTGTGTTCGCGGTAGTTTAGCGAAAGCCATGTTGCCGTTGGAGGAAATGAACTTTGGAGTCACCGTGAGCTTTGTGGGTCTGGTGAAGAGGCGTGCGTTGTCTCCATTAAAGTGGCCCAGAACTGAATTGAGAGCTAGGTGTCGAGAGCGGAATAAAGGCATTGCATCGACATAGCCAATTTTGGGGGTGACATAAAGTTGTTCCTGTGGTGGCGTATTGAATGTATCTAATTCATATTCAACTGGGATTCCTTGGTCTAAAAGATATTAGACGCAAGGAATCCATAAATTAGATAGGTTCCCTCATGTGTCCATGCTGCTGCTGCTATTAAAGAGTCGCCAGTGAGATGTCTGCACTGGGCGGCGTTGTCCAGCTAAAGAAACTGTGTTTGGCAGCTTACCCAGTTTCTGCTGCCCGGAAAAGGAATTCCGGACTGAACAGGATAGGTCATCCTGATTGGGTGAAATTATGCGTCGAATTAAATTGCGCGCCAAACCAAAATGCCTTCTGCTACAAAGTTGTTACGGACTACCCTAGCATTGCAACATTTGGCTCATGTACGACTCGCTGTACGAGCTAGCAACCAAATCGACATGCCCCCGGTTAACCTAACGTACTGTCAAAACCGGGATATCGATTTATCAACGACTCGACCGATCTCAGCTGCCCGCAACGATCGTCCAGCAGCATCCAAAGACTCGACCGACCTTAGCTTACCCGCATCAAACATCCAGCTGTATCTCCACGACTCGACCTACGCCAGCTACCCTCGTCGAACGTCCAGCTGCGCACATCTACGACTCGACCATACCAGCTGTCGACATCATCCATCTAGCAGAAGACTACATACATCCGCCCAGGACTTTACATACACGTTTGTAATTCCGGCAATAAATCGTCACTTTTGTTGTATCTGTTACCTTGCCTCTTTGTCCCCTTCATTGTCTTTGGTTGTCACTACTCACACGCATTAAACAAAAATTCATTTGTGGGGTCGACACGCTTATCGGCTCCGCAACAAAGTTATTATGCAATGTTAAATGTTTGGGAATTTAAATATTTAAAATGTATCAAAAATTTTTGACATAAGTAATGTGATTTTGCTTGTAATATTGTTAATTATGATGTTACTCTCTTTCAAATAAAATTAAAATTGATAGTTAAGTAATTATTTCAATTATTTTTCAATTTGTTTTAACGGGAAAAAGAGCGCAATTTAGTTATTGTTTTCTAACTATTCAACATATTTTATTTTGACTTTACGAATCTCAGACACAATTAAATGGATTCAGATAAACAAATATGAAAAAAAAAAAATAATAACAACAAAAACAACAACAAAACAGATAAGACGGTTGAAAAAGAAATATTGAATGCCAACGAAATAGTGACTTGACTTACTTTTATCCAGTATGTCATGTATTAAAGTCTAGTGTAATCGAATTAAATTCAATACTTCAAATTTAATTAGTTAGTGGTGCCCTTTATTTACCTACATTCAATAACAAGGGGGGGAAAAATTATCGACAAGGGCGCATGCGCAATAAATAAAGAGGAAACGGAACCGACGCCATTCTAAAAGTGAGTCGGTGAGCACATGTTGACAGCTGAGTATTTATTTATCGAAATCGTTTTTTTCTTCTGGCTACCAAAAAAAAAAAAAAAAAAAAAAACAAAAAAAAAACAAATAAAATTTTGAGTCATCAAAGACAAGTTTTCTCTACAGTAGAAAAATTAGTTTTGCTATTTTTCTACCCTTTTTCTGAATTTTCCTTTTTTGTAGAAAAAGAAAATAGACTGAGGTAAGTCATGTTCTGTTTACCATTTTAGCCACAATGATAGTTTTAATGCTCATTTAATTTCAAGAAATACCAGTTGTGCTTAGAGCAGTTTTACATCAATTATAGTCAGTAATATTTAGCTTTGTCTACACATTTTTAAATCATCGTTAACATCCTTTTTTAAAATTAAGCATATACAGACTTCTATATTTTGACAGCATGTTTGTTTAAATCATCTTCCTATTTCATTTTTGGTAAATGTTTAAGATACATAGTTTAATATTTTTTTAAATTCTTGAAATGGATGCCATGAAATATAACGAGACATATACTCAGACTTTATGATGTTTTTGATATCACTTGGTTAAACATGTTACAGAATTTAAATATTGGCCCAGTCAGCTTGGACAGTAGAATACACCGACTGTATCATTGAAGAGAGGTAAGATTCCCACCATCCAATGAATGTCCAGGTCTTGACACTAAACAATTTGATGGTGAAGCTCCAGTAATGTTGGAGGTTTGGGGAAAGTAGAGTATCCCTTTATTGCCTTTGCTCCCAGGTCCACTCTGACCTGCAGTGGTAGCATCTAAAAGGGTCCGATCTATGGATCAAATAGAACTATTTGACATCTAAATGACTGATGTTTAATTGAATTGTTAAGAATAGAACTCTTTGATCATTTAATTGTGTGTAAACAAATGACTGATGTTTAATTGAATTGTTGTGTGTAAACAAATGACTGATGTTTAATTGAATAGTTAATGTTAAATAGCAATACATGGAACCATTTAACTTTGACTTATGCTAAATTGTTAGAAATAGAATTATATGATCATTTGACTGTGTGTCTACTAAGTGTGTTTACAAATCATATATTTAGTATAAATATAAAAACAGGATTTGGCATAATTAACAATGGTTGATATGCCATAAAACCAAACCTCAAACCACAATTTAAATATCTACTTTAAAGTCAAAAGCTGTTAGGAGTGGTAGTACCACCTTAACCACCAAAACTGTGGCATGAACCCTGGTTGGTGGTTGATGAGGACATGGTATTGCATGTGTTCTCTCATGTTGTATGATAAAATCATATTTTTGATTTTCATTGAAAGACAATTGCAAGAAGTTAATTCAGAAAAAGAAAAACAAACAAAAACAGTATTATTCTATACATGCACCTATTCAATTTTGTAGCATTGTTGTTTTTTTTATAATTTGAATGAAGTAGATACTCAAACTCTACACTATTTTTTTTATTTTTCTAAAACATAAATTTTGCATTTTAAAAGGGTGTTAATTTTCACATTTTTATTCACTGTAAAATGATTACTGATATCTGTAACAGTTAGTGTTGGAAAAGACAAGTAACTTGACAGGTTGAATTATGTCAGAAACTGGGTATCCATTCTCAAAAAAATCAACAATGCAAAATAAGAATGTACCGAAAAAAGTCTTACAAGACATTACCATTCGTTAGACTCAAAATTTTAGGTTTTCCTCTTTACACATGCTTTTTGGGAAGTCACATTCATAAGGCCAAGTATGCAGTTCCCTAAAGTAAGATAATTCAGTTTTTATTTTTACGTTTTATTCATTGTAAAGATAAAAACAAAAATATTATATGAATTTTATACTAATATTATCAAGATGAAGAAGACTTATACCAATCAAAATACCTAAGATTACACAACTGATTTCTGATGACAGTAGTCCAATCACCTGCTCAAGGCATCAAGGTTTACAAAATATCCCTTTACCTTAGCAGTAGTAGAAATGTAGATGTTCTAAACATGGTCACTCGCAGGATCTTGTGTTCCCTGTCAGTAGAAAGGCAAGATCCCAAGTTTCCTTGGAATTTATGTAGAATTTCCAAACTATCTTTTATTCTTGTTTGAAAATTCTATGATCAGTTTGCAAGCAGAACACATGATTTGCAAATCATACCGTTCCTTATGAAAAAATGACATCAGCATATACTCTATTATTTTAAGTCATATTTTTTTTATGATTATGTGTTGCTGGCACATTATCCCTCAACAAAGCAAGTCATTGATGACTCATATTTAGTTTAGTAGAGACATCAAATGAAAGTCCAAGAGTTCCCTACTGATAAATACTACCAAATTCATAGTGTACGTAATTGTCTAAATTGACATGAAAAATGCATGCAATACCATCCAATGTGTTCTGACACTTTTCTCTATTAAGAAATTACCAAATGAACTCAAGACTGACATAATGTCTGCAGTCACTCATTATATGGTGGGAACTAGAATCATTGGTAAGTACATTAAGAATATTTGTAACACATTATGGTATCACCATGGATAGGTATTAAGTTATAAATGAAAAACATTAAATTTTCATGTGAAAAATATTGGGTTTTTTTATGGCCAAACACAAGTAATCTTTATTAATAACTTTATTTTCCTTACTTTTCTGGATGGAATACTTAACTTGTTTTATTTCTAACTGATATTCTAAAAGTTTCTTGCCTGAAAAATCATTTTAAATCACAATGCGAAATAGCAGAACATTGTTTTTATGATCATAAAATCTTTGAGATACACTATGATTAATTTTTATTTTTTATCAAAATCCTTGTAAAGTTTTAAATATTTAAAGATGTTTTTTTAATAGATTACACTTTTTGTATGGAGTTTTATGATGTAAACATTTTTCTAATGTTTTATAGATAATGAAGCACTGATTTGTTGTAGTTAAGCCAAAGAAAAAGTTGTATTTAAATTGTTTTCCATTACTGTTTATTGAACAATAATATGAAAATATATAAATGATTTAATATGAATGATGTGATATAGTACTGTTCATTGTAGAACAAATGTAATTATTTTAATCATATAAGTACAAATAAAGACTGCATATACGTTTTTCTTCAATACAACCTCTTGTCTATTTGCAGATATCAATTGTGAAAGAGGATTAGAATTTTCATCGTTGAAGTCCCATATGCCAATATGACAGTGTATTGTTTTAAACTGCGTGGATCAATAGTTTGAAAATTTTCATTGTGTGAATCTAGTTAGATATTTCATGTTTTATCAGAATTTTATCAAATTAACATTTCTGAGTAAACATGGAAACACAGTGAAAAACAAACTTAATCTTGTCAAGTGTGTGGAAGAGCTTTTACACAAAATTCAGAATGGAAAAAAACTCATACAGAAATACACAGAAGAGAAACAATTTTCTTAAGTGTGTAAAGCAGCATTTTGTGATAATTACAATTTAAAAACACTAAAGTGATTACCCATTGAAAAGAAACCATTTTCTATTAAGTGTATGGATCATTATTTTTACCAAAGTCCCATTTAAAACTGCACATGCAAAAACATACAGGAAAAACATTTCCTTGTGAAGTGTTTATGGCAGCATTTCATGTAAGAATGTTTGAAAAAGACACATGCATATACACACATGAGAGAAACCATTCTCTTGTGAAGTGTCAGAACAGTATTTTCACAAATGCACACTGGAGAGAAACTATATACTTCTGAAGTGTGTAGAGCAGTATTTTCAGATTGTTGCCGTTTAAAAGCACACAAGCAAATACCCCTTGGAAAAAATCATTTTCCTGTTAAGTGTATGGATCATTACTTTTACCAAAGTCCTATTTGAAACAGCACATGCAAAAACACACAGAAAAAAAATCATTTCCATGTGAAGTGTGTGGAGCAGTATTTTCATGGAAGAATGATTTAAATAGACACATATGTATTCACACAGGAGAAAAACCATTTTCTTGTGAAGTATGTGGAACAGCATTTTCAGAGAATTCCACTTTAAAAACACACATGTGGATGCACATTGGAGAAAAACCATTCTCTTGTGAAGTGTGTGGATCAGCATTTTCACAAAAGTCTCATTTAAAAACACACATGCGGATGCATACTGGAGAGAAACCATATTCTTGTGAAGTGTGTGGATCAGCATTTTCACAAAAGTCTCATTTAAAAATACACATGCAAATACACACAGGAGAAAAACCATTTTCTTGTAAAGTGTGTGGGGCAGCATTTTCAGAGAATTCCATTTTAAAAAAACACATGCGAATACACACTGGAGAGAAACCATTCTTTTGTGAAGTGTGTGGAACAGCATTTTCACAGAATTCCAATTTAAAAACACATATGCGAATACACACCGGAGAGAAACCATTTTCTTGTGAAGTGTGTGGAGCAGGATTTACACAGAAGTCCCATTTAAATCATCACATGCAAATACACACAGGAGACAAGCCATTTTCTTGTGAAGTCTGTGGATCATTATTTTCTCAAAAGTCTTATTTAAATAAGCACATACAAAAACACAAAGGAGAAGAACCATTTCCTTGTAAAGTGTGTGGGGCAGCATTTTCATGGAAGTCTTATTTAAAAAGACACATGCGAATACACACAGGAGAGAAACCGTTTTCCTGTAAAGTATGTACAGCAGCATTTTCAGAAAATTACAATTTACAAACACACATGCGAATACACACTGGTGAGAAACCATATTCTTGTGAAGTGTGTGGCACAGCATTTTCTCAGAATTCCTCTTTAAAAAAACATATGCGAATACACACAGGAGAGAAACCATATTCTTGTGAAATGTGTAGATCAACATTTTCACAAAAGTCCCATTTAAATCAGCATATGCGAATTCACAGGGGAGAAAAATAGATTTCTTGTGAAGTTCACTGATTAGTATTTTCACAAAAGTTCAAATTAAAATCATTTCTTTGTCAAGTGTGTGCCACAGCATTTTCATGGAAGTTTTATTTAAAAGACACGTATACACACAGGAAAGAAAGCATTTTCACAGAACTCCAGTTTATAAACTCACATGGGAATGCACACTTGAGGGAAACATTTTCCTGTAAAGTGTGTGGATCAGGATTTACCCAGAAGTCCCATTTAAATCAGCACAGAAGAGTACCCATATTTTTGTGAAGTGTGTGGATCAGCAATTTCATTAAAGTTCCTTTCAAATCAGCGTGTACAAATACATGCATCAGAAGAATGAGTGTAAAAACATTTATCTAGAGTTCCAAATACACATAAGTTAAAAACTATTTTCTTGTGAAATATTTGCTTTCAAATTCTTTATCTTTGTTTTCTTTTTCACCAAAACCACATATTTTCAATTTAGTCCTTTTAAAATCCATTTCAGTTAATTTTTACTTTTTATGGTGTACGGAGTTCATTCTTCTAAAATGCACTTTGGTCAACTCTTACTTCTCTGGTCAATAAATTTCTTTGACTGACTAACTGGGTTACACTAAGCTTAACCCCATATGGCAATGGCTACAACTGTGTGAGTTATCCAGTAAGAGTAAAATTTACTATATCTGAGTTTGTTTAACTGGCTTTATGTACATATCAATTTATACTAGTTTGACATAGTTCTCACACTGTGGAGCAGTCTATGAGGATTGAACTTGCATCGCTGACAATGGTCTATGAGATTTACATCATTTATTTCTGGGATACCGACTCATTAGCCTAGTGGGTAGAGTGTTCACCAATGGTCTGGGAGATCTGGGTTCAATCCCAGGTTGCGTAATACCAAAGATTTTAAAAATGGTACTTGATACCTCCTTGCTTAACACTCAGCAATATAAGGTACGTATTGAGGGTAAAGTGGAGCAATCCTGGGAAAAGAGTAGCACCCTCTCCTACACCTCGGTGTAGTAGCTATTGAAAAGGGAGCTTTCTGGTGCCCTCGTCTATGGTCACCAACTTTACTTACTTTTATTTCTGGGATAGTTGGAGAGATATAAACAGATTGAGATAGAGAAATAGGAATAAACTGAAATAGACTGAGAGGGAATGAGATTGAGATCAGTTGATTGAACTATGTTATATTCTGAGTTGTTGATATCTGTGATATGAATGTTGTGGGCGAGAAATGCGTATGGTTGCAAAACAAAGAACATATAGATACTCACAATAACACAGTAATGATGTTGTAGAAAATTTTTATAAATAGATTAAGCACAGAGAATAGAATGGAGAAATATGTTCATAGTTAAAGAATGAATTGAGGGTGATAGTTACAAAGTTCATGTACTATACTTGTCTCGTGGTGAAGGGATGGTTTTCTTGGAAACAAGGGCAGCGTTCCTAACGGCGGCGATCGTTTGAAGTATCGGATGACAGGCGCTGGTCAGTGGCGTAGAATCTTTAACACGAGTAGTGTGAAGGAGCAAGTCTGACTAATAACTATTTGGTCCGTCTATTTATATATTTTCTGTAGGCTCAGAAACGGCAATTTTTGTGCCCCGCGGGAAGCGTTCCGATTGGATATCTATTAATGAATTTTTTTTTTGTTAATTTATCGCAAACGGAAGTTCTGCGCGGAGCCGATGCGTGAAAGACTAACTTTTCATTTTGAGTTGAGAACTCGAAGTGGTAACTTCCGTTTTTTCTTTTCTTCTTTTCTCCTCCTTTTTGTTTTTCAAATCAAGGCAAGATCTCGTCTTGTAACAGCTCCCCCAGATCTTACCATGATTTGAGGTTGCTATGTTGTTAGTACTTGCTTGCGTACGTGTTTTGTTTTTGTTTGTTGGTGTGTGTATTATTTATTTTGTTTTTGGCACATAACGAAGTCTTGAAAGCGTGCTGGGAGTTGCCCGCGTGTTGTTCGTTTCGTTGGGTTTTGAGTATTGTCTCCGGAACTGCAGTCATTTGCGACAAGATGCCCCCACCCCTGACGAAAGTGTAGGGAGTCGTGAAAACGGGTGATGGGTAGGTTGCCGGGGTGGACAAGGAGGTAGGAGTGGCCGTGTCGACGGGTGATTGGGAATTTGGTGAGGTGGGGATAGAGCTGGAGGTGGGTGTGGTCGATACATGTGCTGCAGGTTATTTGGTCGCGGTACGAGTCGACGGATGTGTCCGCGGTGAACCCAATGCGTTTCACAGTTTTTGTTTTTCACTTGGACCACCAAACAGTTCGTTTTGGTGACCTCAAAGTCACCTATCCAAGGTTGGTGAGACAAGTGGGCTGTTGCGGATTGCGGTCGGTGGAGTAGCACCTTGTCACCGACTTGTATCGGGTCTTTGAAGATGCTGCGGTTCAGTTTGGCTTCCATTTTGTGGTCAGCCTTGTTGTTCGCCAAGGCGACTCTTTGATGCACCTGTCGGAGCAAAGCGTTTATCTGCATACCGTAAGCACCCGGGTTGTTATTAACGATGTCTTGGCAAGGGATCTTCGGTAGACCAATGTTTGGTTGGCGGCCGGTGATAATGTAATGCGGGGATGCACCAGTGGCGGTGTTGGCTGTGGCATTCATTGAGGAAACTGTCGATTCGAGAACGTCCGTCCATTCACAGTTTCTGTCTTCGCAGATCATGTAAAGGGCGTTTTTTAAGGTCCGGTGTTGCCTCTCAATGTTCCCCGAGCTTTGTGGTCGCTACGGGCAGAGAAGTTCCCGGGTGATCGAGGTTAGACCTCACCGGTGAAGTGGGTTCCTCGGTCGGAGGAGACGATGCGGGGAATCTCACGGTGACAAAGAAAGAACTGGTAGAGTCCGCGGGCTGCGTCGATTGCGCGGTCTCTGGCACATGGCATGGCCATGAGGTGGCGGCTGAAGCTGTCTAGAATAGTGAGGATGTACCTCTTGCCCTTTGAGAGGGGCATTGAGACAAAATCTATGTAGACAACCTCGAATGGTTTTCCGCCTCTCCTGCAATGGCCCGTGGACCAGTTTCGGCGTATGCCGTAATTTCCCTTGCGTTTAGCGCAGGTTTGGCATGACTGAACATACGCCCTGATATCGCGATTTTTGAACTCCCACCAGTAGCTGGATAGGTGTTCCTGCATGCGGGAGATCCCTGAGTGGTTGACACAGTCATGGGCTTGGTGGAGATATTTTGTCCGGAGCTTGTAGGGTACTACCAGTTTTGGTGTGTTTGTAGTATCCCTGATCATCAATACAGATGTACCAGGTTCCAAGTAGAATTGGTGCATGTGCTTGTTATATAGCCCGGTGCGATGATCTTTGGGGTCGAGTAGGGTAGGGTCCGGTCTTGGGGTTGCCATCTGAAGAGCTCTGATGATTTTTGAAAGTGTGTCATCAGAGGCTTGTTCCGCTGCAATACCCATGTGGTCAGCTATCTCTTCAACCGGGATGGTCGATGTGGCATGAAACGCAAGGAATGCGTCGATGGCCTGCAGATGATGCTGAATGTTCCGTGTTGTGTGAGTCTCAGGGAGCAGCAGGGAGCTCTTGATTTCGCCCAGGCACCAGGATGGAACGTAAATGTTTAAACTGGAGCCTTGGAGTTTGAAGCGCTTCCCTGCAGGTGTCGGGTCTGCCGTAAGCTTGTCCTTGCTGTGGCCATATCTCCGACTGAGCATGTCTGCCCAGACATTTGATTCGCCTTCTACATATTCCAAGACGAATTTGTAGCACGATATTTCCTCCTGCCATCGTCGTATCTTCGCATTGTTGAATTCACGTTGATCTAAGTACGTGAGAGATCGATGATCTGTGAGGACGACGAAGGGACGACTACGCAAGAAGTAATCGAATTTGGTGATGGCCCATTTTATCGCATATGCCTCGCGTTCAGTTGTTGACCAGTTGCGCTCCGTCGCGTTAAAGGTGTGTGAGGCCACTGCTATTATTTTCTTTTGGCCGTGTTTATCCTCTTGCATGAGAATGGCCCCACATGCGATATCACTGGCGTCGGTGGTGAGGGTAAATAGTCCGGTGAAGTCGGGGAATGAAATGATTGGTGGTGAAGCGAGGCGCTTCTTAATTTTATTGAAAGCCTTGTTGGCCCCTTCGGTCCAGACGAATGTCCGTCCGGGCTTGTTTAGTTCGTTTATGGGGCCATTAGATTGGAGAACATGTCGGTTCTGATGCTCTCGTTAAGGCGTGTCTCGATGAATTGCCGAATCCATACGAGACGTCCGATGAGACTTTGCAATTCTTTTCTCGTTGTCGGGGGTTTCATGTCGATAATGGCGCGGACATATTCGGAGTCGGCCTTGAACCCGTCGCTATTCACGATGCGACCGAGAAATTTAGCTTCGGACGCAAGAAAAATGCATTTTTCCGGGTTTAGTTTTAATCCGAACTTGCGTCGGGCAATAAATAATTGCTCCAGCGCTGTCACATATTCCTCGAAGGTTTTGGCGTGGACAAGATTATCGTCGATATATGACGATATGTTCGCGCGTGAGGCCACTGTGTCGAGAGCCTCAGCTATGCATCGAGAGAAGATTTGTCCAGCGGATGTTAGACCGAAGGCCAGACGGGTGTATTGGAAACAGCGTCCTTTCCAAGTAAAGGCCGTTTTATGGCGGTCAAGTTCGTCAATGACGATTTGCCAATAGCCATTGCGGAGGTCAAGTGTTGAGAAGTACTTGTTACCTTCGCCAAACTTGTTGAATGTCGAGTCAATGGTAGGTATTGGGTATGGGTCGAGATCGACTAAAACCTTGTTGAGGGTTCTCTTGAAATTTGCGACCACTCGAATCTTTCCGTTTTTCTTACGGACGGCAAAAACAGGACTGTTAAATCCTTTAGGGTCGTTGCAAGGTTCGATAACGCCCTCACTTGCCATGCGGGCAATTTCTGCGTCAACGTCATCCTCCAGTGCTTGGGCTATAGGGTGCTGTTTTTGGCTCCTGGACTGGCGGTTGGTTGGTATGCGTATGGGTTTGATGAAAGTGCCCCTTCTATTGTCGTCGGTGCCAAGAATGTCCGCATAGCTGATGAGTAAATCGGCGGTAGCTTCTAATTCACTACGGCTATGATGGTCTGGAAGCGATAGGCCTACGGTTTGCTTAAGCCAATGGAGTTTTTGGTTGAGAGTCAACCCGTTAGGCGATGATCTGGCTGTGGCTCGTGGTTCCTCGTTGGAAATGGTTAGGGCGCCGTGTTAAAGGTTGTGGGTCGGTTTTATCCTTGGATGGAAGGTTGTAGAGAGCGGAACAGTATGTTTTAGCTTTCCAGATGGGAGTGTGCGCGCAAGTTCTACAGTAGCCTTCTGGTTATCGATAATATAGGATAACAGTGTGTGGTGGCCGAGTATGTTCTGACCGATCAAGATGGGAATGTCTGATGTCGTGAACAGTGTGTCGACGTTGCAGAAAGCGGGGGAAGTATCGTCACCCAAGGTAATGTCGCAGGTGAGCTTGCCCAGAATAGAGATGTTCCCTCCGATTCCCTTGACTCGGATGTTGGATTTGGACATGTGTCTTCTTGTATCTTCAGGTAAGCGAGAAATGGGAATGATGCAAGTCGTGCATCCGGAATCCAACATGCCTACACCGGAGAATGTGATGCCGTTGTTACGGAGGTTGATCTGAACAAGGGGCGATCGGAGATCAGGTCTGATTTGAAAGTTAAATGTGTGATGAGGCTGAGTGGATACATGGACCTGGGAACGAGTCATCATATCTCGTTCGGTCCCAACTGAAAATCCAGTTCGTCGAAGCGCATCGCGTGTTCATAGTTGTGCTGATCGCTATCTGTTCCAAGTAAACTGGTGTCAGTGGTCGCTATGTGTGCTTGAGCATGAGGGGGGTGAAAATATGGGCACCTGTTGCCCTTAAAGCATGCGCGGCCTCGTAAAAAGTTTTTGCATATTGCTTGTTGGCTGGGTTGGCCAGCGCTTCTTTGTGCCCGGTTGTGCTTCATGTTGGAGGGGGGGGCGGTTCGATTTTTCCAGTCAACAATGGATGAGTTCCGCCTGTGGGTTTGCCGCAGTTGCTTGTTCAGATCCAGCAACTGTAGCTGTACGTCGGCTAGTATCTTGTCACTTTCAAGGTTACGAGATTTGTCAGAGTGTGTAGGTTGGCTCGCCATTAGCGCAGTGGTTTCAGCAGCGGTGGTGATGAACGTTTTGATACCACGATCAAGATAGCGTTGCGCATCGCTGGCTATACCACCCGCTGAGTAGTGTCTGTCCATGGTTTTGACGAGGTGTGGATAGATGTTAGGTGCCCATGCCTTGATCTTTTCACTCATGAGCATGGCCCCCATTAGGGAAAACGCAGTTTCGGCCGTCATCTCAGCATTTTGTCTGTCCGACTTGAATTTAGCCGTAATGTGGACTGTGGCCTTTCGGATTGTGTTTTCAAGTCGGCCTGCAAAATCAGTGAGTTTCTCTCCCTCATGTCACTGAAGGTCCCATGCTCGGCTTAGGTACTGAAAGTTTGTCATTTGGCTCCCGTGGGTGGATATAAGGTAAGCCTTTAGTTCCTCGAACGTGGACGTGGGCTGTCTTGAGTCCTCCATCTGCTGGAAGATGCCTTCGTTCAGTAGTTGCTTTGCCAGCTTGACAAACTCCTTCTCCATTGCAGGATATTCCCTTAATTCTGGCTTAACATGTATGGTGTAAGCCTTATTAAGGTCGGTAATGAAGCGGTTTACATCGCTGCCCGGTTCAAAGGTCCGGATGGATTTTGTGGCGTCCCGAAGTGACTGCTGTCGCAATAGAAGCTCATAGTTTGTGGTGTGTTGTTGCAATGTGTGCGATCGATCGTGCGCGGTAGTTTGCAGAGCAGTTAAAAGGTCATGGAGGTCTGTTTTCAGTTCACTAATGATTTATTGTGCTTGCGGGTTATCTGCCGGCTCCATGTCAATTTTCGTTTGGAGAATCGGATGACAGGCGCCGGTCAGTGGCGTAGAATCTTTAACACGAGTAGTGTGAAGGAGCAAGTCTGACTAATAACTATTTGGTCCGTCTATTTATATATTTTTTGTAGGTTCAGAAACGGCAATTTTTGTGCCCCGCGGGAAGCGTTCCGATTGGATATCTATTAATGTATCTTTTTTTGTCAATTTATCGCAAACGGAAGTTCTGCGCGGAGCCGATGCGTGAAAGACTAACTTTTCATTTTGAGTTGAGAACTCGAAGTGGTAACTTCCGTTTTTTCTTTTCTTCTTTTCTCCTTTCTTTTTGTTTTTCAAATCAAGGCAAGATCTCGTCTTGTAACAACTAGCTAGCTAGATTGGATCGATCAATATAAACAGACTGATGGTCTAAACTAGGAATGAGATTGAGATCAGTTGATTGAACTAGCTAGCTAGATTGGATTGATCAATATAAACAGACTGATGGTCTAAACTAGGAATTGATAAAAATAATCAAAAATAGATATGAAAGGACCACAATAATAATCCATATAAAAAGATTGGAAGTCTATATAGTGTTTATAAAATATCTAAAAGAGATTAATCTCTATCAATTAAAATATGTGGATCAGTATTTCACAAAAGTCACATAAAAAAAACAGATATAAATACTACAAGGGAGAAATTATTTTCCTATCAAGTGCATGGACTAGAATTTTCCTACTGTTCAAATTTAAAAAGATATGCCACTGCACACTGGTGAGAAATTTCAATCTTGTTAAGTTTGTCAAACTCCATTATGTAGAGTGCATATGTAAAGAGACAATGGAGAGAAACCATTATGAAATTGACAGAGTAGCATTTTCAAAGATATTTTGAAATATGCAAGACTCAATCTCTCTACAATTATCTAGAGTATGGATGAATATTTTCTCTGAGTTGAAAACTCATTAACAACACAGCAAATATCTCTCAGTATTCTCATGACCCAGTTAACTGGGGCCATAGAATATCCTGACTGCATCTCTGCAGAGGGGTGAGACAAGACAATCAGATGGTGAGGCTTCAGTAATATTTACAGATCCATTCTGGCTTGCGGTGGTAGTACATTGAATTGTTTAAAATAGAACTGGTTTGGTTTGGTTTCTTTGTTTAATGGCATATCAACCTTTTTAGGTTATTTAATGCCAAAGCCATTCTTCTATAAGAACAGTAGTGGTACTATTTAACCCAAAGCTGGGAGGATAAGGAGGTTCATACCTTTCCCAAGGGTATTTGCCCGAAAGTGAACGTAATAGCGCAACTGGAATTCGAACTCGCTTACTGCGATTCCGCAGTCCATCGCTTCAACCATTACACCACGAGGACACCCCCTGAAATAGAACTGTTTTGATATTTAATTATTAGTAAACAAAAACTATACTTATGCTAGAGTGAATTGTTTGAAATTTAATTTGGTATTAAATGACACGAAAAGGGTTGATACACCATAAAACAACCAACCAACCAATCCAGTAATGCTGGAGCTTTGGGGAATACAGAGTACTCCTTCATTGCTATCACTCCCAGGTCCATTCTGACCCAGAGTGGTAGCACTTATAGGGTTCTATCTATGGATCTAAATACAACTAAATATTGTACTTATGCTAAACTGAATAGTTTGAAATAGAACTGTTTATATGTATAATAATGGATTTGTCATTAAATAACCAACAATGGTTGATGTGCCATAAAATCAAACCAAACCAACTATTGTGAGTTATTTAATGTCAAAGTCATCTTGTAGAAGAACAGCAGTGATACTATATAGCTTAGATATAGGTCTTTATACTTTTCCCAGTAGTATTAGTCGAAAAGCGAATAATAGCATGACTAGAGTTCAAACTTGCTTTCTTCAAGGTGCTTATGATGCAATGGTCATCATCATTGGAAATGGATATAGTGACTTGAGTTCAAATTTTGGACCAAGCTGTTTGCATGTCACATACTGTTAATACCCTTGGGGAAGGTATGAATCCAACTATTCTCCCTCCAGCTATGGTTGGTTGGGTTTTATGGCATATCAACCTTTGTAGGTTATTTCATACCGAATCCATTTTTATACAAATAATCAGTTCTATTTAAAACAATTCAGTTTACCATGAGTATACAGTTTAATTGTCAAAAACATTTCTATTTCAGGCTATTCAGTTTATTCAAAGTTCTAATTCAGCCAATTCAGTTTAGTATAAGTACAAATTTTGTTTACACACAGTTAAATGTCAAAACAGTTCTATATTAATTCATTTTAGTGTAAGTACAGTTTCAATGACAAAAACAATTCCATTTCAAACAATTCAGTTTAGCATAAGTACACAGTTTAAAAGTAAGTACAGTTTAATTGTGAAAAATATTTCTATTTCAAGCTATTAAGTTTAGTCAAACAGTTCTAATTCAAACAATTCAGTTTAGCATAAGTAGGCAGTTTAGTTCTATTTAACCTATAAATAGGGCCTTATCAGGTGATACCATTCTAGGCCAGAGTGGACCTGGGAGCAATGGCAGTGAAGGAGTACTCTGCATTCCCCAAAGCCCCAGCATCACTGGAACCTCACCATCAGATTTCTTAGTGTCATATCCTGGACACTCGTTGGAAGGGGGGTTTACCCCTCTGCAGAGGTGCAGTCATTGTATTCAACAGCCCCAGCTAACTGGGCAAACCAGCTATGGATAGTAGAGCAGAATGAGCTCTTTAACCTTGGTATGACAACTAGTCTTGGAGAAGGAAAACTGAATTCAAACCTGTTAAACTCTTCTTTAAAAACTGACCTGGTGTCACATCCTGCTTGTGCAGAGGGGTTGGTAAATACATATTTTGAGGCCTCAATTCAGCACTTTTGCAATTACACCACAGAGACTTCCCCGGGTCATATTTATTCTTTGAAAAATTGAACTTGCTTGCATAGTCAAAGACATTTAAAAGTATGTTGGTGTTGGGGATCTTAACTGTACTCGACTTGGACCTCAATTTGAGTCTTGTGCGGGTACAGAATGACATAGCTGTCAGTTCATTCCTTATCTGATCACAAAGTATTGATTTTAAAAGAAGAGATTGAATATATGTTAGAAGATTGAACTTGCTTGCCTAGTCAAAGACATTTAAAAGTATGTTGGTGTACACACTGTACTGGACTTGGACCTCAATTTAAGTCTTGTGTGGGTACAGAATGACATAGCTCTCTTGTTGCATATTGTACCGCTGGACAAACAATGAAAGACTCATAGATATATAAAAATATAATTTATATTTTTATTCTTTGATGGCAACATTTATGTGAAGTAGGAATACAGTCAGAGAGAGTTTACACACATCTTTCTTCTCTAGCAGGGACCCTTTTTGTGAAGTATTGCAACAAATGGAGAACACACACGGGGGAACTGACAGGTTTGTTTTAGTGACTAGCGGGTCTCTGCTCACATTCCAAAATTACAGACTTTATATCGTCTTCTCAAGTCCCATGCAGAAATATGAACCCACCTCTTCGCCCACATATTTTCTGTTTATGGCTGGTTATCAGAACATACATACTTCCAGTTTTTTTTCCCCCAGTAATTTGCTGATCTTATGTGGGAACGGAAATGTCTGTCACTCTATCCATAGGCAATAAATTATATTCTAGCCATCATCATTTATTTTTCTCTTTCCTGTGAAACCATTTTGTTGATGTTATCTTGCGACCACATTGAATCTGCAAAGTTCATCCACAGTACTCTATTGCTAGCTAAGCTAGTATATTAGTCTATTCCGTATCTGATCACAAAGTATTGATTTTAAAAGAAGAGATTAAATATATATAAGAAGGTTGAACTTTCTTGCATAATTGAAGACATTTAAAAGTATGTTGGTGTCAGGGATCCTCACCATACTGGACTTGAGCCATATTTGACAGTCTTGTGAGGTTACAGAATGACATAGCTGCCTGTCTATTGCTTATCTGATCTCAAGGCATCAATTTAAAAAAAAAGAGACTAAATATATATTAGAAGTTAAGTAATAAGATAATTCTAGTTTCAATCAATCAAGGCATTATCATCATTATTATATACTGATCTAATCTGTTGTCCTCATCTTGGTTGTTATGGTCCTATATTTTGGTCATTGTCCACTTAACCAGTGCTTAAATCTACCACCTAATAGTTCTATGGCACAAAGAATTTGATGAAAAAATGTACTTTTTATACAGATGCCAATGTTTCCTGCTATGATCTTTGTTCCTACTTGTGGGTTTTTGAAATAAAATGGACACACAAATTCAGTTTTGTCACGGTTTCTTCTTATTCTTTGCCATCTTACAGCTGCCTCTTTCGCTCACATCCAAAATAATCTCCATTACGTTCTTTCAGTTCTGCCAAAGCCAAATACTGACAAGCCATCTAGCTTGCCTATTTATTGATGCCAGTGACCATGCATCCGGGAACCTCAATCAAGCCAAGCATCTTCATTACGCTTTAGTAGCCTTTTTCACATTCAAAAGGACCTGGAGACATTATTTATATAGCATGTCATTAACAGGAATAGCCAGGTGGAGGCCACTCCTCTTCAGGTCTGGTTTGAATTCAGTGTGTTCCTTTTCCTAGACCAGTTACCATATCAAGGTTAAAGACCTTTGTCTGCTCTACTATTTATTCATAGTTGAAGGGATGATAGTTGGATGCATACCTTTCTCATGTATTAGTGCTATGTGAGATGCAAATATCTGTAACATGACCTCACTGACATGGTACTGAATGAAAACATGAGCATGACGTTATCCCTTAAACATGACACAAACGAGTCTGTTGGTTGCTTGATATGACAGTTTATTTGTTTCTCCAAACCAATAGCAGTTGCAACAAGAGAGAAGGAGAAAGTATATTTCACTTATTTTGATATACAGAGAGATATGAGCCCCATAAGACAGACTATGTATGCAGCTGACTTTGTCTTTTCATTGCAGACCCAGATAACTTTGTTATTGTTCCTCATGCGTAAATTCCTTAATGTATCATCTCGTCCTTCTGTCTGCTCCAACATCCCCAACTCTCTTGATGACCTCATGAAGCTGACCCAGTTGGCTGAGGCTGCAGAATACACTGACTGCATCTCTGCAGAGGAGTAAGACTTCCCTTAGAAGTGTCTCGGATATGACACTTAAACAATCTGATAGTGAGCCTTTAGTAATGCTGGAGTTTGGGGGAATGTAGAATACCACCTTATTGACATCACTTCCAGGTCCACTCTGGCCTGGACTGGTAGCACCTGATAGGGCCTTATCTATGGGTCAAATAGAACTAAATTGCATACTTATGCAAAATTGAATCGTTTGAAATAGAACTGTTTTTGATATTGTAACTGCACTACACTAAACTGAAATGTTCAAAATAGAACTGTTTTGACATTTAACTGTATGTAAACAAAAACTATACTTATACTAAACTAAATTGGCTGAATTAGAACTGTTTGACTGAACGGAATAGCTTGAAAAAGAAATGTTTTTGACAAATAAACTGTGTACTGAATTATTTGAAATAGAACTGTTTATTTGTATAGAAATGGATTTGGTATTAAATAACCTTCAAAGGTTGATATGCCATAAAACTCAAACAAATGATCTCTCTGAAATAATTAAAGCTGTAGTCATGTCAGTACTACTGTATAAATAGTTACCTCACTTAGACCTTTACAAAATGCTTACAGAAAAAGCTAGCTGGAAACTACACAAAAACATGTTTTACTATATATTGTGTGTAATGAACAACTCAACATTTCACTTTGCTAGCCTACAAAAGTACTAAGTCAAGTCATATATTCTAAGCATTTTTAATAACA
Source organism: Sepioteuthis lessoniana (assembly GCA_963585895.1). Classification (NCBI taxonomy): domain Eukaryota; kingdom Metazoa; phylum Mollusca; class Cephalopoda; order Myopsida; family Loliginidae; genus Sepioteuthis; species Sepioteuthis lessoniana. Next base: position 39,346,395 of record OY757908.1, on the reverse strand, counting down.
TTTCATTTACTTATGTTACAGGACAACCCAATATTTTTTCGTTTTTAAGATGAAAAATTGGTCTTAAAAAGCTGTTTGTTACATGAGTATATATATCCAGTTGCCTACGCTGACAGATAGAAGAACTGCCTTCACTTTTAGATATATGCACATCCGAATGTAAGAGAAATTCTCTGCCCCTGACATTTTGTAAGTTCTATTCAAATAAATTTAAATGATTTTCAATGGCATCAACTTTATATTGAATTGCATCTTAATCTTCAGTATTAACTTGATTGAACAAGATATTTGCCATTTGACTCAACTATCTTCTAACATCTTCCAGGATTCCATTCACTTGGAACTTTTTATCTTTCTCAGCAAAGTACTGCTCCAGATGCCTTTTAGCAATTTTTCAGCAACAGGAAATTCTTCAAAACACCAGTATAAAGGATGATCTGAAGATGTAATATCTTGTCAATATGGAAGATTAGTGAACATTTAACAGCAAGACTGAAACAACAATCAGTAAAATAATACACAAATAGTTCAGAAAAGATAAAGTCAAGTCATATATTTTAAGCATTTTTGATAAGATTTATTTTATTTATGTTACAGGACAACCAAACTGAAAGGGTAAAATAAAAATCAAATATGGAAATGAAAATAAGTGCAACCTTGACACAGAGAACGATTGAAAAGTTTTGGTGATAGTATATGTCACTGTGAAAAAAAAAAAAAAAAAAGAATGGAATTTGATTGTTAAGAAAAAGACAAAGAAATTTAAGACGCAAAATAGGACATTTATTTTGAAAATTTGAAGACAGGTAAGATTCAGGTTAATGAAGAGATTGATATTAAAATAATTATACAGATGTAGTATATATATATATATGATTGAGTATTTGCCATTTTTATTCAGCTTTTATAATGCCCAATGCTTTCAAGGAGGTGACCTGGAAATTCGGGTTGGGGTTGCTGTTGGAGCCAATATGATGTACAAGAACCTAAAATTGGCTATGAAGACAGTAGATCACTAAAGACGATCCTTAATGCATCTAAAAACTGTATTCTTCAAATATATATATGTTCTTTTAAAAAAAAACAACAATCAGTCACTTTAAGATAATAAATTTATTCTTATCCTGATAAAAAGCATTGATCTGAAGTCCTGTTAATTTTTTAGAGCATTGATTTATATCAATGCTTTTAACAGGATGGAAATATATTATCATAATGTGACCAATTGTTGGTTTTTTTTTTTAAGAGAAAATTATTTGCTCTGTGGATTTTATTTACATTGACCTCTTGACCAGGATTACTTAAATTTAATATTCTATTTTTGAATATTTAATTGGAATTGTTCCCAACTCTGAATTTACTGGATTAAGATGAGTTGGGAATGATTTGATTTGAGAATACTTAAGAGGATTCTTATAAATCTCCAGGAGTGCTCAATGTATGATAATTAATATATAAATTTATAAATTTCATACAGAGCAAATTCATATAATTGGAAGAGAAACTCAACAGACCGTCATTTGGTTATTATAAATTTATTTTGGCTGGTCACTCGGAATGAAAAATCAAACTCTTCAGATAGGCATCACATAATGGAGAGAAAAAATTATGAAAATATTCTTTCAATGGATTTGTACTCATTCAAAAAAATGAATAAAGAAAGAAAAAGGAGAGAAAAAACAAAAAGATATAGGATAGAATATATATATATATATATATATATATAAAATGTACTTAGAGAATAAAATGTCATTTTCTTATATTCTCTCTCTGGAGTTTGATCATACACACACACACTCACACACATATACATAAAAGTGAAAACAGTATCCACGGAAAATAAACAACTTGACAGATGTACAACATCAGTTTTTGAACTATTACATGCTGAATTAGCAGCCCCTATGGCATTGGTGTGTATAAACAGGCACATATATGTCACCACATTCATTGAGGATTTTTTCAGTGTGGTATTTGTATATTTTCTGAAATCTAAAAAGGATACTGTATCTGCCACTCAGAAATTTATAGCTGATTCTGCTCCCTATGGTAGGATAAGATCCCTGAGATGTGATAATAGATGTAATAATTCAAGTCAAATTATTTCAAGAAATTTTTCAGTGATAATAGTATTTGACATGAAACTTCAACACCTCATTCATTCCACCAAAATAGGATGGCGGAAAGGAATTGGTGAACTGTTTGAAATGGCTAGAAGCTTTCGGATCTCCACTGTCATGACATCTGCAGTAATCTGAAATATTTTAACAACTATCAGAAACAAACTCTCACTGTATGATAAGATAAGAAGAAAGAAGTCTGACCTCTCAAAGATACACATTTTTGGATCAGCATGTTATGCCAGCAAAAACTTGAAGGAAAAGCTCAACCTAAAATGTGAAAAAGGTATATTTGTTGGATACAAGAGAAACAGTCTTTCATATTTAGTCTTTTATCCTGAGAATAAAAGAGTTCTCAAGTATAGGCAAGTGAAATTTGTTAGTACAATGACAAATCAACAGACTCAGATTTACCCAACAAATGACAATAATGAAGACTTCTTCTAAAAGAATTATATACAAAACCAGAAATCAGATGTAACTCCTGATGCATTAAGATATCTGATTCAAAAGACAACACACAGATCAAGGAAGATAGCAAAGTTCAGCATTACCTCAGAAGGGAAAGAAGAGCTCCTCAATACTTAAATGATTACAGAATGAAAGCTGAGGATGACAGTGACTGAGCATTAATCAACATGGATTACTGTTATAGAGCCACATGTAATATATCACAATCTAATGAAGGAAAAAATTCCTCAAACACTTACTGCTGGATTAAGACAAAGCAAGAGGAAATAGAACCTCTAAAGAAAAATAATGTTTTAGCACAGACATAAAGGCAAAAATGCAGTAAACAGTAAATGAGTTTATAGGTGCCCGTGGTGTAATGGTTATCACTGTAGGAAATGGACATGATAACACAAGTTCAAATCCTGAACGAGACTGATTACATTTCACATAGCACTAATACCCTTGGGAAAGGTATGAATCCAATTATTCTCCCTCCAGCTATGGGTAAATAGTAGGGCAGACTAGGTTCTTCAACCTTGGTGAGGCAACTAGTCTGGGAGAAGAACAACTCTGAATTCAAACTGGTTAAACTCCACTTAAAAATTGACCTTGTGTCATATCCTGCCCGAGCGGAGGGGTTGGTAAATATGATAAATGCATTTATAACACTAAGAAAAACTCACATGGATCAAAAAGATAGAAAGCAAAATTCATTGCTAAAAGATCCAATCAAACAAAGAGACTATCCATATGTAAAGCTGCATATTTGAAGAAAAATATGGGTTATCCCCCAAACGTTGTACGCGCATAACTCTGAGAGCGTTACGTGGGGAGCAAGTACCAGGAAGCAGCAGGGGCCAAGAGTTACAGGGCAGGATAGAGAAAAGAAGCAACCAAACATGAAGGTGGGACAGCTCTCATTGGACAACAACATAGCACCAGCTAAACAGACAGAGAACCTCGAGGGATGCTGAAGTTAAAATGAACCTTACAATGAAGAACTCTGAACCTCACCAACTAATCACCTCTAAAGATAAATGTTCAACAAAATAATTTGAACTTGTTACCTTTGTAAGATTATTGACTGCTAAAAGAAAAAGTTTTAGCAAGTTCATACAAAAAATACAAAGGTTTTTTGAAACATCAATTTGCCTTGTTTTTTTCCTTTCTTACGACTCATATAGGGAGTGGAAAAATTTTTTCCATAATATGGTCTGAGCTTAAACAAAACAAGAGAGTTTATACCTAATTCAGCAACTAAATAGGATAGACCCTCAACTCAAGTATGAACCAGTGAAAGTACTTGGTACAATTGCACTCTCTAAAGACCAAGTAACTCGACAGAGGTACAAACATAGAGATATCAAATGTCATTTCATCAGGGATGCATTGCACAATAAGAAAATAGAAACTGTTTATTGTTCAACCACTGATATGACTACTGATGTGATGACAAAACCCAGGACCAAATAAAAGTTAGAAATGTTCAAAAGATTTTTTACTTGGACTTAAAACTCTTTTTTTATATCATGCTCTCATATAAATAGAAATGAATAAAATAGTTAATATGAGAACATGCTGGGGTGTTAAAAGTTTTACACCAGGTTCAACCGCCCAAGCTGTTTTCTTACTTGTACAGCCTTCCTGTTCTGTTAAATCAATTTATTTTCTCCTTTCGTTTATTTTCACCTTCTTATTTCACAGCATGGCAAATGCAACAATACAGACTTTAGAAATAGAGTTTTACATGCATATGAGAATACACATGTGTACACACATTCACATACTTACAAACATATACATACATGCCTACATATGCACCTTTTTGACTCCTGCATTACATGCAAGTACACACACACATGTACAGGGGTTGGATGAAATAATGGAAACACCGAGAATCTTAGTATCATAATTTTGAAACTCCTATAAAAACCATCAAACATTTCTTATTTTTATGTTTTTTGATTCATTATTAATTTTTCTCATCTTATTTTACTAAAATTGTTTTTTACAGACATCATCAGAAGAAATTAATCAAAATTCATTAAAATAGCAGATCTACCAGACTTTAAAAGAGGTCAAATTGTTGGTGCTTGTATGGCAGGCGCTAGTGTAACAAAAACTGCAGAATTATTTGGTGTAGTAAGGAGTACTGTCTTGAAAATAATGACAGCATTTGAGAAAGAAGGAAAACTCTCCTCACTGAAGCAAGACAGCAAAAAAGTGAAAGTTGTCTGATAGAGACCATCAGACTCTTATGCGGATTGTTAGGAAAGATCACAAGAATAGAGCTTTGAAAATTTCAGCAGAGCTTAATGACCATCTTGAGAACCCAGTTTCCACAAAAATTGTTAGAAGGGAGCAGCACAAAGCTGGATTTCATGGGAGAATTGCAATCAGAAAACTACTCCTTTCAAAAACCAATATTGCAAAGCATTTAGAGTGGAGTAGAAACCTACAGAACAGGTCCAAAGAACAGTGGAAGAATGTTATTTTCTCGGACGAGTCATCCTTTACCTTATTTTCAACGTCTGATCGAGTATAAATGTAGAGACAGCGTAAAGAAACATTTGATCCTGACTGTCTTCTTCCAACTATTAAACATGGAGTATATTCTGTGATGATATTGGTGGGGGGTAATATCTTGGAAATCTGCCGGCCCAATTGTTTCCCTTCATGGTAGGATCAAAAGTTAAGACTTTAAAAATTTTATCAGATCAAATTCATCTTATGGTCGCAGAACTGTTTCCGGAGGGAAACGTAATCTTTCAGGATGATAATGCACCAATTCACACAGCTAAAATTGTGTCTTAGAGGCATGAAGAACATTCTAGTGAAGAATCTGGCCATTGCAGTCCCCAAATCTCAATATTATTGAAAATTTATGGTGCATTTTAGAAAACCAAGTAAGGAGTCAATATTCTCCATCATCATCACTGAAAGAACTTGATACTGTTTTGGCAGAAGAATGGACAAAAATTCCTCTGGAAAACATTCAAACTTTGTATGAATCCATACCTTGTAGAATTCAAGCTGTAATTACAGCTAAAGGTGGTCCTACACCATATTAAAATAAATTTGTTTGAAATTTCCAGGTGTTTCCATTATTTTGTCCAACCCCTGTATAAGTTATATTTAATTGTAGCATATATATATATATATATATATATATATATATACATATACATACACACATAATTGCCTCCCTAGTAAGTATGCCTTTGATAGTTATTTTGCGGGATGTTATCTTGTTACACACGTCACTGTCTGTAAAACAGGATAAGCAGAAGAAAAACAAGTGAAAAACAAAGAAGTTAGATAAAAGACAAACTGAAAATGTAAATGAAGAAAGAAAGTGCAAACTAAAATAGAAGAAGAAAGGAAACAAAAGATATTCCTTGAAAACAATTTGTTTTAGATTGAAGTTTCTCACCTCTCTACATTGGCATGTCTTTTCAAATTTGGATTCTAAAAAAAATAGTTTCTTCCTTCTGGTTTTAACATGTTTATTTTTTTGTGACTTCCCTGTGTGAAGGAATGGAAGAACACTAGTCGGGGACGGCTGACTACAAAGCACCGTCAGCTACATTTATGACACTCATTTAAGTGTCAAGAAGTTGGCTGGCAAAATTAATTAAATGAAATTAGTTGATTGTAATTGATTAAATGATAATTAATCAAATCATGATAATAGTTATTTTATTGAATGATGATTAATTTAATTAAATCGTGATAATCAGTATTTTCTTAAAAATAAATTCATTTTGGGTGTCCAAGTATTTTTTTGAGAATCGGGTATAAAATAAACACCAAGTCATTAAGTACAAAAAGTTTGAGATCCGATCAGAACTTGTTGACCTATAAATCTGTCCCCCAAAAAATAAACATTCAGACACCTACAAGACTTGTCAAAGACTCATCAAATTTCAAAGCATAAACAAAAAAATGTATTTTTAAGATGGCGGACAATTTAGGTTGGTGTCACCAAGTTTGGCACAAGGCCTTGAATCACTAAATTGGTCAACCAACCACAGGACTGCTCCTTGTAGCCCCTCCCGATGACTGTGGCTGATTGGCCAATTGTCTAAACCAATCAGAGGCAAACCAGGGGGATTGTTACGATGATAGCCATTGGTTGGCAATCCCCATTGGCTGACCAATCAGAAACTGATTATTCGGGATTCGGGCCTAGTGGGGGCTGAGGCTCTGAACACGGCCTCAGAAGATCAATTATTGCAGTATATAAAGCTTGTCATGGTTAGGGAACTTCACAAGGAGGTTCATCGGCAAAACTTCCACTCCATAAAACAGCAGGGAGAATTGATCACGCATTTTTTGTCTAGACTGCGAACCCTAGCAAAATTTTTTGAATTCACAGTTGCTTGACCTAACAAACCAGATTGTGGCCAATGTCTTGTCAACTCAAACGACATGGTGGCAGGGCAAATAGTGGCAGGATTCGCTAACATGGACCATCAAACTAAGATACTGGCGGAAGCTATAACCCTCGTTATTGTGCAACAGAATTTTGATAGGCTAGTCAGTCTGGAAATGACCAACCATTCAACACCCCACTTCAACAGCACCATGCACCATACTACGGTGGCTAACGTGCAAAGGTCGGACTGCAAGAAGCAGTCCTGGGAAGTTAAGACTTCACCGACCCCACAATATGTCCAACCCTGCAGAGGATGTGGAAAGTATTCGCATCCCAACGGGTCAATGAATTGCAAGGAGCGTCCTGCAGCCAAGATGGCATACTTTAATCGTGGAATATTCAGACACATGGAAAAAGTATGCCGAAAACCAAAAGAGGGATCAGCCAACAGATCAGCAGCGAGTGCAGCAAAAGAAGAATCCCATATCTTTGCAACCAGAGGGTGTACAAAGCTGCCCACAAGGAATGACCAATCCGGGAGAGTAAACCAGAGGTTAAAACTAATGCCACACAACCAAAGGCCATACCTCACCTTGTCTGGAATGGAGACAAATTTCAGAGGGGATTTCTGGATCCCCCGACATTTTTAGCTTTAACAGTGATCCCGATGCTAGAAGCTCATCCAGAATTCAGATACACCCCCATCAAAGCAAACAGCTTTTGCATCCACCATGTCACTGCCATAGCTGACACAGGAGCCCAAACCTGTTCTTGTGGTCTGAAAGTACAAAAGGCCCTTGGGTACCCAGATGGGTACCTGATACCAGCTACTCACCAAATTCAGGGAATTACAGAGGACCCACTAGACATAAGAGGGGTAATGTTTGCCTGCATCAGAGCTGGGTCAAAAGAAACACGCCAGGCCATATACGTGTCAGAAAACGCGATAGGGTTTTATCTATCAGAATCTGCCTTGAAGAAATTAGGCCTACTACCCACTGATTTCCTGACTTTGACTTCACAACAATATGTGACCATTAGCAATGAAGGAAAAGTTGGTGCAGATGCCCCCAAAGGACTATCATCCCACCCAAACCCATTGACATTCCATTTGAAACCACAGAGGGAAGCAGATACCAACTAGAAGAATGGGTATTGGAGCATTTTAGGGCCAGCACATTTAACACATGCTCCCATCAACAAATTCAGAGTATGAAAGGTAAATACCTAGACATTACTTTCATCCCAGGGACCAAACCAACTGCGGTCCACACCCCAATCCCGGTTCCATACCAGTGGAAAAAAGGGTCAAACAAGACATCGACCGAGATGTGGCAAAGAGCATTATCGAACTAGTACCAGTAGGTATGCCCACAACATGGTGTTTGAGAATGGTGGATGCACCAGAAAAAGATGGCTCACCTAGACACATGGTAGACCCCAGAAGCTCAACGCTGCCACTCTGAGAGAAATTCAACATACGTCGTCACTATTTAACCAGGCTTTGTTAGTACCAGCATACACCAGAAAGACCGTTTTAGATGTGTGGAACGGCTACCAGTCTTCCCCTCTCTCCATCGGCATGAGATACGACTACCTTTATCACTTAATGGGGCAGATACCATTATCATTGAGCCCCACAGGGATTCCATGCATCAGGAGATGCATATACATGGCAATTTAGTAACATCACTATTGATATGCCCAGACAAGCCAGATGTATTGACGATACAATACTCTGGGACGACTCTATAGAAACGTCCTTTCAGTACACAATAGACTATATCACCCACTGTGGTAGCAACGGTATTGTTTTTAACCCGGAGAAATTCGACTTTGCTGAAAAGGAGGTGGAATTTGTTGCATTCCAGATAATGGAGGACGAGATAAAGCCAACCAAGAGAATGACAGAAGCAATATCGAGCTTCCTGACGCTCAAAAATATAACAGACATTAGATCTTGGTTCAGACTTGTGAACCAAGTATCATACACATTTTCTCAAGCCAAAATAATGGCCCCCTTCCGGGAACTACTAAAGACAAGAGACCGGAAATTTTACTGGGACGATACACTTGACAAGATATTTGAAGAGTCAAAACTAAAAATTATAAATGAGATAGAAAATGGAGTAAAGACATTCGAAGTCAACAGACTAACATACTTGTTGACAGATTTCAGCAGAACAGGGATAGGATACTTCTTGTTCCAGAAGCACTTCAATTGTGCCACCGAAGCAGGACCAGCCTGCAGCGAGGACTATTGGAAGTTAATCTTAGCTGACTCCCATTTCACCAGCAATGCAGAATCAAGATACGCTCCAGTAGAAGGGGAGGCATTGGCACTTGTATAAAGACTGGAAGCTTGCTGAATGTTCATATTGGGATGCCTAGAATAATTGATAAAAATAGACCATAAGCTCCAAATTAAAATCTTTTCTGACAAAGCTATGGAGGATATAAAAAACCCAAGACTATTCAGCTTCAATGACCGCTCCTTAATGTATAGGTCCCGGATAAAACACCTTCCCAGCAAGCTCAACGCCGCACTGGACTGTACATCAAGGCAGCTTCAGGGCAAACCGGGGCAGTTGAAGGGGATGCTGTGTGGACCATAGATAGCACTATAAAGGCGTCATTTAGCTCAACATACGAGCATGACCCGAAATTAAGGGCAGGCACATGGGACCAAATTGTGGTCACAGCGGCCACAGACGATGAATGCCAATCCCTTGCTAAATGCATCCAAAAGGGGTTCCCAGAGTATTGGCATGAACTGCCAGAAACAATTTGCCACTTTTGATCCATGAAAGAAGCTCTATATTATGTAGATTGTGTTCCTATCATGGAAAACAAAATCCTCATACCAAAAAAACTAAGGGGAGAAGTACTGGAATTACTCCACGCACACATCAAGGTGTCAATGGGATGCTGGCAAATGCTAGACAGCGTCTACTTTGGCCAAGGTTAGATGCAAGCATCCACCAGACCAGAACCCAATGTAAGACATGCAACACCATTGCTTCATCATAACCAAAGGAACTCTTCATGCCACCATCAAATCCCGAGTTCCCATTTCAGAAGACTGAAACAGACTTCTTTGACATGAAGGGAAAAAATGATATGGTCTATGCAGATCTCTACACAGGATGGGTAGAAGTGGCCCTCATGTATTCAGGGAATGCCAGGACCGCATGCGACACACTACAAAAGTGGTTCTGCACATATGATGTCCCGGAAGAAATATCATCTGACAGAGAAACCCCATTTGATTCCCAGAAGTACGGCCCATTCCTAAATAACTGGGGAATAAAAAAATGCACATCATCAGTATACTACCCGCAAAGTAATGGATGGGCAGAGCTGGCCATCAAAATGGCTAAGTGGATACTGACAATACTGATGGTTACGGCCGGCTACACTACAATCGCACTGCAAGGGCCTTATTGACTCACTGCAACAACCCCGTTCAATGTCTGGACATGTCCCCAGCAATGATGCTGTATGGCTGGATAATTAAAGACCATTTTCCAGCCCTTCGGGACAAATACAGAATCCACAAACGGTGGAATGAAATTAGTAGGTATCGAGAAAGAGCGATGGCCAAAGGACACCTTAAGAACGAGAGACAATACAACAAGCATAGCCACCTGCTTCAAGAAATAGAAGTCGGTCAATCAGTTCAGATACAGAACAAGACCAGGCCCTACCCATGCTGATGGGAAAAAACTAGCAGAGTGGTGGAAGCACTCGATAACAGCCAAAGGACACCTTAAGAATGAGAGACAATACAACAAGCATAGCCACCTGCTTCAGGAAATAGAAGTCGGTCAACCAGTTCAGATACAGAACAAGACCAGGCCCTACCCACGCCAATGGGAAAAAACTAGCAGAGTGGTGGAAGCACTCGATAACAGGCAGTAGCACGTATACATCGATGGGAGCAACCAAGTAATCTGATGCAACCGCTGCTTCCTCTGGAAGATAAACCCAGTAATAGACAGCCCATATTACCCACTACCAGAGGGCCTCTCCAAGACTCTGAAAATAGCAAAGGTGTTGACAACACTGAAGTTCCAACATGCGGAATCACGACTTACACACTACCAACCTGAGGCATCGGATATAGTACCAATGGAGGTGGAGGAGGTCGAGGGCCATGAAGACAGAGACAACGTCACAGCGATGGAAGTTGATGAAGATCAAAATCAACCACCATCAAACCAAGAGTCTCACTGAAGTACCAGAGTATCACCACCCAGGGACTTATCCCCACAGTTGGATGGCCTGTCTCACTATCTGTCAGAACACTCTTCGTACATGACTATAACCCGTGGTCTCATGGGGGGGGGCATGTGAAGGAATGGAAGAACACTAGTCAGGGACGTCTAACTACAAAGTACCATCAGCTACATTTGTACAAGGTATACAAATAGGTCTCAACAGCGGATGTGTGAGACACATATAAACTGTCCAAACTGGTCCATTGGCAGCTATTACTATAGAACATATGACGGATATTACCAACTCTACACCCTGAAATACTGATCTATATATCCTTCACACAATCTTCATTTGTATCTTTCTTATTTCCATTTTATTTCCTTTCTTCTTTCTATATCCATTTTTTAAAGTAAAAATGGTTTCTAACTTAAATTTATTAGTGTATTTTTACATAGGAACTGTGAAAATGCAACACTGCTCCTGTGAGTTTATAAATTGAAATTCTCTGAAAATGATTCTCCAAAGACTTCACAAGAAAATGATTTTTTTCTTGTGTGTATTCATGTCTTTTTAAATGATACTTATGCTCCACACATCTGACAAGGAAATGGTCGTCCTTTGGATTTTGTATATTGCATTTGAAATGGTTATTTGGTTGATTGCGGTAATTTAATGGCAAATCCTGTTTCTTTATATATATGATTAATAAGTGAATAGTTTGAAGGTAATTTTATTTTCCAATGAGTTAGGGCTCAGTTGTTTGCATGCAGTGAAATGGTTATGGATACTGCTATGTTAGCCACCGCTTTCCAGCTGCTTTAAGATAAAAAGGGTAGAGTGTTTGCCTCCATAGCAATTTGAAAAAAATGTTTGGGACAATTATATAGGTTTTAGAGCCTGACATTACCAGCTGATTGATCAGATATTGCTTCTCTGCCTGCCAGTCAATACTAATATGAGCCAAAGTAGAGTGAAACAGATCATGTGGCCGTTTTGACTACCGTATCACAGAGAGCTCAGCTACCAGGATCCTGTCCTCAAGTATTACATGTTGCCACCAACATATAACAGAGAGTCTAATTGAGGGGGGTCTTACCTGAGGTGGAGTTGGTATATTTTACAGCTCTGATAGGACAGAAAAAGGACATTGGTAAAAATATTGATCAATGCACTTGACAAAAATTTTTTTTTTTTCCTGTGTGAATTTGCATATGCCGATTCAAATGGGGCTTTTGTGAAAATGCTGATCCACAGATTTTACAAGAATATGGTTTCTCTCCAGTGTGTATTCGCATATGTTTTTTCAAACTGGAGTTCTGCGAAAATGCTGATCCACATACTTCACAGGAAAATGGTTTTTCTCCAGTGTGTATTCGCATGTGTGTTTTTAAATTAGAATTTAATAAAAATCCTGCTCCACACACTTCACAAGAAAATGGTTTCTCTCCAGCATGCATTTGCATGTGTGTTGTTAAACTGTAATTCTGCAGAAATGCTGCTCCACATTTTTCACAGGAAAATGGTTTTTCTCCAGTATGTATTCCCATGTGTGTTTTTAAATTAGACTTTTTTGAAAATGTTGATCCACACACTTTACAAGAAAATGGTTTGTCTCCAGTGTGTATCTGCATGTGTGTCTTTAAACTAGAATTTTGTGAAAACGCTGCTCCACACACTTCGCAAGAAAAAGGTTTTTCACCATTATGCATTCGCATATGTGTTTTTAAATTGGAATTCACTGAAAATTCTGCTCCACATACTTTACAAGAAAATGGTTTCTCTCCTGTGTGGATTCGCATATGCCTTGTTAAATTAATCTCCCATGAAAATGCTGCTCCACACACTTCACAAGGAAATGGTTTCTCTCCCGTGTGCATTCGCATGTGTCTTTTTAAATAAGACTTCCATGAAAATGCTGCTTCGCACACTTTACAGGTAAATGGTTTCTCTCCACTGTGTATTCGCATATGTGTTTTTAAACTGGAATTCTGTGAAAATGCTGTTCCACACATTCCACAAGAATATGGTTTCTTCCCTATGTGCATTCAAATGTGTTCTAAAACAAAATTCTCTGAAAATGCTGCTTCACATACTTTTCAAGAAAATGGTTTTTCTTCTGTGTGTATTTGCATGTGTATCTTTAAATGAGACTTTTGTGAAAATGCTGATCCACACACTTCACAAGAATATGTTTTCTCTCCAGTGCGCATCTGCACGTGTTTTTAAATGAGACTTTTGTGAAAATGTTCTTCTAATGCTTCACAAGAGAATGGTTTCTCACCTGTGTGTATATGCATGTGTCTTTTTCAAACATTCTTACATGAAAATGCTGCTACACACTTCACATAGAAATGATTTTTTTCCTGTGTGTTTTTGCATGTGCTGTTTTAAATAGGACTTTGGTAAAAATAATAATCCATATATTTAACAGGAAAATAATTCCTTTCAGAGGGGTACTTGTTTGTGTGCTTTTAAACTGCAACAATCAGAAAATGCTGCTCTACACATTTGACAATAAAATTGTTTCTCTTCTGTGTATTTCTGCATGTGTTTTTTTTCCATTTTAAATTCTGTGTAAATGCTCTTTCACACATTTGACAAGATTAAGTTTGTTTTTCACTGTGTTTCCATGTTTACTCAGAAATGTTAATATGATAAAAATTCTGATAAAATATAAAAGATCTAACTAGATTCACACAATGAAAATTTTCAAACTCTTGATCCACACAGTTTAAAATTATACACTTTCATATTGGTATACGTGGCTTCAAAGATGAGAATTCTTATCATCCTTCAGAATTCATATCTGCAAATAGACAAGAGATTGTATTGTAGAAAAAAGTGTATGCAGTCTTTATTTGTACTTATATGATTATAGTAATTACATTTGTTCTACAATGAACAGTACTATATCACATCATTCATATTAAATCATACATACATCTCAATATCATTGCTCAGTTAATAGAAAACAATTTAAATACAATTTTTACTTTTGCTCAATTGTAACAAATTGATGGTTCATTATCTATAAAACATGACATCATAAAATTCAAAGAGTAATCTACAAAAATAATCTACAAAAAAGAATTTTTTAATATTTAAGACTTTACAAGGATTTTGATAAAAATAAAAATTAATCATAGAGTATCTCAAACATTTTATGATCATAAAAACAACGTTCCACTATTTTGCATTGTGATTTAAAATGATTTTTCATGCAAGAAAAAATATCAATGTTATTTCATTCAAGACATTTCCTTAAAATCAAAACAAGCTAAGTATTCCATCCAGAAAAGTAATGAAAATAAAGTTTTTGATAAAGATTACTTGTGTTTGGCCATAAAAAAAACAAATATTTTTCACATGAAAATTTAATGTTTTTCATTTATAACTTAATATCTATCCATGGTGATACCATAATGTGTTACAAATATTCTTAATGTACTTACCAATGATTCTAGTTCCCACCATATAATGAGTGACTGCAGACATTATGTCAGTCCTGAGTTCATTTGGCAATTTCCTAATAGAGAAAAGAGTCAGAACACATTGGCTGGTATTGCATGCATTTTGCATGTCAATTTAGACAATTACGTACACTATGAATTTGGTAGTATTTATCAGTAGGGAAATCTTGGATTTTCATTTGATGTCTCTACTGAACTAAATATGAGTCATCAATGACTTGCTTTGTTGAGGGATAATGTGCCAGCAACACATAATCATCAAAAAATATAACTTAAAATAATAGAGTATATGCCGGTGTCATTTTTCCATAGGGAATGGTATGATTTGCAAACCATGTGTTCTGCTTGCAAACTGATCATAGAATTTTCAAACAAGAATAAAAGATAGTTTGGAAATTCTACATAAATTCCAAGGAAACTTGGGATCTTGCCTTTCTACTGACAAGCAACACAAGATCCTGCAAGTGACCATGTTTAGAACATCTACATTTCTACTACTGCTAAGGTAAAGGGATATTTTGTAAACCTTGAGCAGTTGATTGGACTGTGTCATCAGAAATCAGTTGTGTAATCTTAGGTATTTTGATTGGTATAAGCCTTCTTCATCTTGATTATATTAATATAATATTCATATAACATTTTATTTTTATCTTTAAAATGAATAAAACATAAAAATAAAAACTGAATTACCTTACTTTAAGGAATTGCATACTTGGCCTTATGAATGTGACTTCCCAAAAAGCATGTGTAAAGTGGAAAACCAAAAAATTTTGAGTCTAACAAATGGTAATGTCTTGTAAAATTTTTTTGTACATTCTTAACATTTAACATCGTTGAGTTTTTGAGAATGAAAACATGTGCTGACCTTCTACATTTGCATGGTATTTTGCCAAAATCATTAACCTGTTCACTTAAGTAAGTGAAGTTGGTGACCATAGTCGAGGGCGACCAAATAGCAACTACACTGAGGTGTAGAGGAGGGCGTTATTCCTTTCCCGTGATTGCTCCACTTTACCTTTGATCCATAACTTATAATGCTGAGTGTTAAGCAAGGCGGTATCAAGTACCATTTTTTGAGTCTTTGGTATGACTCAACTTGGAATTGAAGCCCAGTCTCTTGAGCTATTGGCAAACATTCTACCCACTAGGCCAATGGACTGGTATGTGGGTACACATAGAAAAGATCAGAGATTGTGAGATTGCGGTAATTTACTAAGCTTTTTGCTTAGATGTAGCACAAGGCCGCATGAATTGGGCACCTAATGAGAATCAAACTCACTCGTGTAGGTTTGCCAGTCTACCTTGCTAACCATTACACCACCCGAGGTGCCCTGAGCTTGTGAGATTGCAGACGAAGCATTCTCATGATAAAATCAAAGAGTGTGTAATAATACAATTGTTTATTTTGAAGAGTCTCTTTTAAATAGAGCATGCATCCCTCCTTGGAACATAGTTTTATTTCTAAACAATTTCCTCAGATATCACTGTGATGCCAGGACTGTATTGGAGACCTTAGAACTTTCTTGAAAGAAAACAGTAGATTGGCATTCATTTTATTGTGAAGTAACTAATACATGGTTTCATAACCAGTATCCTATTGGTGATAGTTGAATTAGATCAAACACCCATTGTTTGTCATAAATATAACAGAGGTCCTCTTCTGAAAAAATTATGTTTGTTAGGTGGAATTAAAAGATTAACCAAATGTACATTTGTGATTCCTTTGAATTCAACTGGTGAGAAAAGAAATAAAACCATTTCTTCCTCACATAACAAAATATATCAAACCTGGTTCAGTCATCTAAAGTGATGCTTAGCCAGCTAACAAAGATTTGAGTAAGGCGATAATCACTCTGGATTACTCACTTGAAAGAATTTGTCAGTGATCATAAAGCGATTTGGGTGAGACATTAAAGGATAAGTTAAGCAACTAGGAATTAGGTCAAAATGTCACAGTACCTGGTGAGATATTTGTTTATCTCATCAACTTAACATCCTGCCTGCCAGTAGGCAGGATCATCTGGCATTTGTGTCAGGTGGCTGATTGTAAGTTAATCACCTGATCCCAGAAGGCTATCTCCATGGCAATACCTGCTTTGCAGGGATGAGTTTATAGCTTGGTGTCTGAAGAACTCTATACACTTATCTTATCCAGCCGGTACCAACATATATAATTGCGACAGCCCCCAGGCATCCAGAACCAATATGCAATGTCAGCAGCCGCCTTCAGTTCGTTAGCATCGATCATCAAAACGCCTCTGAACCGACAATCGCCTATCTCCCTCCAGTCCTCTGCTACAGCGTGGGAAAAAATAGATAGAAAGTTCTCCTCAGGGAAAGTGACCATACATTGCCCCACCCCACGTTGTAATTCTTTAAGTGTTAAGGTAGTGAAGATTCATGTCTGAAAAAGAAGGGGGTTAATGATAGCCAGCTACTGGAACCCGGGAAGATATATTGAAGAAGAAAAAACCTTCTTTTCCCAGAATTTCAAATCTACACTTCTTGGCAAATATCCTTAGCTGCTCAACTTCTGCGTTTATCACTTCCTGTACCAATGCCATAGACCAATATTGTCACACCCCCAGTATGGATAATACAAAAATAAGCCTCAATATGTGCCAGGTTCCTCATGATAAAATAACCTTGTATCATACATCAGCTTGGTGGGAATTCTGTTAAATCCAATCTCATCAACCGAGAATAAACAATTGCTGAACAAATTCTTCATTTGGTCAAAATTAAATGGTTGAATGTATTGCTATTCAACACTAACAATTTAATTAAACATCAGTAATTCGTCTACACACAGTTAAATGATTTAACAATTCAATTAAACATCAGTCACTTTTAAAAAGAAATCAGTTCCATTACCTCTATATTTGTGCCATTTTCAATTTTTTTCTTCATGTTATTGTATATAGAAATGTAAAGGGTACTGTACTGTGCATGTTGACATTCAACCATTTTGCAGAAATGTGGGCTGAGTCTCTTATGTTTAGCTAAACACCCTTGGTCAATTAAAACTCTGAAACAGTTTAACAAAAGTGTATATGAAATGGTTTGGTTTTATGGCATATGAAGCATCATAGATTATTTAATGCCAAATCCTTTTTATACATATATATCAAATATATATGATTTGGTTGGGTTGGATTTTATGGCTTATCAAGCATTGCAGGTGCCATATCCTCTTAAGACATATATATCAAATATATATGATTTATAAACATATTTTTTGGTAACATTTTTAAACAAGCCTGAGCTTATTTTTTAAGTTCATAATTAAATGGTTTCAAATATTGATATGTAAAATTAACAATATCCATCATTTGTTTGGACACATTTAAATAGCTATACATATCTAAAAGATTTAGTTTGTTGGCAATTTCATTTTATAATAAGTTAGAATCAATTTGCTTATACAGAATTATTGCTATTGTTTTTACACAATCGAATGTTTTAAATTATAATTATCCAACATTTATAATAATTCAATTCTATATTAATCATTTGTTTACACACTGATAAACGGTTCCAACTATTGCCATGTATCACTAACGATTAAATTAAACATCAGTCATTTGTTTACACAGTTAAATGACCAAACAGTTTTATTCCAAACAATTCAATTTAGCATAAGTCATTTGTTTGTACACAATTTAAATGTCAAACAGTTTTACAGTGTAACCCGGATATAAGAGACTCAGATATAAGAGAGAGTTTGTCTCGTCCCAAATTAAAGCCCATACTTACCTAAACATAATAGACCAAACCCGGATATAAGATACGTCTTCTCCTGTCCCGACAACTCTCTTATATCCGGGTTACACTGTATTTGACTAATACTTAGGAGCCTACCTGGTACAATGGCAATGAAAGGGTACTCCGCATTTTGCTTAGCTCCAAGCTAAGAAACTCACCATCCGATGGTTTTGTGCCATAACTAGGACACTCGGTAGTGGGGTGGGTGGGTCTTACTCAGTTGCAGAGATGCAGCCAGTGTTAATCTCTACACTTCGTAAACTGGGCTCACGTGCGTATCTGTGGAACAGTTTCTCGTAACGTTTGAAAGTGAAAAATGAATTTAAGAAGCTATGGACTAAATATTACATAGTAGTAGACGGTTCTATGATTAAAGGGGTTATTCAAATAAAAGCAACTTTAGGATGTTCGGATTATTACTTCCTCATGAGAGCCGAGTAAATCAATCGAAGAGAAATGAGGTCAACACTTAATAAAAAGAGAAACAAGTAAATGGAATATATCAAAATAATTCAAAAAGTCATATAATTATGAAAGTTATGTGTTTCAAGAGGAGAAATTAAATATTCCTTACCGATGATGCTCAAAATAACCAACCACATCGGGAAGGATTGAAATAGCGAAGCTCTGAGATCTTTCTTCTTGTAGAGAATGAAACCGGAAATCTTCTTCCGGTGACTCGTCTAAAAGTGTACCCTAAAACGTAAGGGCTTCTCGGGGAAAATAAACGATAGATACAATTAATTGAATTTAATTCTATCGCATTTGACGTAAATACTAATGACATATTCGATAAAAGTGAGTCAAGACACCATTTTCTTGGAATTCAATATTTCTTTTCAAGTTTTCAACCGTCTTACATGCTGTTTTGTTCTATTGTTATTTTCTCCGTGTTCGTTTACCTAAATTCATTTAATTGAAAAGTCAAAATTAGCGGGATAGAAGCAATAAGAATCAAATTCACAGCAGTTAGGAAATATAAGATAATAGGAACGTACCCCCCAAAAAATAAAAGGCAAAAAGTAACTAGTGGAAGGAAATCCCGCGAGACAAACTTTTTCAGGTCTTCTGGCGAGCGGGAGAAAAAAACCAGATAAATAATAAAAATAAGTTGGATGCTGCAGAAGAGAATGAAAATGCTACTGTGACATCAGTACAGAAGGATAATCGCTTAGCCCGTTACATAAGAGTGATAACATTAGTGGGATTGGATAGTAATTTACGAAGCTCTTTGCTTCGTTGCGGCATAAGGTCGAATGAATGGGGCACCCAATGAGACTCGAACTTACTGAAGTAGGTTTGCTTGTCTAGCTTGCTAACCATTTCACCGCTAGAGGTGCCCTTTGTGGTATTGATTAAAAAATAAAATGTAAAATAAACAAATGGAATAAAAAGTGTAACGGTTCCTTGAAGACATCTCACAGGAAGCAAGAACGGCACATGCCTAAAGAAAGGTGCTTCTGGGTACTGAAGAAAAATTCTCTCTCTTCAGCTTTACATTTGATACTATTTACCAACCCCTCTGCTCAGGCAGGATATGACACAAGGTCAATTTTTAAGCGGAGTTTAACAGGTTTTAATTCAGAGTTTTCCTTCTCTTAGACTAGTTGCCTAACCAAGGCTGAAGAACCTAGTCTGTCCTACTATTTACCCATAGCTGGAGGGAGAATAATTGGATTCATACCTTCCCCAAGGGTATTAGTGCTATGTGAAAATGCAATCAGTCTCGTCCAGGATTTGAACTCGTGTCGCCGTGTCCATTTCCTACGACGATAACGACTACACCACGGGCACCTCCACTCAGCTTTACATTTGATACGGGACGGACCTTCGTTATCTCGGCTGCTAGCTGGTAGCGCACGTGTTCACCCGTTCTCCGACTCGCCCTGTCGACTGGGGCTGTAGAATACGCCGACTGCACCTCTGCAGAGGGGTAAGACCCCCCACCAATGAGGCCACCTGTTGGCCGTGGGTGGCGACCCGTAAGACGCTAGGACGGAACCCTGGTGGTTGAGCAGTCATTGATCCGGCGACAGAGTGGTCAATGGCTTGCAACACATCACTTTGGCCCTTACTTGGTCTGACGGGCGGTCGGATTGGGCCCGATCCGATTAATCGGCTGGTCCCGACATGCCCTACCACATATGTTTGTTTGTTTTTTTTTTCTCCCGATCGTATCATACAATCTGCTCTTGTGGAACTATTCGACCTACTTTGGTGGAACTATTCCCAACCCTTTATTCCATACGTGCTAGAAGGCGGGGACTGAGGGTCAATTGTGCTGAGAGGTAGGACTTATGACCGCTGTGTGATTGTTGTGTAATTAAAAGCAGAATTTGGCAGAGGCTCAAAATCATACTCTTTGCATGAGTATACTGGTATTGTATCCCCGTCTCAGCCAAGGCGAATGGGTTCCCTCCTTGGTTCATTCCCTTCTCAAGTTGGACTCCATGGTGGGTGGTGGAGCATAGGACCAGCGAATAATAGCTTTTTCTTCATCAAAAGAGCTGAAACGTACCCAAACGGAAACTGAATCGGACTACGATGGCGTGGCAAGTTTCCCCAGATTCATAAAAATTGAATCTACGGAAACGCCAATAACAAACCTATCGTCATTTTTAATTGAAAAAGTAATATCCAGTAATATGACCCCCGTCCACGGAAAAAAAAACTAAAAAATCAAACTCTGCTCGTTGAAGTTATCATCATCGTCATGTCGTGCCGCCGGCACGGATATCCCTGACCCTCTCTCGCCACTCCTCCCTATCGTTCATCGCTTCTGGTAGGTCTTCAGGGCTACATCCCGAATCCTCACAGAGCTGCTGTATGTATGTTCGAACTGGTCGTCCCGCTTTTGCTAAGTCATTTTTGTAGTTTTTGTTGTTTAAGCTCTGTAGCTGATCTTTCGAACACTGAGTCCAGGGCTCAAACCTCAGCAGGACGCGCCCCTTTTTTATCCGTGCAAAAAGCGACGCATGTGGTTTGAGTGAAGGTCATGGTTATCTTTCCATGGTTGTTTTTATTCTCATCTATAGAAGCCACTCTAAAAGATGAGCAGCAGTAGTTCCCTGATCGAACTGACGATCCTGACCGTTGAGCCGTGAGATTCATACGTCCAGGACCAGGTTAGGCATTGCATTAGGCCGTCAGATGGTTTATTCGCATACCTTTGAAGTAGATAAAAGAAAAAATGCTGATTTCCTACTGAAAATGACTAAATTCCATACTATAAATGTAAAAACTTCCCCTCACAAATCCTTGAATATAAGTAAAGGGGTTGTAAGAAGTAAGGAATTGTCATTATGCACAATTGAAGAAATAAAAAAAGAAATGAAGAAACAAGGTGTAACAGAAGTAAAGAGAGTTACAATAAAAAAAAGAGTAAACTCATTGAAACTAACACCTATATAACGACATTTGACCAACCCAAAATACCAGAGAAGATAAAAGTAGGCTACACAATGGAGAGAGTTGAGCAATTCATACCCAATCCATTGCGTTACTACAATTGTCAAAAATACGGTCATCACATGGATAATTGTAGAGGTTGACAAGTATGTGGCAAATGTGCTCAACAAGATCCTGACCACCACATTGACAATTGTAACAATCCATGTAAGTGTGCGAATTGCGGAGGCGATCATCCCGTCTATGCACGATCCAGTGAGAGTTGGAAACTGGAAAAGGAAATATTGGGAATTAAACACAGGAATAATATCCCATACAACGAAGCGTGGAAAATGAGAGTAGGATCTCAGACCACAACCTACTCTCAAGCCTTCCAGCGCAATAAAACCCAATATAACTACGAGAGGATCGTAAAAAATTGATTCAGCTGGAGCCGGGTGACTGGGAAGGCTATATCAATGAAATAAGAGCCTCACTTGATACCAACAAAAATTTAGAGACACTATATACAAAGGCAGATCTTGTAGCAAACAAAGTGAAGACACCTGTACAAACTCACACCTCCAGGGGTAAGACCGATCAAGAAAAGAGCATCAACCACACAACCAATTAAATGTGTAACATGTGTAACGGAGAAATCTCCTTCCAAAAATAGACCAAAAGATAGGCGATCCCTAATAAGACCACCCACTTCTACAGATACCTCCCTAAACAAGAAACTAAAAAAAGACAAGACAAAAATTACTCCAAAACAAAAAACCGTCGAAAGTGAAAATGTTGACTCGAGTAACAAATTCAAAATCTTAGAAAGGATGGAGATAGAAAACAGCCCCTAAGTACATAAACATAAAGGCCATAAAAATAACCGATAAAACAGTCCAAATCTAAGGCCTAACAATGAACCACAAAATAATTCAGTGGAGCTGCCTCAGAATCAAACCCAATAGGAGCTAACTGCTCTTATTGACGACTCAACAACAACCTGCCATTGTCTGCCTTCAAGAAACATTTCTTAAAACTAATGATGATATCACAATAAAAAAAACACCAAAGTTACAATTTCATCAACAATACCGGTCATAGAGCTTCGGGCGGTGTCTCAATCCTTATTACGAACGACATACCTCAAAGCAAAATCCACCTCAACACTCAACTCCAAGCAATAGCTGTCAAAGTGACTTTACACAGAACAATTAATATCTGCTCTCTATATATTCCGCCTCACGACGCCATAAATGAAAGTAAAATAAACAACATATTACAGCAACTATCCACACCTTTTATTCTACTTGGCGATTTTAACAGCCATAGCACCATGTGGGGCTGTAGAAGCACAAACCACAAAGGCCAAACTCTCGAAAATATCATTAACAATAATAATCTCTGCCTATTCAACAAAAAATCACCAACACACCTGGATCTGCTACCTACTCAGCCATTAATTTAACCCTCTGCGACACTTCACTTTTCCTTGATTTCACATGGACGGTGTATGACAACACATGCGGGAGTGACCATTTTCAAATTGTACTCGAGAGTTTGCACCGGTGGAGGTTAAATAAAGCTAACTGGGAAGAATTTCGCTCTCAATGTCAGAAACACCTCATAGTAAACAATACCGAAAATATTCCCCGAAAAACTCATAAATATAGCTAAAACATGCATTCCACACAACCCAACAACTCATAAACGAGACAGACCCTGGTTCAACTAAGAATGTAAACAGGCTATTCGCCTACGACGAGCAGCTTTGCGGAAATTCAACACTGAACTCACAACCTCCAATTTAATCTCTTTTAAATTCCACCGAGCTAATGCACGTAATATCATCAAAGAAGCCAAGAAAAAATCCTGGCGAAATTACGTGAGCAAGCTGAATACCTCTTCTAACATCAAAACAGTTTGGCTCATGATTCGGAAAATACCCGGTAAAAAACAATCAACTCCATTAAAACATCTCTTCGTAACAAACCACAAAATAACAGATAAAAAGGCCATTGCAGATCTTTTTGCAGGAATATTTTCTAAAAACTCCTCCAGCCAATTCAACACAGAATTCTATAAAATCAAACCCACTCTCGAAAAGAAAAAAATAAGGTTTTCTTCAAATAACTCCGAAGAATACAATAAGCCATTTACCCTAACTGAACTAGTGGACTCCATAAAAAATCCAACACTCAGCTGTCGGTCCTGATGAAATACACAATAAGTTTCTCAAGCAGCTACCAGACGAATCAGTCAAATGCCTACTTAAGGTATATAATAATATTTGGGTGAACGATACTTTCCCAGAAACATGGAGACAATCAATAATTGTCCCGATCTCCAAATCAGGCAAAGATACATCGAATCCGCAGAATTATCGACCCATCGCATTGACTAGCTGCCTTTGTAAGACGATGAAGCGGATGATAAACAGTAGACTGACGTGGTATCTCGAGACAAATGGTCAAATAACAAATATGCAAACAGGATTCCGGAAAAGAAGAGGAACCATAGATCATTTGATACGATTAGAAACCTTCATAAGAAAACAACAAATTTTTGACTAAGAGAAGGCTTATGACACTACGTGGAAGTATGGTATTATGCGGGACCTACATGATCTAGGCTTAAGAGGAAGACTGCCGATATTCATAAAAAACTTTCTCTTTGAAAAAACATTTAGGGTACGCGTGGGATCCACCTTTTCAGACTTACAACATCAATAGGAGGGTAATCCGCAAGGCAGCATCCTCTCCGTTACTCTCTTCTCCATCAAAATCAATAATATTGTAAAATGTCTAACCCCCTCGATCGACAGTGCTCTCTACGTCGACGACTTGGTCATATACTATCGGGCCACTCATATGAACATAGTAGAGCGACAACTCCAACAAAACTTAAACAAAGTAAATAAATGGACAAGAGAAAATGAATTTAAATTCTTCAAGTCTAAAACTAAATGCGTGCATTTTTGCTCTCTAAGGAAAATGCACAATGACCCTGTCCTAAAAATTGATGACTCCGAAATACCAGTCGTTAACGAATATAAATTCCTCGCCGTAATATTCGATAAAAAAAACTTTCATTCATTCAACACATAAAATACCTAAAAAACAAATCAACCTGTGCCCAACAACTTTTGCGAGTCGTTGCCCACACAGAGTGGGGAGCTGACCGTCAAACTCTAATTAAGTTATATAGAACTCTTCTCCGCTCTCAATTTGACTATAGCATTTTCGTATATATATCTGCCAGGAAATCTTATCTGAAACAACTTGACCCTATTCACCATGAAAGCTTAAGACTGGTATTAGGAGCATTTAGAACTTCTCCAATTGACAGCCTATACGCCGAAGCTCACGAAGCACCTCCTCAGATCAGAAGTGAAAAATTAGCCCTTCAGTATTATACCAAATCTTCTCCATCTAACCCAACATATGACTGCACTTTTGATCCAAAATACAGACAATATTTCGACCAAAAAGAAAAATCAATTAGACCATTTGGCTTCCGTGTGGAGCCTATTCTCAAAGAATCCACCATCCTTCTATATAATATCCATAAAAGCATCTTGCCACAAATACCACCTTGGATCATTAAAAATCCAAAAGTTAATCTGGGGCCTGTGCAATAGACTTGGCTCTCGACATTATCTCGAAAGATAAACACAAAAATTCATCATATTCTCGGACTTGCTCTCTGTCCTATTATCATTAAACAATAAAAAAAACTAGAGCACCCAATTATTATCAAAATACTTTGTAGACTACACTCAACATCAAACAAAGAAATCGTTTTTTGTTGGATTCCAAGAACATTGGGGTGAGAGGAAATCATAGATCAGACGCGGCTGCAAAATCGGCTTTAGACCTGATCCCCGACAAGTAAAACATCCCATACACCGATCTGAAACCTAAAATAAATAATTTCCTCAATAAAAAATGGCAACAACACAGGAATAGAAATACCAATAATAAACTATTCAAGGTTAAACCCTTTTTGGGAGAATGATGCCTAGCCTTCCGAAAATCGCGAAAAGAACAAGTAACAATAACGCAATTGTGTATTGGTCACAGCAGACTTACGTACTCTTTTATACTCAAGCAAGAACAGCAACCACAGTGCTCGACATGCCAAACGCCCTGCACAATCAAACACCTTCTCCTTAGGTGTAAAGTTTTTAATGACACCAGAAAGCGCTATTTCCACGCAAATACCATGAAGGACTTATTTGAGAACGTCCACATGGATCATGTTTTGTCGTTCTTGAAAGAAACCGGGTTGTACCAGAAAATATAGACTTAGTTACAATCCTGAAAACACAACAAACTACTCAACTGAAAGCAAATTATTGCTGAATAGAAATACCATTATGTTTGTGTTAGTAGAAATAGTTGTGAGAAACAATTAAAAAAAATATCATCACTAAATAAACTAATGTCATATAGAAATACTTGAAAATTTGCATACTTGTTAAACGACTTATTTAAGATCATTTTTAGAATATTTACTTTTAGAAGTCTACATTTTTCTTAGATGCTCCTTCATATTTCATCCGAACACTGATATGTATTGTGTGTATGTGTATGTATGTATAACAAGAGATCAGATGATATCATTTTGGCATAAATGGTAATTGACGTAGTATCGTTCTGTTGCCTCTTGTTATTTTTATAGAAAGGAAACAAATAATGAACGCGTAGTTACTGATGGCTTTCAATCTAGTAGTTTAATGACAGCTTGAGCGGAAGTTTTCCTTATGCCGTGAGTTGAAGAGAATGACAAAACACTTGTAAATGGTTATGCGGGAGTTTAGTGCTTAGCCAGAGGCATCGGGTCCATTTGGTTTAGAAGGGAGAAGTAATTGACCAGGAAATGGTCTCCTAAGGTATGCAGAGGAACTATAGCAGTTTGGGAAATTGTTAATTTCTCTAACACTATATATTTTAGGCGACACAAATGAATAACAAACCTTCTTTTAACAACACAACAAAGTAAGGTTTATTAGTAGCAGGCGTGAAGGAGTGAGAATGAGAAAGTGTCTCTTTGCGTCGCTGGTCTGTATGCTGGTCCTTGGTTCGTAGGAAGCGTGTTTAAAGCTAGCAGTGAGTGAAGTGTTCCAAGTGGAATCAGTGCAGTCATGTGAGAGAGATATGTTTCTTCTGCTAGCTCCAGACTCTCTCTGACGTTGTCCGTTCTACAGAAAAGGGACCAGAAAAAATAGTTCCTGAGAGGGAGAAGGAATTAATGCGCTCTGCCAGTTGATTGGTCAGTGAGTGACTGATTCTCTTAACAGGGGCATTGATTCGCGAAAGGAAATAGATCTGTGGCTGCTACAGAACAATTGTTGAAGTGTGCTCTCTCAAGATGGATAGTCTCTGACTGCTGTTGTCCCGAGTTGGAGAGAGAAATGTTATCTCTCGTATCGGCTGGTCTTACCTAGCTGTCAGCCCAGAGGAATGAGAAATGAAAAGAAAAAAAAAAAAAAGAGATCGCACGTGTTTAGCGCTGCCTTTTATGGTGCCCGGTGAGGTGTGCTCGGGCAGAATGGCATGGGTCGTTCTAATTGGATGAAATGTATAATTTCAAAATTCCAATGGCAAAACAATAATAGTTTGCAATTCTTTCTGCTACATAGGCTTGTATTATGTTATTTATTTATTTATTTATTTTTGCCAGGACCATGAATATAAGAGGGGGAGTTTTAGCTTGTGTATGTATATATGGTGTTTTTATTACAGTCCTATTTGTAAAGATAAAATTTTTTAAATGAATTACAGAACTTCCCGCTGAATCCTTCTCGTGCCAAAGGAAGAAAAAAGAAGTGTCACAGCCGCGTAGTCCTGGTTAAAACACCCGCCCGGCGAACTGGTTGGCTAAAGCATTAACCAATCAAATGCTTGGAAACCAGGGTCTACTATGCCAAGTCTCTTTAGAAAGAAAGCAGAACTAGTCGCGATTTTAATTTTTGGGTGTCGAACAGTGTGTGATCAATCCAAGTGAGGTTCAGCTGGCGAGGTGGCTATTATGTTGAAAGACCCGAAACTCCCCAAGACCCAGCTAAAAGACATAACTGATGACGATACCCAGCACCTTTTTATAACCATACAAGCTTATTTCTGACATTTGAAATCTAATTTCGTATTAAAAACATATTCCATTGTTATTGAAAACATGTCTTTCAGCAAATACGTACTTTTTTTTTTTTATAAAGGCAAGACGATATTAACGAATTCTGGCGACGTTCAATGCTGCCGGCTCAAGGTACCAGTAACTCAGGCATTTACTCTGGGCACACCATGTGCTTAAGGGCGCCATCAAGGATCTTCCCAAAATATAAACATTCGGACCAATGTATATATATATATATATATATATATATAAAACTCAAAAAAATTGTACTTGGTTTCTAGTTGCTTAACACTCAGCATTATAAGGTTTTAAGTAAGTGGAGCAATCCAGGGAAAGGAGTAACGCTCTCCCCTACACCTCGTTGTTGTTTCTATTGAAAAGAAAGCCTTCATATCACCCTCAGCTACTGTCGGTCAACTTATATATATATATATATATATATAACTGTATACAGTTAGACAGATTCAAGTATTCCTCTCTAATTGTTTTATTCGCTCTCAGTTAAATAGTTCCTTGTGAGTAGAGTGCCCGTCAATGGTCCGAGAGACCGGGGTTCAATCCCAGGTCGAGTCATACCAAAGACTCAAAAAAAGGTACTTGATGCCGCTTTGCTTAACAGTCAGCATTATAAGGTACGTATCAAGGGTAAAGTGAGCAATCCAGGGAATGGAGTACTCCCTCCCCTACACCTCGGTGTAGTAGCTATTGAAAAGGGAGCCTTCGTGTCACTCTCGACTAAGGTCACCGACTTTAGTTTACATTTGATTAATTCCTTTAGAGATTGAAAAAAACGCATTTGTAGAATTTTTGTACTGAAAAAAAATTATGATGAATTTTTTTTTTATATACGAACGTATTTTATCATCAGTTTAATGTAAAATTATTTGGAATTAGATAAATCTCTTTTGAAAAGAAATATATTTCTTGAAATTTATCATTTTCCTAAATATGTTATCCCTTTTCTTAATTGGTGTAAATTTGATTTATTTTCCTAATGATTTTTTAAAAATTTTAACGTAACTTGCAAAGTTAAATACATCATATTTAAAAATGTTTCATATTCAAACCCACACAAGAGCATCCCGTGTGGTGGTGTAATGGTTAGCCAGCTAGAGTAGCAAACCTTCACGAGTGAGTTCGAGTCTCATTGGGAACCCCGTTCATACTGCCTTCTGATGCAAATAGCTAAGTAAATTACTATACAAAAACGCATGCGCAGTAAAGTTAGAGGAAACGGAAGCCACACCATTCTAAAACTTAGTTGGCGAGCACGTGTCGATATCTGACTATATTGTTTAGTGCGTCTATTGAAATTGTTTTCTTTTCTCTTCATTAGGAGTATAGTCAAGATTTTGTATCGTCATTATCGAGGGAAATTAGTTTTGTACACATTTTCTAAAAAATCCCTTTTTGCAGTAGAAGAAAATTGGTAAGTATTATTTATTCACCAGCTAAACAGTAAACAAGATCATAGTTTAAATGCTTCATTTAGTATTAACAAATCATTTATTGTGGTACTCGAGCTAGTTTTATGTAATATATAGTCGCTAATATTTAGGCAAGTCCATGCATTTTTAAATTACCACCAATATCTTATTATAAATAGCTACATATACGGACTTTAAAAAAATATTTTGACGTGTTAAAACCTGTTGCTAAAATTCAAATGACTATTATTTTAAAAAAATATTTCGTTTGAATTTAAAGAATAGCATGGGGTTAGTGATGAAAGAAAAAATATTTTTTGCGAGACTGAAACATTTTAAGAGGGATTATAAATATTGTTTACAGAAATGTAAACAAAATACTTCAGTTATGCAGTTATGGCTGGGTCTATCAACAAGAAAACGAAGTTCAGGTTTTTAAATTCTTCCGAAAATAAACAAAGCACCTGTAAAATTTTATTGAAAGGCAATTAGTTAATTTAATGTTAAAATAACAGGATCATGAAAAAAAAAACTTAATTTTTACGTTCTTTTTGCTTTAAATGCAATAAAAAATACGTCTTTTAATAAAAGTGTGGCGGTGTCTGTTTACCTGTCAACAGGAATCAAAGGGCAACTGGTTGTGATAGTTTATCCACCTTCAAATATTCATGATAAATGAACGCTATTTAACACGCTGTTCCTTAAGTACGAAAGAACAAAAGTGACAACATTTTAGAAACCTGTTTTCTTTGGACTTTTGTTAACTAACAAGCTAGAAATATTGCTTACTTTTTTCTTTAATAGAAAATATAAGCCGCTTTGATAAATTAAAACAAAAAAAGCTGACACTCAAAAAAGAATTCATACTAATCTGGATTTATTGGATACATTATTTTGCTAACAAACTAAATTAGAATTATATATATATATATATATATATATATATATATATATATATATAACTGGAAGAAAACTCAAAACTGGTTAAATTGTCATGAATTTATTTTGGTGAAGAATACAATCTCGGTCTCTTCAGATGACTTACAAGCTAAATTAAGGGTGGAAAACAGCATATATGGATTACAGTGTATATATATATATATATATGAAATAAATTAAAAATCTAAAAAAATTAGAAGAATAAAAATTCTATACACGAATAATCCATACCCATTGTCTTCAGATGCCAACTGGATGTTACACACACACATACACACACACATACACACATACATATATATATATATATAACAAGTCTTGAGCCAATTTATAAGATTTCTTCAAATTGAGACCATGTACATATAAAAGATTTCTTTTTTTTAAAACTAAAACTGATGCAAAGATACCTATGGTCAACAACTTCTCAAGTGAGACTAAATAAGTAAATGTGGTGTCTGTAATCGATGGCGACCTGAAGGCTCCCTTTTCAATAGCTACTACACCAAGGTGTAGGGGAGGCCGCTGCTCCATCCCCTCGATTGCTCCACTTTACCCTTGAAACGTACCTTATAATGCTGAGTGTTAAACAAGGTGGTATCAAGTACTATTTTTTAAGTCTTTCATATGACTCAACCTAGGATTGAACCCTGGTCTCCTGGACCATTGGAAAACACTCTACTCACTTGGCCAATGAGTCGGTATAAATGTATATATATATATATGTGTGTGTGTGTGTGTTAAATATAAGATCTCAAAAAGTGTTAATTTTTGTGCAAAAAATTGTATGTCACTGCCCCAATGTGCAGAATAAACAACAACAATAATACTTATTGGCTCAGCAGTCCCAGCTAGCATCCAGTTGCGAGACAAAAATAAAACAGGCTGTAACTCAATGCAGACCATGCAACATTACTGAAACAGGCCGATATATATATATATATATATATGCTAATGTATCCATTCCTGGGCCAGCAACCAATCACTGCCCAGGGAGTGGACTTAACCACATGCACATAATAAAATGCCCCAATGACCATAAAATTCTCCTTTCTCAGAATTCTGGAGAACTCACTTCAACTCATAACTCAGCTGATTACACAGTTAGTGCTGGCTCAAATTTACCAAACTCAACGTTTCGACATAAGTGAAGTCTGACATGAGCAAACCTCAACAAAAATAGGCTCCAGAAGCTGTAATTTTTATATCTGCATTCATCTCCTAGTTTTTAAATTTTGAGGTACTTTGACAATATTTGACTTGCCTGGAAAAATTTGAAGAATCATAACTTAATATGTTTTAAGAAAGCTTTTCCCTCCTAGGTTGTTTAAAAATACATTATTTAACCAATGAGATTCATGATGAAACCTAATAATGTTGAAACAGCTGTCCAGTGTTTCTATGTGCCATGTGCAAGTGTTCGCCGGATTTTCTGGTCATGGTAATTCAATTCACAAATTAATACCTCTACTTAAAAAAAGAAAATGTACATCATTTCATTATCTTCTCAACCTTTCAATTTATTTCTCTTGAGTGAATATCTACATTCTTTTTTTTTTTTTCAAGAATGCATTTAATTTCAACTTTGCTTAATTTTTTCATAAATTTAGTGATGGTTTCTTTACATAGATTTTATAAATACTGATAATTCAGTGTAGCAGAAAGAATTTTGAATCATTATATTGTGTGGGAATTGTTTTGGCGGCTGGAGTTTCAAATTTATATATTTCATCCTATGAGAATGACTGATGCCATTCTGTCCAGGTCACCTCCCCGGGCATCATAAAAGGTTGTGCTAACCATTCTTGCCCTCTCTTCACTTCCTCACTTGCTAGCAGCAGGACAGGCCATCCTTTTCCTCTCTTACCACTGAGCAGTCCACTAATGCTTAGAGGAGGGCACATCCAATTTATGGACATTTGGTGTCTAGGAAATCATTCTTTCATCATTCATCTTTCCTTCTAAACCAATGGATCCTAAGCAAAACAAATTGGATATTTTCAACAACTGCTTTGACTTCAGTTTTTTAATTCCTGTCCTGACGGCAGCATCTCAACTCCTGCTTTGATTTCAACGTCTTTATTCCTTCTCAACTCTACAACTGTTTTACTTCTTCCTGCAACTTACAGCACAAGGGTTCCTTTCATCTCAAGCTGTTATTAAAACTTCCAAATTGAAAACTATCAGTATCTTCATTAACTCATTTGTTCTTCTGTTTAATATTACTACAAACAACAGAATCCAACAAACTCAGCTGCCATTTTTGTATAAATGGTAATATTATCTGCCCTCATGTTAAATCAGTATAAAATATAGCAGCAGCCACATATACATTAAAGCATAAATACACATTCTCTCTCTCTCTCTCTCTATTAGTTACAAACTTATACAAAGATTTTTTTTACTTGTGCAAAATACATCCCTTTATTTTAAGCTAACAATTACTATGATATTACTGCAAATTACTGGAGATGATTTTACTTAAAAGCAACTAAATTACTATATCTGTTGTGCCATATGTCTAGCTGGAGATATGGCACAATGGCTGAAACATTTTGAGTATAACAATTAAGATGAAGACAATAGTCTGAATATTCTAAGTGGTTAAAATTATCCAGCTTCATCTTAGAAATTTTGACAAATAATGCAGAACAGTTGTTTCTTTTTATAGAATCGTAAAATGCTTGACACAACTTTTCCTTTCTGTATTTATATGAGGTTAAATGTTAGAATATAAATATTTTTTGTATGTTTTATCAATAATGGTACATCCTTTTGTTTCAGATAAATAAAACTTTAGCAGAAATAAAAACTGCTGCATTTAAATTATCTTCTATTTGTTTATATTTATTGAACAGTAAAATAAAAAAATTGTAATGCTGACTTAGTATGATTTATGTGGTATATTGTAGTATCACATATATGTGGTATATTGTAGTATCACATATATGTGGTATATTGTAGTTCATTGTATCACAAATTATGTTGTATATTGTAGTATCACAAATATTTATTTTGTATATTGTGGTATCAAAATTATGTTGCTTATTGTATTATCGGTTTTGGTTTCTTTGTTTAATGGCATATCAACCTTTGTAGTTTATTTAATACCAAAGCCATTTTCCTAGAAGAACAGTAGTGGTACTATTTAATCCATAGCTGGGAGGATAAGGGGATTCATACCTTTCTCAAGGGTATTTGCCCGAAAGTGACTGTAATAGCGCGACTGGAGTACAAACTTGCTTACTATGATTCTGCAGTCCATCACATTAACCATTACACGACAAGGACACTCCCCTTATTTTGGTATCACAAATATGTTGTATATTTTAGTCCATTGTATCATAATTATGCTGTATATTGTGGTATCACAAGTATTTTGTATATTGTAGGTCATTGTATCACATATTCTGTTGTATATTGTAGTATCCAAAATATTTTGCATTTGTCGTATCAAAATTATTTTGCATCTTGTAACATCATAAGTGTGTAGGATATTGTAGTTCATTGTATCACATTTTTGTTTTATATTGTTGTTCATTGTATCCTGAATGTTATAATTATGTTAGTGTTAGCAATAAGTAATTTGTCTTCTTTTATAATAGATCTTCTTTAATTTCAGATATCAGTTGTAGAAGAGAATAAAAACTTTCAAATTTGAACCAACATAGGCCAATGAGAAAATGTATTTCTTCAAAGTGAGTGGATCTACAGTATTAGAGATTTCATCTTCATGCATTAACAGTTTCATTAAATTATTATTTCTTTAAAAAACATGGAAACTCTCAGTGAAAACCAGCCTTTCTCTTGTCAAGTGTGTAGATCAACATTTTCACAGAATTCAAAACTAAAAAGGCACATGCGAATACACACTGGTGAGAAGCCATTTTCTTGTGAAGTATGTGGAACATGTTTTGCACGGAATTCCAATTTAAAAAAGCACATGCAAATACACACTGGAGAAAAACCATTTTCTTGTCAAGTGTGCGGATCAGCGTTTTCAGAAAATTCTAGATTGAAAAATCACATGCGAATACACACAGGAGAAAAACCATTCTCTTGTGAAGTGTGTGAATCAACATTTGCACAGAGAACTAGTTTAAAAAGCCACATGCGAATACACACAGGAGAGAAACCATTTTCTTGTGAAGTGTGTGGATCAGCATTTTCACAGAGGACCAGTTTAAAAAAGCACATGCGAATACACACAGGAGAGAAACCATTTTCTTGTCATGTATGTGGATCAGCATTTTCACAGAGTACTAGTTTAAAAAGCCACATTCGAATACATACTGGAGAGAAACCGTTTTCTTGTCAAGTATGTGAATCAGCATTTTCAAGGAGTTTTTCTTTAAAAACTCACATGCGAATACACACAGGTGAAAAACCATTTTTTTGTCCCATGTGTGCATCAGCATTTTCACTGAATTCAGCTTTAAAAAGCCACATGAAAGTACACACCGGAGAGAAACCATTCTCTTGCGAAGTATGTGGATCTGTATTTTCAGCAAATTCCAGTTTGAAAAGACACATGAGAATACATACAGGAGAGAAACCATTTAATTGTCAAGTTTGTGGATCTGCATTCTCAGAGAATTCTACTTTGAAAAAGCACATTCGAATACACACAGGAGAAAAACCATTTTCTTGTCAAGTATGTGGTTTAGAGTTTGCACGGAGTTTCAATCTAAAAAAGCACACACAACTACATACAGGAGATAAACCATTTTTTTGTCAAGTATGTGGATCAGCGTTTTCAGAGAATTCAACTTTAAAAAATCATATGCGAATACACACTGGAGAAAAACCATTTTCTTGTGAAGTGTGTGGATCAGCATTTTCACAGAGGACTAGTTTAAAAAGCCACATGCGAATACACACAGGAGAGAAGCCATTTTCTTGTCAAGTTTGTGGATCATCATTTTCAGAGAGGACTAGCTTAAAAACCCACATTCGTATACATACTGGTGAAAAACCATTCTGTTGTCAAGTGTGTGGGTCTACGTTTCCCCGTCGTTTCAATCTAAAAAAGCACATGCGAATACACACTGGACAGCATCAATTTTCTTCTTTAGATTCTGGCTCCAAATATTCAGTAACATCTCTTTTTAAAAAACACATGGGATTATCCACAGGACAGTAACCCTTTTTTTTACTGTGCATATCAACATTTCAAGAAAAGTATATTGACAAAAAATGCAAATACGCATAGTAAATATTATTTTGATATGTGTGGTTCTTTATTTTCATGGATTTTAAATTTGAAAAACAAACAGGTGAGAAACTTCAACATTTTGCATTTAAATTAGGTTTTCAGTTAGTTTCTCTTTCAAAGTGCTCATGCAAACACACTGAAGACATTGTAAAATTTGTTAAGCCACTGACATACTTACAAGATTGACTCCCTATAATTATCAACTGGATCAAGTTTTGAAAATGCATGTTCTCAGACATGTTTTAAACATACACAGGAAGAATTCTATGTAATTATCAAGTGTGCGCATATGTACAGGGTGGAACGATAAAATTGTCGTCCTAAAGAAAACAACACAACAGCTTTATTTTAAAACTTTTATTGAAAAAATCAATTCAGGTAACTTGATTATGTACTAGAGCTGACATCTATTCAATGTAGCCACCTTCAGCCTCAATCACCGCCTCGATACAAATCTGGAACTGGGAGCATGCTTTTTCCACAAATGCTGGCGGGAGCTCGGCAAATACTTGGTGGATGGTGGCGATCAGGCTGGCTTTGGTGTTGTGGGAGGTCATGTTGGTGATGTTCTCGACGTATTGTAATATAATGGCCAAGGGATTTCGTTTTATGCCTTTGGGTTTAGTAAGGGTGAGAACCTTTCGGCTCAGTGCATGGGTTACTTAGGTGCAACATTAACGCAGGTGTTCACGCACGTGCGTGCAGACATGTCACTCAGAGATGTCACAATAACCTGAGATGGGAAATGGGGCTAGCAAGTATGAATGGCGTCACACACCGGAAGCGCGTAGAGGATTTTTGGAATTTGAAGAAAGTTAGTAGAGTTGAGAACTGGACACCGAACGAGAAGGGTTGACTTTCGTTTGCTTGCGGAGGCTTTGGGCAGGTTTCGCACAAGATGGGGGGAGGGGCAGATGACAAAGTCAGAATAGAAAGAATGTGTATCTCTCTCCTTATGTCAAAGAACCTTTAAACTCAAAGGTAATAAAAAGTTTTGTACCTGAACTGAGAAGTTGTTACGTGTTTTTCGAATTTCGAGATTCCTATGTTCTATCTTTATGGACATTCGATGTACGTTTCACACATAGCCATATCATGGGTATGGTACAGTATGACCAAACAAAGTAGTCCAGCAGGTTCAGGTCGGGGGAGGAGGGGGGCCAGTGAGAGCAGGGTACAAAGTCTTAGCACTCCTTCTGAAGCGAAGCCTGGGTCTCTTTGGACTTGTGGGCCGGTGCCGAGTCCTGCTGCCACACCCAGGGTCTGTCACTGGGCACCTGATTGCACCAGGGAATCACCACACTCTTCAGCACATCCAGGTACACTTTGGTGTTGACTTTTAAGCCGAATTCGAAGATGTGAGGTGGCATGATGTGGCCCTCACTTGAAACCACACCAAAGACCATAACCGTAGCTGGAAACTTTGTTTTCATCACCCTGAGCATGTTAAACTGTCCGGATTTGCATTTTGAGGGTGCTGGCAATGGTCCTGTTGTCATAACTTGGATGGGTAGAGAGCATGAGTTATACAGCGGCGCATCTCCGATCTTGCTCATTGAACATTGTGTTACTTTCAGACATGATAGAAGGCTCTTATCGCTCTTGGGATTTGTACACAACTGGCCAATTAGTAGATGGTCTGCAACAAAAAAAGAAAACCGGTTTTCATTAAATGGAAATGGAAATGGAATCATGTCGTCTTTTCTAGTGCAACAATTTTACCGTTCCACCCTGTATTTTCACTGAATTGAAAACACATGTAAATACGCATACATATCTGAAAGAGAGAAACTATGTTTCAGTCTTCTCAGAAAAAAACAAGAACCAACTGTTTAATCAATCAGATATGTTTGACTTTGTATATTATTATTTGCACACTCTGCTGACCATTTTAGTTACTTTTGTCTTATATTCTATATTTAATTAAAGTTTTAAGTAAAAACATTTTGGCCTGAATTTTTGCTGTCACTTGTTTTCTCTTTTCAATTTCTCTTTTTATTACAAATGTCCTATTTTTTTGTAATCAGCATATTACTTTTGTTTATTGTTTATTTTAAATATTCATTCTGGTGTCTCGGCATTTCCACAAAAATGCAGTTCATGTTTATCCTTTAGAAACAATATCAACAGTTCTAAATAATTTTTTTGTCTTCTTATCTTGCCTATTTCTCTGTGTTTCTCGGGTGACACCTGCCTCAATCATTCACTGCATTAAGGTTAGCCTTTTTATCTTATTTCAATTATCTATCTATTTTTATTTGACCTCTTTATTTGGTTCATCTTGTTACATAAGTAAAAAGATATTAATGGGCTTGATTATCTAGTGTAAATATTCTCACTTGACATTCTCTTTTCTTGCCTTTTCTAACTCACTATAGAACTTTATGCAACTGATATATATTGTGACTTAAATGTGATAAGCATTTAGTTTTTATTGATTTGTATATTCTACTGTCCAGTGTAAATATTCTCCCTTGACATGTTGTTTTATTGCTTTTTCTAACTCATATAGAACTTTATGCATTTGATGTGTATTGTGGCCCTGTCAGCTGGGGCTGTAGAATACACTGATTGCATCTCTTCTGAGAGGTAAGACTCTCTCTACAAGTATCCTGGATATGTCACTGACCAATCTGATGGTGAGGCTCCAGTAATGCTGGAGCTTTGGGGAATGCAGAGTACCCTTTCATTGCCATCACTCCCAGGTGCGCTCTGGCCTGGAGTGATAGCACATGATAGGGTCCTATCTATGAGTCAAATAGAACTAAACTGTGTATTTATGCTAAACTGAATTGTTTGAAATTGAACTGTTTTTGTCTTTTAAATGGTGTACTTATGCTAAACTGAATAGTTTGAAATAGAACTGTTTATATGTATAAAAATTGATTTAGCATTAAATAAACTACAATGGTTGATATACCATCAAACCAGATCATGTGTATTGTGACTTAAATATGATAAGCATTTAGTTTTTATTTGATTTGAATATTTTCAGTCCACCTGATATTTTATTGCCTTTTCTAACTCAGTATAGAACTTTTTGCTAGTCATATTGTTTACTGATTGAAATGACATTAGGATTTTTTATTGATTTATGTTATTTTCTCTGGTGCAAAAGTTTTCTTTTTGTTTATATCATAAATGTTTTTAGTTATTCCTGTTATTTTCTTCACTCAGTTGAAAGGACTTAGAATATGCCAACTGCATTGTCTGCTGTTATGATATCAAATATTCCTATCTAATACAAATAACTTGCCTAAAATTACATGATATCAAGTATTCCTGAGCAGGTGCTACTGTTATATACCAGGAATGAAGAGATGACAACTTATGTATAAAAATATGATCAACTTCTTTTCTTGTTTTTCTTTTTTAGCCAAAAGGGTAGGGTATCGTAAGAGAGAGTGAGAGATGGCTGAAATGCACACACACACACACACACACACATATGGACGACAGTGCGGTCATTGGTGAAACTTCTCTGCCTTTCTGCTTTATTTTGTCTGTATTGAAATTCTTTCCTGGCTTATATAATTTTCAGGACATCTTCTACCTATGTGTTGTGCACAGACACCCCCCCCAATATAGCATGCTACTCATGTGTCACTTTCTGTTGTGGAACACCTGTGTCCTGTTTACCTTAGAAAGTAAGTGGACATCCTCTTATGCTACCCATGCAGCATTTCTGCTGGGTAATCATCCCATTTACTCTGGAAAAAGGTGTACATCCTGTCATGCCACCTATGTAACATGCAAAATGTCAAAGGAATCTTCCTGTTGCTATCCAACTCTACCTCTCCTGGTTAGAGTGCAACTGAGAGTAATGGCAATAAAAGACTATTCCACACTCCCCTGGATCTTCTGTACTGGACCTTCACCATAAGATGCAGTTTAGTATCATATTCAGAACACCCCTTTTTTGAGGGGGCTTCTCATCTGCAGGGTATACAGCATATTTGAAAACTTTGCCAAGTGGGTGGTAACACACCCAAATGTATCATTAACATTATAAAATTATCATTAAGTTATTGCTTGGCTCATTATTTTCTTTTGTTTCACAATCTACCAAACTGTTGCATCAATTGACAAGAGTTGGGATTAAGTGCAGACAAAGAAGATTATGAGGATCATTGAATAAGTTTCCAGACTTTTTTCCTATGGGCACTTTTATTGATAGTACACTCATGAAACTCGAGTCCCCTTCGAAGTAAACTCCTCCGGCTACAATGCACTTGTACTGTTCCAACAACTTCTGGAAGGCCCCATGGAAGTCCTCTTGTGTGAGCGTGTCAATGACCTTCATCACAGCCTCTTTCATCTCCTCAATTGTCTCATAACGACAGCCTCTGAGCTTATGGAATAACCAAAAGTCACAGGGAGCAAGGTCTGGACTATAGGGAGGGTGCACAACTGTCTAGATGCCCATCTTTGTCAAATAGTCTGTGACAAGGATGGAGTTGTGGACTGGTGCATTGTTCTGGTGGAAATGCCACTGAGTCGATTTGAAGAGTGCTGGCCTCTTCCAACGGAGTCTATTGCTGAACTCCCTTAAAACCTCAACATAGTAACCCTAACCCTAACCCTTTGGCCAATCAACTGTGGTGTATTGACTTCCTTACTCCTCCCACACCTCTCATCATCCCTCACAGACTCCCTGCCTTCCTTGAATCTCTTATGTCACTCAAAAACTGATGCTCAATTCATGCAAGATGCTCCAAAAACATTCTGAAGCATTCCATACGTTTCTGTGGCAATTTTTTCCAAGTTTAAAACAGAATTTTATTGCATATCATTCTTCTAAAGTTTCTTCATGTCCAGATTGCATTTTTGGAATTCACCAGCTGTGACAATCAGGTTTTAGTAAGGTGTATTCCAATTCCTTCTGTAGTTGTTCATTTAAACCTGAAATCATAAAAATTGGTCAGTCATCTCATAAGATGTATAGCAATAACATAGTGAATTTTCAAGAGTCTACGACAATTTTAAATGCCTGTACAAAAAAAGGCTGGAAATTATTGAAGGCAATAGTATATGATTTGGTTTGGTTGAATTTTATGGCGTATCAACCCTTGTAGGTTATTTGATGCCAAATCCTATTTATATACATGGTAATGATGATGATATATATGGTTGGTTAAAATGGGTTTATGGCATATCAAATTTTGTCGGGTATTTAATACTGAATCCTCTTTATACATATTAAATGTATATGATTTGGTTTTAAATTTTAACTGGTTGGAAATTGATTTCTAACAATGTTGTACAGTCACATAATAATACATATGCATGCATGCAGAATCATAACAACGACATAATAAAGACGAGCGATACAGTTCTTTAGAAAAATATACCTCTCACTTTATTTGAAAGGGTTAGAAAGGGTTACTAAAGGTTTTGCTGTGAGAGGGAGTTGGAGACCAAACAGAACTGCAACATATTGACCCCCACTCTATTGGCCATAACAGCGTTTCTTTCCCGTTCTCCCGGGCTGCTCAACCAGGGGCCTGGGGACCCACTCTGCTGGGTGCTGGTTTTCTCTACCGCATCTTATCCCCAATTGATTGAATTTCCTGTGCACCAAGTTATATAATAGTTCGACGCCCACCTTCTTCTTGTGGGCATCACAAATCGCACTCATTCAACCCATCCACGGTCAAGGTTATATTCTGATATTCCTCGACCGGATGCACCTGTTATTTACACAGGTGCATTTCCTATTTTGACAGCCCAGCCGGGATCGGAGGTCAATATACAACAACAATGCCTTTCAAAAAAAATCTTCGTTTCTGAGGGTAGGGTCAATAATACTAGTTCGCCGTTTTATAGGCAGAGTATCTGTTGTGGCCCCAGAAAGGGTCACTAATGAAAATGCAAACACGGGTATTAGATAACAGATTATATTACACAAGAAAGATAGAGTTACATAGAAAAGGTAAGAAGTCTCGTACTGTTCGGATAACACCGATATTGATCTGCCTCTCTGGCAGTGAAATCTCTCGGTACTAACAACGATGAGAAGAGTCCATTATGGTGAGATGGATAAGGCTCCCACAACAGTATCTTAACTTTCAACTTTGCTTCTCGTTCATCCGGTCCGTTCTTTCTCTCTTCTCTCCGATTAATCGCTTACTCACTGGTGTCCGTCTCGTGTTTGTCTCTGAGCCGACTTTTATACAACAAAAATTTGCATACGATATAGGCCTAGTCTCTATATATTCTGCTCACTAATATTCGACATTTTCTCGGTTTCTGCTGGCATCAAATTTAAAGTAAGTCTTTTATTCCTCTGCTCTACATGTCAAACAAATTCTTGCTCTCTTTCTACTGGAATCTCTATTTGACTCTCGTTCACTGTCACAGGTTTGGTTGTGTTTCATGGCATATCAACCATTGTAGATTATTTAATGCTAAATCTTCTTTATACATATATCAAATATATATGTTTTGTAAACACATTTTGTTGATAACATTTTCAAATGAGCCTGAGCTCATTTTTTCCCACATTTAAATGATTTCAAGTATTACTATGTTACACTTACAATTTAATTTAACATCAGTCATTTGCACACAATTTGCACGCACTTAAATGGTTATATATTATTGCGATGTAGCACAAATATTTCTGTTTGATATCAATCATTTGGTTGTAAACAGTAAAGTGGCTACAAGTATTGCTATTTAACACTAATTATTCTTTTCAAGAGTATTCATTCATTTATACACAGTCAAATGGTTCCAAGTATTTCTATGTAGTACCAAAAATTCTACTTTGTATACAGGTAAGCAGTTTTAAGTATCCCACACTAATCGTTTTATTTGTACACACTTAAATAGTTCCAAGTATTGCAATGTATCATCAACAATTCAATTAAACATTAGGTATTTGTTTACTCACAATTAAATGGTCAAAGAGTTCTATTTCTAACAATTCCATTTTAGTTAAGTCATTTATTTGCACACAGGTTAAATCGTCAAACAGTTCTATTTGAGTCATAGACAGGACCCTCTCAGGTACTACTACTCCGAGTCAGAATAGACCTGGGAGCAATGGCAGTGAAGGGGTACTTCACATTTCCCAAAGCTCCACTCACTATCAGATGGTTGAGTGTCATACCCAGCATACTTGTTGGTAGAGTCTTATCCCTTTGCAGTCGGTGTATTCTACAGCCCCAGCTGACTGAGCTGAGGGTTCACCAGATTATTCATGCCCAAGACATACTATATGAGTTTCACACACCACCAAACCTGACTCTGGGACCAATGAAAATAAATACAAAGTGAAACAACTGTGAGACATCGTGAAGATCAAATACATTATCAATGTGTTTTAGGACAGACGTTATGGGAAATGTGCTCAATTCAATAAATATGCTAGATTTTAGTTTTTAAATTGCAACGACTAATGTACGAAAAGTTAACATAACTATCCGAATGCTAGTCGCTATATAATGTACAATTCTACTTAAATTATTCATATCTTTGCGTAGCCCAAGAAATCTACCAGTAACTGCCAGGTAAGGTGTTGGGGTTGAGAAATATATAAAAAATCAAGTAGACAAAGAATGAAAATGGGAATGCTAACTTTTACTACCTGAAAGAGAAGAGTGTCTATATTTTTTATAAACAAACCAACCAGTTCTCACAAAGTTACCTATTTCAAGGGAGATAAACTTTACAAAATCTGACTTGTCATATTTTTCCCTATGCTTGTCGAAATCATTGAACAAGGTAACAAAAATAACATACATTCAAGTAA
This sequence comes from Sepioteuthis lessoniana, assembly GCA_963585895.1. Taxonomy (NCBI): domain Eukaryota; kingdom Metazoa; phylum Mollusca; class Cephalopoda; order Myopsida; family Loliginidae; genus Sepioteuthis; species Sepioteuthis lessoniana. The sequence continues at coordinate 39,303,129 of OY757908.1, read as the reverse complement.
CGACAACATTATAACCAAAAAAAGGAAGAGGGTATATAAGAATAACGACTGCCTTGCTCGAAGCAATGCTGTCAAACACCTACTTTCAGTTTAACTTTTTTTTAATAAAATACCTTTCCTTGATATTTTATGAAAAAGTTCTTTTGAGGCCAGATTTTAGGGTTTGTTCTTTTTCTCGGCGTCTCCATCCTTGGTAGAATCAACCTGGACAACCGTGTTCTTCCAGTTTCCTTTGTAGACTTGTTCAAAACGAAGTTTACTATTTTTTTTAAGTGAACTTCGAGTAGATCACCGCTTCCTTCTCCTGGAAATGAATATCTTTCTGTTTCAACACGAATTTTCTTCTGTTGGATCTACGGAGGCATTTACCGACTCTACTGACTCGGCCAACTGCTTCTCTTGTCGGAAAAAGAGTCTAATTATTCAGCCTCCAGACCTTAGACTCAACTCTATTTTGAAGGGGAGAGCATACCAAAAACACAATTAGCCTGCAGTAGGCTTATTGTTTCAACAGGTAACAAAAATCACCCTACAAGGAAAAGAGGCATAGCTTAAGCAACTAAGGGGCCTTTATACTCAAGCGACTTTGCTCAAGAAAAACTGCCTAAAGTCGAAAGCAAATAAACAAGTGATCACAAAGCAAAAAGAGTGAGCCAGGCAGAGCCTTCTGTTCAAGTTTGGAAAAAAAAACGAAGAGGGGGATCCCTTGGTAGGTCTCACTTAAATAATAGAAAGCCGGGGGAATAACAGCACAACTTCAAAACAGCGAATCATATTCGAGCAGACATTAGCTGCTGGATTGACAAATTCTAATAACTTGCATCATGGTAATTCCATAACCAGCTTACACTTGGATCATGTCAAATTCGTTACGAACTTACACTTTAATCATGTTAAATCCGTTGGCGGTTAACCATTTCATCATGTCAAATCTGTTACTTACACTTTCATTATGTCAAACCCGTTACCTGCTATCCCTTGCATCATAGCATATCCGTTACATGCTTGCGCTACATGTAAATTCCGTTACCTAATTACCACTTCATCATGTCAAATCCGTTACTTGCTTACACTTTCATTATGTCAAATCCGTTACCTGCTATCCCTTGCATCATAGCATATCCGTTACATGCTTGCGCTACATGTAAATTCCGTTACCTAATTACCACTTCATCATGTCAAATCCGTTACTTGCTTACACTTTCATTATGTCAAATCCGTTACCTGCTATCCCTTGCATCATAGCATATCCGTTACATGCTTGCGCTACATGTAAATTCCGTTACCTAATTACCACTTCATCATGTCAAATCCGTTACTTGCTTACACTTTCATTATGTCAAATCCGTTACCTGCTATCCCTTGCATCATAGCATATCCGTTACATGCTTGCGCTACATGTAAATTCCGTTACCTAATTACCACTTCATCATGTCAAATCCGTTACTTGCTTACACTTTCATTATGTCAAATCCGTTACCTGCTATCCCTTGCATCATAGCATATCCGTTACATGCTTGCGCTACATGTAAATTCCGTTACCTAATTACCACTTCATCATGTCAAATCCGTTACTTGCTTAATCTTTTATCATATCAAATCCGTTATTTGCATACACTTTCACCATGGAAAATCCGTTACTTGCTTATCCTTTCATCATGTTAAATCCTTTAGCTGATAATACTTTTGTAGAGAAGAGGAAAATCTCGTATTTTGTTTTGGCGCGCTATTTAATTCAACACTGAATTTCACCCAATCAGGATGACATATCCTATTCAGCCCGGACCTTCATTTCCGGCTAGCAAAACGGGTGAGCGGCCAAACACACTTTTTTTGGCTTGAGACGGCGACCAGAACAGACGTGTCTCTGGTCGCCCCTGCTTAGCGATGCCTTTTAGCTAAACAAGCCACCCAGTGCGGACATATCACTGTGGCTTTAACCCTAACAGCAGCAACATGGACATTCAACGAGGGAACCTTCTAATTTATGGATTCTTTGCGTCTAATATTTTAGACCAAGGAATCCCAGTTGAATATGAATTAGATACGTTCAACATGCCTTCCACAAGCACCACAGAAATTTACTATGTCGATTCGAGCGCCACTCCGCTCTCGACAAGTTCCCATTTCACCTCTGGTCCACTGTAATGGAGACAACGCACGCCTCTCCCCGAAACACCAGACACACGAAGCTACACGGTGGCCTTGAATACTTCCCTCACACGTCCAACGACACGCTGCCATTTCCAGCATCCCGCTACGCCATTTCGTCTCAAACATCCAGCAAACCTAAACACCACGAGTCTTGCAGCACCAAGAACAAACCTCCTCAAAGCTGCAAATAAAGAATTTTCGTTGTTGTGTTACCAAAGAATAGTTTCGCAATTCATTTCTGTTGCCATAAAATCTATAGTGTTCGGGAAAATAATTAATTCCCACAAAACCGCTATACTTTCATCATATCAAATTCGTTACCTTCTTAACGTTTCATCATATCAAATCCGTTACCTCTTAACACTTACATCAAGCTAAATCGGTTACCTGCTAACACTTGCATTATATCAAATCCGTTACCTGCTTGTCATTTCATCATGTCAAATCTGTTTCCTACTTACATTTTCATCATGGCAAAATTATTTCCTGTTAACCCTTACGTCATATCAAATCCTTTACCCACTTACTTTTTCATCAAGTCAAATCTGTTACCTGATTACATTTGCATCATGTCAATTCCGTTGACAGCACAACTTCAAAACAACCAATAACATTTGAACAGACATTTACTGCCGAATTGACACATTCCAATAACTTGCATCATGGGTTAAAGGAGCGAGTGACAACCACCTTTCTATTTTTTACTGCTTCACATGCCGGCATCTGAGTGCGAACTGAAGTTTCCAGGTTGCCGTCGAAGAAAATTCTGGTGATAGCTCCAGTGACAAGCCACCAATTAAAACTGGTATGAAAATTTTCCCAAGGAGTAAAATAACGGATCACCTAATCTTGGCCAGACAACCAGACCTTATAATCTCATAATGAAAAAAGTGAAGTTGCAGAATTGTGGACTTCGCTGTTCCGGCTGTTATATTTAGCGTATGGTAGCAAGGAAAAGACAAACACAGGTTGTAAGTTTTAAACAATTATATTAACGGAAGGAAAAACATGGCGATAAAGCGAAGAATCAACTGTACAAATTGTGTAGCGTACAATATCAAGTGAAAGAGTGAATCGATGTGTGTGTGTGAAGCCAGAGTTCATGTACGGCCACGTATGTTGTAAGTTAAGGAACTCACTTGGTGGATATGGTGGTATAAGGGTGGTAGGGGGACCAGATGATCTCGGTGGTAGTAGTAGTAGTGGACGGGGTGGCGTTGTAGCCAAGTCAGCAGTTGTCACAGTAGGTGATGTGTTCAGAGGAGTTTTTACGGCCGTAGCGTGTTCTATCCTTCGACCCGTCTGGTCAGTCCCCTGGTTTGCAGATCTTCGCTGCTTAAATAGCTACCCTTTGGATCAAGTCGGTTCTGGGAATCTTTTTAAGGGGAAGATTTATGATTGGCTGAAAAAGGTATTTTGTTAAATTGAATTAATTTCTTGCATTCTCGCCCGGAAGTCCTGCACGGAGCCTCTTGCGCAAAGACGCATTTTATTCATTGTCTCGGTAGCAGCCGTCAGGCTAACATCCGGTCGAATGCTACCCTTCTCCGGCCACATGTGTGTCTTTTGAATGAAATCGCAAATCGGGAGAAATCTGAATCCTGCTATATAACACGGCTGACCACATAGTAAAATTGAAAGAAAGTGAAAAGAAGGATAAATACCGCGACCTTGCTAGGGAAATTAAAAAACTGTTAAACATGAAAGTGACGGTTATATCAATTGTAATTGGTGCTCATGGTACAGTCACCAAAGGATTGGTAAAAGAATTAGAGGACTTAGAAATAAGGGGACGAGTGGAGACAATCCTAACTACAGCATTGCCAGAATACCGAGAAGAGTCCTGGAAACTTGAGGAGACTTGTTACTCTAACTCGGGTGAAAGACCTTCATCTAACGCTGAGGTGAAAAAGTCTCAATCAGTAAAATTTATAATAAAAGGATTTTCAGTTAGTGTTTTACGCCCGATCAATCTTTGTGGATTATCTAATATCAAATTCTGTTTTTATATATACATGATCTGTAAAAGAATAGTTTGTAGCTAACTCTATCTTCAAACAAGTTGGTTTGTACTAATTTGTTTGCACACAGTTGAATGGTTTCAAATATTCCTATCAAACACTAATAATTCTATTTAATATTAATCATTTGTTTGCCTGTCGTTAAATGGTCTCAAGTATTCTTATCTAACACTAATAACACTATTTATCAAGTATTCCTATGTAATATAAATAACTTCTTCACTGTTGTATAGTTTCAAACAACTAACAATAATAATCGTTTGCCAAAATTTCTTAGGTGAATCTTGATAATTATTATTACTTAGAATGTTCAGACTATTGACCTCATCTTTATTGTTATAATCACAACGTTTCGCCCGATATATCCTTCGGCCTTCTTCAGGTGTTTCATGTTGAACTCGGTTCAATCCTAACAACAGGTGTAATTAACAAGGAATACTTACTATAACTTAACACTTGTACCTGGTCATGGGTAACAGAATTGGAACAATCTACTTCGGTGGTTCAAATAAATGGTTCAGTTCGAGATTCTATGTGGACTCCCGAGATCGACATGAAACGCCTGTTGAGTAAGTTGTTTGCAGAATATTTTGCTCCCACAATTTATGTTGGCTCATCATTGAAAAACAAACAAGGTAAACGATATAAAACGATGCGGACAAAAGAACATTCAAAACAAAGCAATACAAACGAAAATAAATTTATATATCAACAAGTACATAAAAGGAAATATTACAAAACATTACAAATATTGTAATATAGTTTGTTTAATATTTCTCTCTGTCTGTGCGTGTGTGTATGTAACTAACTCGATATTATGGAAAAAGATTAAATATTAAAAGTGTCTTGTAGACTATAAAATGTATGTTGACTAAGTATTTCATGCGAGGTATCAATATACAGAAATATAGCAAATGTATTCTAGGATGAACGTGTCTTCTCCCATATTGGTTGTTTGTCTCTTTCGAGATTTGACGAAATATCTGAGGCTGTGTTCGAGACTTGAACAAGTCCAGCCGAAAAGGCAGAACAGGAAAGAAAAAGGTTGCAAAATGTAAACGCACCCATGTTACGCGTATTGAGTCGTGTCTTAGTAACTGGCAAGGTCAAGCTGTTTCTGGAAGTTGAAATGAAGAGAGAGAGAGAGAGAGCTGTCTCTGAAAGTTAAAATGTGAGAGAGTGAGTTCTTGGAAGACGAGAGTATATATAGGCAATCCTTGTCATGTGGTCGGCTCCAAATGCGCGAGATAAAATCAAAGGCACGGACGTAATTGTGAGCACAAATCACGCGACTTTCCTGACCAATAGGTTCTCGAGACTGATTAGTTTACCGACGTCCACTATCTTTGTTTCAAGAACAAGTGGTATCATGCCCATTTTAAAATATAGGAGTGTAAATCCTATACACCAGAAAAAGGCTGAAGGACATATCGACCGAAACGTTGTGAGTATAACAATAAAGATAAGGTCAACAGCCCGAATATTCTTAGTTGTAATGATAATCCTAAGTAAACGATTGAAAAATTCTATTTGATCCATAGATTGTACCCTAACAAGTGCGACTAATATAGCTCATAGTGGAGCTGGGAGTAATGACAGTGAAGGGGTACTCCACGTTCCCCAAAGCTCCAGGACTGAAACCTCACCGTCATACCCAAGACACTCGTTTGGTAGGGTGCTGGTCTAATCCCTTTGCAGAAATGCAGTCGGCAAATTCTATTGCCATAGCCGATAGGGCAGTGTCACTTGTGAGGAAAACCTCTCAGGATGTAAGACATTTTCGAAAATATTAGTTTATTTAAGATTTTATTGTTACTTTTCTCAACTGTCGGTGCATTAAATGGTGAAGCTCGGGTTCTTGAGATTTGGAGAGAGTAGAGTACCCACTTCATTGCCATTACTCCCCGATCCACTCAGCTCTGGATTGATAGCCCGAGTTAGGGTGCCATTTACAGGTCAAATAAATCTGTTTAAAAATGATTCGATCGGACTTGGTCCAAAAAAAAAAAAAAAGAAAAAAAAAAAGAAAAGACGCTTGTGAAATAACTACACAAAACTGTTAATATGAACGCGAATCTCTCACCTCCTGGCATAAAATAACCTTAGCTTATCATGCCGGTAAAAATCAATCAAAAGTTGCATTTACTCAAAGGGAGATATATATGTAAAAAAAAAAAAAAAGTAAGATTTAAGTAACTTTTTTTCTTAAACTAAACAAAGAACAAACTCACATACACCGCCTTCTGACCGCATTCTGAGGGAGAAAGTACTCTATTCCTTCATGACACTGGGAATTCTATACCACACAATCTTTGTTTTACTATTGAAAAATAAAGTTGGCGACTGCAGTCGAAGGTGACTCTAAGGCTCCCTTATCAATAGCACAACACCTAGGTGTAGCAGAGGGCGCTACTCCTTTCCTTGGATTTCTCCACTTTACCCTAAATCCATACTGAGCGTTAAGCCAGGAGGTATCAAGTACCATTTTTGAGTCTTTGGTATGACTCGACCTGAAACTAAACCCCGGTCTCGAATAATTAGCAAACATTCTACCCACTAGGCCAATAGACCGGTAATAAACGAATTCAATTCTGAACTTCTGTCTATTATAATTTTCCTTGTTACCATACGCTTGTCTCTATCAATGGCAAATCTTTTTTTCTTGTTAACTATTTCTAGATCTGGTCTTTGGCTGGTAATAGGTGATATGTTTGTATTGGAAAATCAAGAAGAAGAAGAAGGTTTTTCACACCGGTTCTAGCAGGTGATTTTTCACAGGAGTCTAAGTGACAGCAAGTCTCCTCAGGTTTCAAGGATTCTTATTAGTATCCTAAAAGGCTTCGGTATTTGTTGTGGTTTGAATGGTCCCTATTCTTCAAAAAAGAAAAAAGATAGGGTTTTTGTTATCGTAAATTTTCAAACTAAAAATGTATGGTTGATATTTCAGGGGAATTAGTTTCCCACTAGAAGCCTGAAAAGTTTCATTTTTGTAAAGATTTGGGAATATTTTCCAATTTCATTGACTGCATATCAATTTGAATCAATAAAGTATATTCTTTTTTTTTTTTTTTTTTTTTTTTTTTTTAGGGAAACGTCAGAATTTCGCATTTTTTTCCCCCCACACCAAAGTGTCGTTTCGGTTTCTTTCTGAATTCTGTTTTTGCATCAAGAGAGATAAGTCAGTGTTTAGTATGCGAAAATGTTACTTTACGAGATTCTTTTCGCGCATGTGCCATAAAGTTAGAGGAAACGGAAGCGACACCATTATACGTTGGTGAGCACATGTCGACAATTGCTTGTTCTCAGCAACTCTCTGTGCAATCTACGAAAACGGAGAAATATATTGAAGAATCAACTTTTATGTTTGCGCACATTTTCCGAAACATTTGTATGTCGGAAGAATAAACATTATTGGTAAGTCTCATTTATCTATCTATTTAACTTCAATGACGTTTTTTAATGCTAATTTATTAGGTATGAATAAAAAGTGACATTAATTTTTGAGATAGAAAACTTGAAACATAAATGTACCAATATTGTTATTAAACTCTTCTTTTCATCCTTTTTGATAGAAAGAAAAATCCCAAATTTCTTTCTACAAAAAAATTACATTCAACAACTGAAACTGCGAATTAGTGATTTTCTGTGTTT